>JAKSZT010054030.1:45958220-45981335 GCA_026826555.1 Tolypeutes matacus
AGTTTTCTGAGGAACCGCCAAACTGTCCTCCACAGTGGCTGGACCATACCGCAGTCCCACCAGCAGTGGATGAGGGTTCCTATTCCTCCACATCCTCTCCAACATTTAGTGTCTCCTGTTTTTTTAATAGCTGCCATTCTGATGGGTGTAAGATGGTATCTCATTGTAGTTTTGATTTGCATTTCCCTGATAGCAAGTGATGTTGAGCATTTTTTCATGTGCTTTTTAGCCATTTGTATTTCTTCCTTAGAGAAGTGTCTTTTCAGGTCACTTGCCCATTTTTTATATGGGTTGTTTGTCCTTTTATTTTCGAGGTAAAGGATTTCTTTATATATGCAGGATATTAGGCTCCTATCAGATATATGGTTGCCGAATATTTTTTCCCATTGGGTAGGTTGCCTTTTTATTTTCTTAATAACATCCTTAGAGGTGCAGAAGTTTTTAATTTTGAGGAGATCCCATTTATCAATTTTTTCTCTTGCTGCTCGTGCTTTGGCTGTGAAGTTCATGAAACCATTTCCTATTACCAGGTCCTGTAGATGCTTCCCTACATTATCTTCCAAGGTTTTTATGGTTTTGGCTCTTATATTTAGATCTTTGATCCATCTTGAGTTGATTTTTGTATAAGGTGTGAGATGGTATTCTTCTCTCATTCTTTTGGATATGGATATCCAGTTCTCCAAGCACCACTTGTTAAAAAGGCCATTCTCTCCCAGCTGAGTGGGTTTCGTGGCCTTGTCAAATATCAGATGACTGTATATGCGAGGATCTATATCAGAACTCTCAATCCGGTTCCATTGGTCAGTAGGTCTATCCTTGTGCCAATACCATGCAGTTTTGATCACTGTAGCTTTGTAGTATGTTTTAAAGTCAGGTAATGTGATACCTTCAACTTCATTTTTCTTTTTCAATATATCTTTGGCAATTCGGGGCCTCTTACCTCTCCAAATATATTTTGTGGTTAGTTTTTCCAGTTCCTTAAAAAATATAGTGTTGACTTTTATTGGGATTGCATTAAATCTGTAGATTAATTTGGGTAGGATAGACATCTTGATGATGTTTAATCTTCCCATCCATGAACAGGGAATATTTTTCCATTTATTTAAGTCTTCTTTGATTTCCTTTAACAGTGTTGTGTAGTTTTCTGTATATAAGTCCTTTACATCTTTAGTTAAATTTATTCCTAGGTATTTGATTCTTTTGTTTACTATTGTAAATGGTATTTTTTTCCTGATTTCCTCCTCAGTCTGCTGGTTATTGGTGTATAGAAATGCTACTGATTTTTGAGCATTGATCTTATAGCCTGCAACATTACTGAACTCCTTTATAAGTTCTAGAAGCCTTGTTGTCGATTTCTCAGGGCTTTCTATGTATAGGATCATGTCATCTGCAAATAATGAAATTTTTACTTCTTCTTTTCCAATCTGGATGCCTTTTATGTCCTTTTCTTGTCTCAGTGCTCGTGCAAGTACTTCTAAGACAATGTTAAATAGGAGCGGTGATAGTGGGCATCCTTGTCTTGTTCCCGATCTCAGAGGGAAGGCTTTTAGGATTTCACCGTTGAAAATGATGTTAGCTTTGGGTTTTTCATATATACCCTTTATCATTTTCAGAAAGTTTCCATCTATTCCTATCTTTTGTAGTGTTTTTATGAGGAAAGAGTGCTGTATTTTGTCGAATGCTTTTTCTGCATCTATAGAGATGATCATGTGATTTTTTTCTTTCAGTTTGTTTATGTGGTGTATTACATTGATTGATTTTCTTATATTGAACCATCCTTGCATACCTGGGATGAAACCCACTTGGTCATGATGTATAATCCTTTTGATATGTTGTTGAATGCGATTAGCAAGTATTTTGTTAAGGATTTTAGCATCTAGGTTCATTAGAGAAATTGGTCTGTAATTTTCCTTTCTTGTGGTATCTTTATTTGGTTTTGGTATTAGGGTAATGTTGGCATCATAGAATGAGTTAGGTAATATTCCTTCTACTTCTATTTTTTGGAAGAGCTTAAGTAGAATTGGTGTTAGCTCTTTCTGGAATGTTTGGTAGAATTCAGCTGTGAAGCCATCTGGTCCTGGACTCTTCTTAGTTGGGAGGTTTTTAATGACTGAGTCTATCTCTTTACTTGTAATTGGGCTGTTGAGTTCATCTATTTCTTCTTTCATCAATGTCGGCTGTTTGTGGGTTTCTAGAAACTTGTCCATTTTCTCTAAATTGTCATTCTTGTTGGCATATAATTTTTCAAAGTATCCTCTTATGATACTCTTTATTTCTGTGGGGTCAGTAGTGATATCACCTTGCTCATTCCTTATTTTATGTATTTGCATCTGTTCTCTCTTTTTCTTTGTTAGTCTGGCTAAGGGTTTGTCAATTTTGTTGATATTCTGGAAGAACCAGCTTTTGGTTTTGTTTATTGTTTCCAGTGCTTTCTTATTCTCTATTTCATTCAGTTCTGCTCTAATCTTTGTTATTTCCTGTTTTCTACTTCCTTTAGGTTTAGTTTGTTGTTGTTTTTCCAATTCCTCCAAGTGTGCAGTTAGGTCTTCAATTTTAGCTCTTTCTTCTTTTTTAATATATGAATTTATGGCTATGAACTTCCCTCTCAGGACTGCTTTCGCTGCATCCCATAGGTTTTGATATGTTGTGTTGTTGTTTTCATTAGTTTCAAGGTAGTTACTGATTTCTTTTGAAATTTCCTCTTTGACCCACTGTTTGTCTAAGAGTGTGTTGTTTAACTTCCATATCCTTGTGCCTAACCTGTTTCTCTGGCCCTTATTGATTTCCAACTTCATTCCGTTGTGGTCAGAGAAATTACTTTGTATAATCTCAATCTTTCTGAATTCATTGAGTGTTGTTTTGTGGCCTAGCATGTGGTCTATTTTGGAGTATGTTCCATGTGCACTGGAGAAGAATGTAAATCCCGCTGTATTTGGGTGTAGTGTTCTGTATATGTCTATTAAGTCCAAATCTTCTAATGTATTGTTGAGTGCCTTCGTTTCTTGATTGATTCTCTGCCTAGATGTTCTGTCTAATGATGATAGTGGTGTGTTGAAGTCCCCTGCTATAATTGTAGAGGAATTTATTTCTCCTCTTAGTTTTTCCAGAGTTTGCCGCACGTATTTTGAGGCACCTCGATTAGGTGCGTAAATGTTGATGATTGTTCTCTCTTCTTGAGAGATTACTCCTTTTACTAATATGTAGTGTCCATCTTTGTCTCTTACAATAGTTTTGCATTTAAAGTCTATTTTGTCTGATATTAGAATAGCTACTCCTGCCCTTTTTTGGCTATTGTTAGCTTGTAAAATGGTTTTCCAGCCATTCACTTTCAGCCTCCTTGAATCCCTGGGCCGAAGGTGGGTTTCTTGTAGACAGCATATAGATGGATCATATTTTCTTATCCATTCTGCCAATCTGTGTCTTTTGATTGGTGAATTTAATCCATTAACATTCAGTGTTATTACTCATAACGAATTTCTTACTTCAGTCATTTTTTCTTTGGGTTAATGTATGTCATATGTTGTTTTGTTTCTCTTTTTGAGTTTTCAGTTGTTTTTAAACTTTCCTCCAACTCTCTCTCCTTTGTTTTTTCCTTTCAATTTGTAGAGATTCCTTTAGTATTTCTTGAAGTGCTGGTATTTGCCCATTTTTTAAACTGGATTGCTTGTCTTTTTATTGCTGAGTTCTATGATCTCTTTATATAACATGGATAACAAACTGTTATTAGATATGTGGTTTCCAATATTTTCTCCCATTGAGTAGGCTGCCTTTTTGCTTTCTTGACAAAGTCTTTTGAAGAATAAAAGTGTTTAACTTTGAGGAGGTCCCATGTATTATTATTATTTTCTGTTGCTTGTGCTTTGGGTGTAAGTTTTAAGAAACTACTGCCTATCACAAGATCTTGAAAATGTTTTCCTATATTTTCTTCTGGGAGTTTTATGGTTGTAGCCTTTATATTTAGGTCCTTGATCCATTTTTAGTTAATTTTTAAATAAGAGGTCCTCATTCTTTCTTTTGCATATGGGCAGCTGGTTTTCATAGCACCATTTGTTAAACAGACTATTCTGGCCTACCTGGGTGGGTTTGACAACCTTGTCAAAAAGCACTTGACTATAGATGTGAGGGTATTAGTTCTGATTTGTTTCCATTGGTCAATATGTCTATCTTCATTCCAGTACAATGCTGTTTTTTTGTTTTTTTGTTTTTTTGTTTTTTGTTGTTGTTTTTACCACTATAGCTAAGTAATAGGATTTAAAGTCACTAAGTGAGAGTTCTCCAACTTCATTCTTTTTAAGGCCATTTTTGGTGCTTCAGGGTCCCTTACCCTTTCAAATAAATTTGATAATTGGCTTTTTCATTTCTGCAAAAAACTGTTGGGATTTTTTTGGGGGGTTGCATTGAATCTGTAAATCAGCTTGGATAGAATTGATGTCTTAACTATATTTAGTCTTCCAATCCACGAACACAGAATGTCCTTCCATTTATTTAGGTCTTCTTGTATTTCTTTTAGCAAAGTTTCATAGTTTTCTGAATATAGGTCCTTTATGTCCTCAGTTAAGTTTATTTTTAAATATTTGATTCTTTTAGTCACTATTATAAAGGGAATTTTTTCTGACTTCTTACTCAGATTGCTCATCAGTAGTGTATAGAAATGCTACTGATTTTTGCATATTAAGCTTGTATCCTGTCACTTTGCTGAACTCCTCTATTAGCTTTCTTGTGGATTTTTTGGAAATTTCTAGGTAAAGGATCACATTATCAGCGAATAGCAAAAGTTTTACCTCTTCCTTTCCAGTTTGGAAGCCTTTTATTTCTTTTTCTTGCCTAATTGCTCTAGCTAGAACTTCTAGCACAATATTAAGTAACAGTGGGGACAGTGTTCATCCTTGTCTTGTTCCTGATCTCAGTGGGAAAACTTTCACTTTCACCATTGAGTAAAATGCTAGCTGTGGGCTTTTCATATATACCCTTTACCATGTTGAGAAACCTTCCTCCTATCCCTATCTTTTGGAGTGCTTTTGTCAAGAAAAGATGCTGTATTTTGTCAAATGCCTTTTCTGCATAAATTGAGAGGAACATGTGATTTTTCTTCTTCAATTTATCAATGTGTTTTATTACACTAATTAATTTTCTTGTGTTGAACAACCCTTGCATACCTGGGATAAAATTCACTTGATCATGGTGTATATTTCTTTCAGTGTGCTTTTGGATTTGGTTTGCAAGTATTTTGTAAAGGATTTTTGCATCTATCTTCATTAGGGACATTGGTCTGTAATTTTCTTTTTTTGTAGTATGTTTATTCTGGTTTTGGTATTAGGGTGATGTTAGCTTCATGGAATGAGTTTGGTGGTGTTCCTTCCTGTTCAATTTTTTTTGGAAGAGCTTGAGCATGATTGTTATTAGATCATCTTTGAATGGTTGATAGAATTCACCTGTAAAGCCATCTGGTCCTGGGATTTTCATTTTTAGGAGATTTTTGATGATTGTTTCAATCTATTTACTAGTGATTGGTTTGTTGAGGTCTTCTATTTTTTCTAGGGTCAGTGCAGGTTGTTTATATTTCTAGGAATTTGTTCATTTCATCTACATTGTCTAGTTTTTTGGTGTACAGTTATTCATACTATCCTTTTATGATCTCTCTTATTTCTTTGAGGTCAGTGGTAATGTCCCCCCTCTCATTTCTGATTTTATTTATCAGCATCTTCTCTCTTTTTTTCTTTGTCAGTCCAGCTAAGAGTTTGTTGATTTTGTTGATCTTCTCAAAGAACCAACTTTTGGTTTTATTGAGTCTATCTAATGTTGGTTTTTTTTGGGGGGGAGGGGTTCTTAATTTCATTTATTTCTTCTCTTATCTTTATTATTATTTTTTTTGTTTGACTTGGTTTGGTATTAAATTACTGTTCTTTTTCTAGTTCCTCCAGGTGTGCAATTAGGTCTTCAATTTTAGCTCTTTCTTCTTTTTTAATGTGAGCATTGAGGGCTATAAATTTCCCTTTCACACCAGCCTTTGCTGTATTACATAGGTTTTGATATATTGTGTTCTGTTTTCATTTGTCTCAAGATATTTTTTGATTTCTCTTGCAATTTTCTCTTTGACCCATTGACTATTTAAGAGTGTATTGTTTAGTCTCCACATATTTGTGAATTTTCCCTTTTTCTGCCTGTTGATTTCCAGCTTAATTCCATTATAATCAGAGAAACACTTTGTATAATTTCAATCTTTTTGCATTTACTGAGACCTGTCTTGTGACCCAACAGATGGTCTATCCTTGAGAAGGATCCATGAGTACTTGAAAAGAATGTATATCCTGCTGTTTTGGGGTATAATGCTCTATAAATGTCCATTAAGTCTAGTCATTTATCATATTATTCAAGCTCTCTGTTTCCTTATTCAACCTCTGTCCAGATGTTCTATCAAATGCCGAGAGTGGTGTATTGAAGTCTCCAACTATTATTGTACAGACATCTATTTCTCCTTTCAATTTTGCCGTGTGTGCCTCATGTATCATGGGGAACCCAGGTTAGGTGCATCAATATTTGTTATAGTTATTCCTTCCTGGTAAATTGCCTCTTTTATTAATATATAATGATCTTATTCATCCCTTTAACAGTTTTACATTTAAAATCTATTTTATCTGATATTAGTATTGCTACGCCAGAACTTTTTTCGTTGCTATTTGTGCAGAATATCTTTTTCCAACCTTTCACTTCCAACCTGATTGTGTCCTTACATCTGAGGTGAGTCTTTTGTGGACAACATATAGATGGCTCATATATATATTTTTATCCATTCTATCAGTCTATGTCTTTTGATTGGAGAATTATATCCATTAACATTCAATGTTATTACTGTAAAAGCATTACTTAATTCATCCATTTAATCCTTTGGCCTTCCATTGTCATGTATCTTATTACTGTCTGTCTTTTTACCCTTTAGGTTACTCTTGCTAATAATCTTCATTTCTACACTCTTTTCCAAGTCTCTCATCCTTGTTTTCTCCTTTCAGGCTGTAGCATTCTCTTTAGTATCTCTTGTAAATCCGGTCTTTTCGTAACATACTTTCTCAGTTTTTGTTTGTCTGTGAAGACTTTAAACTAATCCTCATTTTTTTTCCTTTTTTAGGCCAGTAAAAAGAATTTATTGGGAAATGCGGGAAAAGGACAGAGCTTCCTGAAAAATGGGAGAGAAGGATGGAAATACTCACTGAGATTTGATGTGGGCTCCACTAGGCAGAGAGAACCCTCATTTTTTTTGAAGGACAGTTTTGCTGGATAAATAATTTTTGCCTGGCAGTTTTCCTCTTTCAGTATCTTAAATATACCACTTTCTTCTCACCTCCAGGGTTTCTGATGAGAGACTGGTACTTAGTCATATTGAGGTTCCTTGTATGTGATGCATTGCTTTTCTCTTGATGCTTTCAGAATATTCTCTTTATCTCTGGTATTGTATTTCTGAATAGTAGGTGTCTCCGAGTATGTAAACTTGGAATTATTCTGATTGGGGTGTGTTGTCCTTCTTGGATATTGATATTTATCTCTTTCATAATGGTTGTGAAGTTTTCAGTCATTATTTCCTCAAATATTCTTTCTGCCCCTTTCTCACTCTCATCTCCTTCTGGGAATCCTATAAGGTGTATGTTTGTGCATTTCATGTCATCATTCAATTCCTCAAGACCCTGTTTTATTTTTTCCTTTCTTTTTTCTGTTTTTTCTCCTATCTTTTCAATTTCAGTTTTTCTGTCCTTGATTTTGTTTGTTCATTCTTCTGTCATTTCAGATATGCTGTTACCTGACTTTAATGTATTTTTAAATCTCATCCATTGTGACTTTCATTCCCATAAGCTCTGTTACTTTTCTTTGCAGGCTTTCAAATTGTCCTTTATGTTCACTCAGTGTCTTCTTAATATCCTTTATCTCTTTAGCCATATTTTCCTCCAACTCCTTGAATTGATTTAGATTTGTATGATTATCATTGATTATTTGCCTTAAATCCTGTGTCTCCTTACCTAGTCATTACCTCTCTTCTTTTCACATCCTTTACCACTTGGAACTCCTATGCATTTTTCTTCAGCTATATACCCAGAGGAAAAAATAAATTATACTTTTTAATTTTAGATTTCTTAGTACAATCTATCATGTTTGAAATGCTTTGCTACATTGTTAGCAAAAATAAATTAAATATTTATTTAAATATTTATTTTCATTGAAGATATTTATTATTGACTTGGTTGCAGAAAATACAATAAAGGCAACACAATTTTATAAAACATAGCCATGTAACTTAAATACAAGAGGGTAAGAAAGAACAAGTGGAAAAATAAGTTGAAGGAATTAAACAGAATCACGAGTGAGACTTAGTCACAAAAGCACATGTTATGGGTCAAACTGTGTCCCCCAAAAGATATGCTGAAGTCCTAATTCCTAGTGCTGCTGAATGTGACCTTATTTGGAAATAGGGTACTTACAGATGCAATTAGGCAAGTTAAAATGAGGCCATACTTGAGTATGGTGGGCCCTCATTCCAATATAACTTATCTCCTCATAAGAAGGGGAGCAGGGACACAAACGTAGATAAATGATGTCCATGTGATAACAGATGCAGAGCTTGAGTTATGCCATAAGCCAAGGAATGCCAAGGATTGCTGGCTACTGCCAGAAACCGGGAGAGAGGCATGGAACAGATTCTTCCTTACAGATTTCAGAGGCAGCATGGCCCTGCCAACACCTTGATTTCAGACTTCTAGCCTCCAGAACTGTGAGACAGTAAATTTCTGTTGTTTTAAGTCCCTTATTTTGTGATATTTTGTTATGGCAGCCCTAGGAAACTAAAGCAGCATGCCAAAGGTCAGCAAATTATGGCCCATCTGTTTTTGTAAATAGAGTTTTATTGAAACACAGTTATGCCAGTTCACTTGTGAATTGTCTATGGCTGCTTTCAAATTACAATGGTAGAGTTAAGTAGTTGTGACAGAATCTGTATGACCCACAAAGCTGAAAATATTTACTGTCTGGCCCTTTCCAAAAATAATTTGCTGACTGCTGCCATAGTGTCTTATATACTTGCACAGGGAGGGTTCCAAATTTGCTTCTAGTTGCTAATGCAGGGTTCTTAATATGGCCATTCATGACAGTCTCAATTTCCATAGCTAAAATCAATTCAAATTTTCAGGGGAAGAACTATCATGGATGAACCTTGAAGACATCATGTTGAGTGAAATAAGACACAAAAGGACAGATATTGTATGATCTCGCCGATATGAAATTATTAGCATAAGCAAATTAATAGAATCAGAAACTAGAATATTGGCTACCAAGACCTGAGATGGGGGTAGGAAATGGAGAGCTAATGCTTAAATTGTACAGAGTTTCTATTTGGGCTGATGGAAAAGTTTTGGTAATAGGATGGTGATAATGGTAGCATAACATTGTGAACATAATTAACAACAATGAATTATATATTTGAATGTGCTTAAAAGGGGGAAATTTTAGGTTGTGTATGGTACTAAAATGAAAATTAAAAAAAACCCACCCAAAACAAACAGGTCTGTATAACACACATAGTGAACACTGTTGTAATAGTACAATTATAAAAAGTTATTTCATGAATTGTAATAAATATACCACATTAATACAACATCTTAATAATAGGATGGTATATGGGAACTTTGTATTTAATGCATGGTTTTTCGGTAAACCTAGCATTTCTCTAAAAAATTATTTTCTTGATGCTGAAGACCAGAAAGAAATTTCTGGTGAGGGTCTTTGTCAGAAGAAACTGGAATAATGAACAGATAATGTCCTTTGTCAGAATCTCAGACTAATCATGAGGAAGGGCAACTCCATTACTTCTATTTGACATTTCTTAAAACATTCTTCCTATAAACTGATGACACCATACCAAAACCCAGTTCCCCAAATGTAGGAAATACTGAGGGAGAACCATGGTGTGTTCTCCATTCAGGTTTCATGACCATTCTTGACCAGAAGTTGAATTCTTATTTATTTATTTTTCTTTTTAAAGAAGCTTTAAATTACATAAATGTTACATAAAAAATATAGGGGATTCCTATATACCTTACCTCTTCTCCCTCCCACATGTTCCCACACTAACAACATTTTTCATTAGTGTGGTACAAGTTACAATTGATAGACACATATTGAAGCATTGCTACTAACCATGGACTATAGTTTACATTATAGTTTACACTTTGCCCAACACAATTTTATAGGTTTTGACAAAATGTATAGTGGCTTGTATCTATCACTGCAATGTCATGCAGGACAACTGCTATGTTCCAAAAAATGCCCCCATGTTACACATTATCTCCCTCTCCTTAAAACCTCTGGTGGCCACTGCCTTTATATCAATGATACAAGTTCTTCCATTCCTAGAAAAATAATAAGTCTATAAAAGAATAATAATAGAATAATAATAAATCTTCTTTAGTCCATTGTTCATTCCCCAATCTTGAGGATGTTGGGATGGTGATGCCCACTCTGTTTCTGATTGAAGGGGGGCTTAGATCCCATGGGGCAGATGGATGGAACTCTCTTGCTTGTAATTGTTGATACTCTCTGTTTTTTGGAATGGGCATTTTGTCCATCACCATCACCTTACATTATTGTGGAACATTTGTTACAGATTATCAAAGAATATCATCAGACTATTACCACAAACTATGGTCCATAGTGTACACTTGGTATATGTTTTGCATATACCCCCTATTATTAACACTATGTATTAGTATTGTACGTTTGTTATAGTTCATGAGAGAATATTCATATTTGTACTGTTAACCACAGTCCATCTTCTACCACATGGTTCACTGTGTTATACAGTCCCATGCCTTGTACATTCTATCTAAAGTGTACACTCAGTGGCTCTCACTTTTATCACAAAAGGAGTAGTCTAGGGACATAAATGCCCCAAACATTTTGATTCTACATCCTTTAGAGTTCATAGCTACCTTGTCTGAAGGTCAAGTCCTTTCAAATTCCTCCCAGTACCCATTTCCTATAGTGTATTTAGCCCAAACACATGCTCTGCTTGTCAGGTACAGTGTAAAAATGACTTTGCTGGAAGGTATGAAGATTTCTCGGCACAAATCACACATGTAACGAGCATTACAAGCAGATGGCCTCATTACTCGATCCAGCACGGTCCAGACAGAAACAGTGATGGACTTTTACAGTCTGAGCCTTTCACAGTCCTGTGAAATGCAGGGTCTGTCCTTAAGTCTCAGCCCATTCTTTAGGTTCAGTTCAAAACAACTCTCTTTCAACTCGCTATTTTATATTTTCTTCCTCATTTAGATTCCACCCAGCATGATAAAAATATAAAGAAAATCTCTCCTCTAAGGTGTTCTCTATGCCTGGATAGTTTTACTTACTGGCGTTTTCCACTATGATCTGCTCTACTTCTCTTAAGTTCTCTCTATGTTCTTCAACTTCAATCAGTCTGATTTTTAGTTTTCTTAAGCATCTTTGTTCTATCACCATCCCTATCATTTCTCAGACTCACTGTTGTTGCCTGTCAATCTGTTCTAAAATTAGCCTGACAACACTTGTTCCTTTCTACAGAAAAACCTAGTTATAAGACAATTCACAATGAAGCCAGAGTAGGTTGAGGGTAGCAATAATTTTACCCATTAATGTTCAAGAATGTGAACCAACAGGGAGGGAGATGAAAAAAGTGAGAGACAAAGAAAGCCAAAATACCTAATTTATACTCCTTCACGTTCAGGCAGCTGGACAAGTTCTGCTTATCTCAATAGAGAAGAAGGTACAAACTCTTCTGTCTTGATTCTTGACTTCCTATAATGCTGGGAAAACTCACTGTAGTTAGGGCCATGCATTTTCTGAGTTGTTTCTCCCACAGCACTCAATAGAGAAATATGGACCTTTCTTGCTTTTTTTCCCCCTTCATGCTGACTTCATCTTCAGGCTCTCAGTGGGGATAAGCATGTTGCCATGTGCTCCTTCGAACTTTCCCAAGTTCAAATTCAATAGAAAAGACAGCAGTTCCCTCAATAATTCAAAGAAAATATTTGGACCTGCCAGTCACTCACCTTAATTGAACCATTTTTCTCCTTGAAGAGTGGCTGTAGCCAGAATGACAGAATAGCCCAGCTGGCTGGGGAGGGAGTGCTAGAGTTGAACAAAAAGTTGCCTCCACTTGAAGTACATAGACATCAATGGGAGAGGGATAATATTTCAAAGGAAAATTGAGTTGCTGTTACCAAAAAATGTGGAAATAGATGATGACTTTCTGACATAATAAATTCACTATAATGTTCTTATTAAGAATGATAATAAAGGTAGGGGCCATGTACTATACTAATGTAGCCCCATCCGTCTTAAACAACAAATACTGCATGACTCTTTGGGAGTTAGAAGTTTCCTGAGAATGACCCAGGCCAGAAATAATGGAAATTTAGAAGTCAGGGGAAGCCCTGTTATGGCAACAAGGAATTGCTGAAAAAGACGGTCTTCTGAGAAACACAGGAGACTACCTACTGCTTACAAGGTGAAGTTAGTACAAAGCCTTCGCATAATTCACAAGATCCTTCACAATCTGACCCCCATTTATTTCTTCCAGTTTCTACTCTATTTTCTGTAATCCAGCCCAACACATTTTTTACCTGTCCCTAAACACATCTTGCTATTTCATGCTTCAATGATTTTCCCTTTGTCCTTTTTTTTTTTTAAATGAACTTTAAATTAAAGAACACATAAAGTAAAGGATGCAGTTTCTTGACTTTTTGAAAATATTGTTTCATTCTTGGAAAGCTCTTTCATGCCCTTTTCAAGTTGTACACTTCTACTTATTCATTGGGATCAGGTTCAAATGTGACTACTTGTGTAACTGTCTCAGAGTTAGTCGCCTTCTGGCTTGAATGTCTGAGTGGATGGTGTTAGGATTAAGTTAAATAGAGATTAAGCAGAGATTACAGAAGGAGGAACTAGTTTGGCTAGGGGGAGATGGGAAGGACAATAAGTTCCATTTTTGGCAGAAAAGTCTAAAGGGCCAGTGTAGGCACTCCTGGTCGGCCTAAATATGACTGGATCTAGATACTCAGGAGAGAAGCCTGGAATGAAGAAACTGATCTGGGTGTTGTCAGGTAAAGGGGGTGGGTGACATTTCTTAGTGAGAAAACTACCAAGGGCAGAACTTTGGAAAACACAACATGTAAGAGGAGGGTGGAGACAGAGAAATCAGTAGTGGAGTTGGAGGAGATTGAGTGAAGAGGTGGGAGACTTAATTCAGGTAGTCTCAGTAGTTCATCAATGACCAAGGCGATGAAATTTTGAAGGAGGAAGTGATCAGTGTCAAATGTTGGAAGCAGCTCTAGGATGATAAAGACCGATAAGTGATCAGTCTAATCAATCTCTTTGGCCAATAGGAAGGCATAGGTGATGGTTTTGAGAGAGATTTTGATAGAGACATGAAAGCTATAGACGGGGACTATAAAAAAGTATTCCCCTTTAGGGTAAATGGTGCTGAAAGGCAGCCATCCTCTGCATTTAGTTACAGAATCTAGGGACACAAAGTCATTTCCAGCTATAGAAGAGAAGAGAAGTGGACTTATAGCCTTAGCTCTCTATCCTACATTTGGTGAAGGACATTCATTACAGCATCATAATGGATTTCTTTCCAGCATATTTCCTTTGAAGAGAGTACTCCTTTATGTGAACATAGTAATGGAAAGATATAATTTCTTAAAAATCACATCAAAACTTTTTGGGGACGAAGCTGAACAAATACATAATAACATCCTACCACATAATTCAAAAAATGAAGTCCACTGATCTGGGTAGAAAAGAGTAATTATTACCTTGTTCCCACTAAACAAATGTTATTCTTTATTATATCCTCAGGGCCTTTACTTTTTCAAAGGAAAAAAGTTTATTTTTATGGTCCCTAAATTGCTCATTGCTGGTTCCCTGGTGAGAAAAAAGTAGTAAACGTGTAAGGAGAAAGAGTACCAGAATATGTGAGGTTTTTTGACTTTTCAATGTGTGCATATTAAAACTTTCAGATGAAACCTGTGGCAGGGAGGAGCTGCGTGGTTGTGGGGTATGGTCAATGGCTAGAAAAGATCTCAAAAACATCAAGAGATTAATTTTGTTCTTTTTCCTGGGTCCAGTCTTCCAATCCTTCAGGTCTGGAATTTCAATCAATAACTTATTCATTGGAATTCAAGCCCTGAGAAAAACTACATAAAGAATTTATTTCAAATCCATGAAACTGATATTTAGCAAAAGCAATAATTAATGTTAGGTCATATATCTTCCCAAAAGGTAATGTAAAAAATTAAGGCAAGCTACATGAGATTGCCTGATGAGTATGTGGAGTCAGAGTAATATCTAAGAAATCTTGTATACTAATCTATATTCCCTGGTCTAGCTGATGCAGGAGACATATTACCCTTTCCCCCTACTAACTTTGGTTCTTAGGCCTCTGTGAGAATCTGAGTAAAGACATGGAGTTTCTCTCCAGTCAAAATTACATATATACACATAAGCTCTTTCATATATACCAGTGGATCCCCAAATTTCCAGAAACTCAGCCTTGAAATCCCAGGTCCAAAGACCTAGGTTAGGGATGCACAGGCAATATTTAAGCTAGTCTCTTCAGTTAGTGCATTGACATTTAGATTAATCAGCTTTTGCTTGCTTCATGCCAAGAAATTCTAGCACCTTGTGGCTGGTTACCTAATTGCCTCAAACAAGGAGGGTGATATACAGGTATCTCCATCTTTCTCAGCCTGAATATTAGAACACCCAGAGTGCTAGAATTCTGTTCACTTGATATAATCAACAGAAATTCTTCCCACTCCTTTTTTCAGAAACAAAATAATTTAAAGTTAATCTTCAGATAACATAAATGATAGCATTAAAGTTAGTGTGCTTCTTTTGTGAGGTTACATAATGCCTTCTATGTAATTTCTTTTCAAAATTTCCCTTAATTCTAGACCATACCCTGAAGTGTGGCCAGTTGAAGGACAGTATGTCAAGGATATTTTCCTCTAATGATGGATGGTGATAGTGCGTCAGTTGTTCAGTACTATTGTGGGTTAGATTTGTTTGTTAGAATCATTCTCATGCCAAACTGACCAAGGCAATGATAGAATTTTTATCATCCCTGAATCCTCAGTGATTTCAGGTTTTTAATTGATAAGAGAAATATGGAATAGAACAACTGCAATGTCTTTAAATACTATTTCTTGTCACCACTATTGGAGGAGATTTGATTTCAAATAATTAAATCAGGCAGTTGTTATGTCCTACCTTGTTAAATGGCATGCATGATGGAAAGACATTTGGTGACTCTGTCTTGGGGTGCTAGCAAGAAAGAGATGGCACACGCCAATTGAGATAATCTGAGGAGGGTTTAATAAATGATGTGGGGAAATCGCAAGTGAAGTGTAACACCCCAGAGCTGTTAGCATTAGGAGCGTGACCCATAAGCATGACCCATAAGGAAAGGATCGTATAGGGAGGTCTGCCTTGGGTGGGAACACTGAGCTATGGTTGAGGGATACAGTCAGTACCAAGTGAACCTAAAGGGAGGAGGGAGGGACAAAAGGACCCGATTCATCCTTACTCTCTTCTTTCCCTGGTATTTCTCGATTGGCTGCAAGTCCAAAGTCAAGTAGGCCATGCTTTCTCCCAGACTCTCCCAGAGTCTGTAGTGTTCTGGTGCTGGCTGGCTGGCAATCCCTGGGGCTTCCTTGGCTCAGCCCCTGCCACATGGAGACCTCTCCTTCTCTGGCTTCTCCTAAATGACGATGTCAGGAATTTCCTCTGCTTATTAAGTCCTGTTTACAAATGAGTTCCTGGCCACAGGACCTGGGGTTAGGAATTGAACATGTCTTGGTATGTGGGTTCAATTCACCACACCACCGCTCTTTAGCTCTTTGTCTTTGAACTAGATGTAACTTCCCAGCTATTCAGTCTTTTACCCCTCAGGAGTCTATCAGAATTAAATGGATAATGTAAATGGTAAAACCTCTACCACATTGCATGACACATAGTAATACTCAAAAAATGCTTATTGGATGTTTGTTGAATGAATAACTGCCTGAATACTTAAAAATGAAAGGTGGACGAAATCAGATGCTACGAAATCATTCCCTTTTTACAATTCATGCACTTAAGTGTGTCCATATGTATAATATATTGCTTTAAAGCAATTATATAAAGCAGTCAATATTTTTTACGAAGAGCCATATATATGAAAAAAATAATCATTACTGATCAATTTTGACTATTGTATTCTGAATAATTAAAATTTAATGTTTACATGCCTTTGATAAGTAAGGATGACTTCACAATTTTATCATATTATGGACCAAAAATACATAAAACTAAACCTCTTTTTAAAAAAGCATAGGATTTCAGAGCTGGAAAGGACCCATGGAAATCTCTGTTCAACCTTCTTATTTTGCAGTTGAGTAAACTGAGGCCCAGAAATATAAACTCACCCAAGGCTAATGGCCTTAATAGTGGCAGAGCTGTTACTACAATCCAGGAATTCTGGCCCCAGTCTAAGCCATCTCCTCCTTGATTTTGATTAATAACATCGTAAGAACGAAACTGACTAAGAGTTTCACACCTTGTAAATCAGCATGTCACTTGCCCAGAGGATAGAATAAGCTTGTGGTTTCAATCACAATCTAGATTCTGAGAGGAAGGAATAAATTGAAACAAAACATCAATGTTTTGAAATTTATAAAAGAACCCATTGCCATAAGTGATCATCATTATACTGCTCTCTTATGTGGATACAAACTCCCTTGAGGCCCTTGAAAATAAATTATATATACTCCCAGAAAACTTGAAATTAGCCTCTGCATTACACGGATGAGCAGCAGATAAACGTACCCACTTGACACAAAGGATGACTGTATTCCTTATATGATCCAAGAAAAATAATCTAGGTATCTGCATACACAGTAAAATATAAGTCACTTGGTTGTTTCTTAATGGGCTATTTTCTTTAATATTTCCCAAGAATTTGAGTGAAGGAGTCCAAAGATCATGATTTAGAATATTATGTGAGGGATTATTTATTCCTAGAGAAGGGAAAGTGAAAATTCTAAAGAAAACAGAAAATTGTCATTTATCCTCAAGAAAAACAGATTTTTCTGGAAGGCTTATTATCCAACTTTCCCACTATATTTCTTGCAAGAGGAAATACTTGTAAGGCTGTTGAAGCATTCTGGGACTCTGAAAAGAAAAAAAAAATTTGTTTAGGGGATCAAGGCTAAAACAATGCTGGTATCCTACCATGCCACATGGAAGGGCCACGAAATAGCTCCTAAGATGCTTCTAATTGGGACAAAACCCACTCCCAAATGCTCAAAGAAGAAAAGCTAACATGTATTCTAGGGAATCAACCATAGCTTCATCCTTTCCAATTAACTTCCCTTTTTATTACTCCTCATCGATAACCTTTGAAGTATGTTTCAACCAATATAAAATTTAGAGCCAGAAGATCACCACACTTCTGAGCTTCTAAAATCCTATACATGCTATCTAATATGATTCCTTTGAACACAATCAATAAATACAAACTATTATTATCCATGACTAAAAATGAAAAGCTAATGAGACACAGTGAGCATAGTAGTTACAAATACAGGGATTTTTGTGCCCTTAGGTCTTGCCGAACCTCAGTTTCCTTAACAATAAAATGGGAAAATAGCACCACCTACTTCATAGAGGGTTGTTGTGACAATTCAATGAGTTAAATTGTGGACATATGTAAAATAAGGCCTGAGAGACAGTATGGACTCAATAAATTTTAGATAATGTCAGTGTGGGTATTATTGTTATTGCTATTAGATAATTTACTTTTATAATTTATTAAGCCTTTATTATGTTGCAGGCTCTGTGCTATATTTTCCCATTTAATTCTTGTTAATCCTTGAACTTTGTGAGGTAGGTATCATCAGTTGCATTTTATACTGGAGAAATTCAAAGCTGAGATACTTTAGGAAACTGGACTACACACAGAGTATGTGGCAGAGCTTCTGTTCCAAAATAATTCTGCCTGATCTCAAAGCCCATACATTTAACTGCTACAAAATATTTACTTCCAGCTGATTTTTCTATATTTGTGGAAAATTTCTGCTGAGTCCTAATCATCCTGAGAGATCTTAGGACTGAATAAAAAGAAGGACTGCTGTAATTCTGTTGTATGAACTAAGTTCTGGCTGTGTATTTTTAAAACTAAACATGACTTTTACCATTTATTCTTTTTACAAAAGCAATACATGATTTTTGTTGAAAAATTAGAAATTGCTCCTAATAAAACGAAAACAAAAATACATATTCCCTCCACCCAGAGATAATCACTGTTAACTCTGTGGTGTATATTCTTCTGCTATCTATGTTCTGATTTTCACCTGGTACAATTATTTTTTTCATCATTTGTTATAAAAGTCTTTAAAACTTAGTAGGATATTTTCTATTTCATCTTTGAGCGGTACAAAGACCAGATATGATTTACCAGTGGGATTTAGCCCAATATTTCTAATGACCAAAAAGTAAAATAAGGACACAAAAATAAAAATGTAAGAGTGCTAGAAACACTGCAGGGAAAAAATAAAACCAATGGTGGTTGGGAATTCTTTGCATCTTTAGCTTAGGTTTCAGTGTTATTTCCCTTTAATAGGTGAGTGATGATGGAGGTAATTTAGGTTCTTTTTCCAGCCCAACTCCTCATCCTGAATTCTTCTTGAAGTGTGGGTTACTTTTTCAACAAAAGAAAAAAATATATATATAATGAAAAGAATCCCCCATCCTTAAGACCTTTACAGTTCACTCCTTTGTCTATGAACTTAAGGTGGTAATAGCAAAAGGTTAGTTTGTGCTACCTCAAAGTTCAGGACTCAGAGAAAGTGTGGCCCGGGGGCAGTCCTACTGCAGCCTGCCTCCTTCCCCTGTGACCCACAAATACATCCTGTGCTCAGAACCAGGTGTGGCAGCCTGGCAGGATGAAACACAAACCCCTGGTAGATAAGAGGACTGCTGGTACATTCCTTCCCCCATTGTCTTGTGCATATGTAAACTTTCTCTGGGGACAATCTGACTCTGGCAGGCATGTTTTAGGACACCCAGCTCACACCCCAGTGGTGTATCTGTCCCTGATGAGGAGGGAGCAAGGTTCCTCCACTGCAGCAGCACATGAACAAAGAGAGGGGTGCTGTGCTTAGAACATCTCCTTGCATTGGCCATGGGTTGAGATCCGCTGGCTTTGGGGAACCAACAGCCCCTAGTGAAATTGACCTTGCTCTCTCTCTTCTCTATGTGAGTAAAATGTCTTTCCGTCAGAGCCTGTGTGAATTGTGCTTTTGCTGGCAACTCCAATCCCTGTATTGGAGGAGGCTGACATCTCTTTTGGGATCTGTCCTTCTGACCGATGGAAAGGCCACATAGATTGCGGATAAATTCCACCCAGGGAATTTAAAGACATTTTGTGGACTTTGCTCAGGCAACTAGTGCAATTTGTAAGGAAAAAAACATTTAAAAAACATAAGCAGAAGTTAAATCAATTTACTTATTGATGTAATATGGATAGCACATCCCCTTCTCATTGTTTTTACTTTACTTTTGAACTCCATTAAATTTTCAATAAATCATACCACTGTTATTTTTCAGAGTGTGGTGCATGTAATCTATGATATCTATGATAAAGTTTGAAAAATAACAAAGGAAATAGATTTTTCAAAATAAAATACAGAATAATGTCCAAGAGCACTATCTTCTTGGTGGCAATTTTAATATTCTAGTCTAATCTAGAACCATTTTTCATGGAGACAGATAGAAAAGGCCAGATTCAATGCCTTGATACAAACTCAGCTTATCTTTTCCATTTATGGGGAATATTTTAAATTCAATTGGTTTTTAAATTTTTTTTTCAAACTAACAGACTTAGAAAACTGCTAAGTGACTCCTAGGACCTTAAATCACAGATAATTGAATGCTTTTTCTTCTTTAGGATCTTTAGTGCTTGGTCATGGCACAATTTTTATACTTTAGACATATTTGCTGATACAGTAGGGAGTAGCTTATGCAGGGGGTTTGAAATTGGTAATCATATCTGAATTATTATTTCTAGACTCCAGTTTTGTTTCACTATCATTGTGCTGAAGTAAAGCACAACCAGTATAGATGAACAAAACAGCTGTATTGTATATGTGGACCAATCTTCTTCATTTTAGTATTAAAGAAAGATTGTGACTTAGATACCCATATGTCTGTACGTAGAAGCTCAGCATAAAAACCCTTTAAAGTCATTGTTGTTCCCCAGTTTTTCCAATGTTGATTAGAGTGAGAATTTTTGTTTTAGGAAGTTCCAGGGATTGAACCCAGGGCCTTGTACATGGGAAGCAGGTGCTCTACCACTTGAGCTACATCCGCTCCCTAGAGTGAGAATTTTTAAAACAAATTAATTTGTATTTTATATTCTAGATCCCTGATATGGATGAAAAATGCATTTACCATTTAAATCATTTAGGGAACGGTGGTAGCCACATTTGATGAAAGGAAGACACTTAAAATTTACTTTTATAGGGAAGCAGCTGTGGCTCAATCAGTAGGGCTCCCGTTTACCATGTGGGAGGCCCTGGGTTCGGTTCCCGGGGCCTCCTGGTGAAGGCAAGCCGGCACGCATGGCGTGGTTGGCTGACCCAGCGAGCACAAGTGGGGGGTGGGGGGGAATAAATGAATAAATAAATAAAATCTTAAAAAAAAAATTTACTTTTATATATTCTCAGCCTTATTTATGTAATAGAAAGTAGCAGAGTTCCATTGTTCCGAGGGCTATTTCCCCCTCTGAGATCTTATGAGTCAATGTTTATACATAAAATATTCTTGTCCCATATGTGTCAGGGCATCAACAGAGCCTGCAGCAGTATGGAAATTCTCCTCTCACTTTATCAGTCATTGGCATGTTTTTGTTGTTGTTAATGTCAGTTTTAAAAATGGTTCTGTAGGAATAGACCTGCAAAGCGGGACATGGGGGAAAAGGGATGGAAAGTAGAAACAGTAATGGCTAAGGGAGGCTTTTTTTTTTCCTTCTCTACCAGGGAAGACCTACCACCAATGCCCAATGGAATGGTGTGAACATGGGAATCATGCCCATTTGCAATTCATGTTTTAAGTAGAGCTCATAAAACTCCCTCACACGTGGACACTAAGGTTCTAGTTGTCCACAGTTATGAAATATGTTGTAAGCTATCTGAAACATCCAATGGATTGCAGTTCAGAATCCTTCCTTTATCCATGTCCTTATACTCTCAGTTTCTACGCCTTTGGTAGAGGCTTAGATGTTGCAGTGATGTCATGTGCAATTGTAATGACATCCTCAGACATTTTAGTTTTCTCTGCCTTTGGGGTCTGAAGCCAGTTTTGACTATAAGTGATACAGTTTTTTCCATTAGCTATCTAGTTGTGGATATTCTCTTTAGAAATATTAATTTGGGATAATCTCACATTCCATAAGGAAAAGAATGTCCTGGGTCATCTGCCATATCCTGGTTGTTATCTTAGTTCCCTCACACGATCTGAACAATGAGTACAGTGAGAACTGTCCTATCACTAGGTACTGGACATTTGTCATATTTGTGCTAATCATCATCTTTTGTTTAGTCTTTTTATATTTGGGAAAATCTCCCAAGTTGTCAGCATAGCAGTACTATTATAGAAGTTAGAAATCAAGTTCCCAGACTCCCTTGCAGCAAGGATGCTCCTTGATATCACAAGCCAAATGCATCATGGGAGACTTTGCTTCAGTAAAGAACAATGGGAGGAAAGAGGTTAGGTGCTCATTTCTATTTTGTTGTAGGGGTGGTTGTTGAAGCATCTGGTCTTTGGAGAAAAAACACTACTTATTGAAAGTACATATAAATTATCAAACGTCTTCTGAAGTGTGAAAATATGAGCATCTAATACTCAAGGAAGTATAATAGTTTGCTCTGTATGTTCAATGTCCAATGGTTGCAACACTCTTGGGGACTGGTTGTGGTTCTGAAAAGAAGCCTGAAAACCCCAACTGATCTGAATTTTTAATAGAATAGGCAAATGAGAGACTTTTAAAGGAAGGAGTCTGTATCATTTTTTTTTGTTCAAAAACTTTGAGTTTTAAAAGAAAGACATCAGCCTTGTATTGCCATTTTTGGAGACCTGATCTTATGTTCACCTACATGCCTTTATTCATTTCAATCAATCCTCCTTTTAGCCTTCATCTTTTCAGAGGGAAAAGTTGCAAGCTTTAATATGTCCTTATGTCTAAAGTTTTAAAGTCTTCTATTCTTTGATGATTTCATTCAGAAATATGCTGCATCCTGCCTGCCACTTGAAGGAAGTAAAGACCACAAGCCTCGTGCTTTCGAGGTTTTAAAGATAACAGGTGTTAACAATAACTGGATGCACGCTAGGAACTATATTTCTTCTACTTGAAAAAATTGCAAAGGTGAAAATTTGAAATAAACTTAAGCTTTTTTCTGCCTCATTATCTGATAAAAATCATCTTTAAAACAAGATATTTAATGGAAATCCATATAGGATGGCTCATTACTTTTGAATCAGTTTGCATAACTAAATTAAGGCATCAAGGAAGAGGTAATCATAATATACTTTCTCAATGACTTTGTGTTTTCATGGTTGAGATCATCAAGGAGAATGTAGTTAGAATTTTATCCAAGTGCCTTTCTGTAAAATTCACGCAGAAGAGCATATGGAAGAAGAATTATTATGTAAAGGATGATCATTTCACAGAGGAGTCCTTAAACCCCCACTTCCCAGTTAATCTTGTCACTCGAATCAGCATGTAATAATCCGAGAGGAGAGAACACAGATTTCTCAGTAGTGATCACGAAGCTTTTCTTTCTTCTCTCTGTTCTGTTCCAGGTAGATGCACATAATAATGGTCCACACAGAAGGACCTTGTTCTTCAGTTGCTGTGCATATTTCACGTGTATAATTACCTCTTAATTAGCCATGAGTGAAAAAGGATGAGTTTACATTTTGTTTGGCTTAAAAACCATTTTTTCCCCAGTAATATAATATAATATAATATAATATAATATAATATAATATAATATA
>JAKSZT010054030.1:45981345-45992983 GCA_026826555.1 Tolypeutes matacus
AATATAATATAGCTATTATGGCTATGGTTTTAATATTGTATAGCATTAGAAAGGTTAAAAATCAATTTGGAATTTGTAAAAGTGCCAAGTAGGAAATAAAATGAAACATATCCAGCTACTTTGAGATCAGTGTAAACTTTTTCACATATACAATAGAACCCCTCTACTAAAAGTGAAGGGAATCTATGCAGTGTTCAGTTCATGGCCTCTCTAATTATAATTTAGACTATTTGAATGATCATTTATTGAATAACTACTATACATCAGGCACAGTCCTGGTACAATAATGAATGATACATGGTACCTGCCCTTCAGGTCCTCATAATCTATCTCAGAGACTCAGACATGGGTAATGTCAAGGATTTCTGATTACTAATACATTCATGATGAAAATTACTTTGAATAGAAACTTTCATTAATGGTTTTAATATCTTTTAGGTCAGCTTTTCATAATAAAATCCATAATATATATCTAACTGCTGTCCACTATTCCCAAATGAACACAAATGTTCAAAGAAGCCATACAATAAAAGTGAAATAAATTATAGAGTCAGTTGTGCCTAATACAGTTACATTTTATCCTTTCCTATGAATGCGAATTTAAGTTTTTGATACAAACCTACATTGCTGCTGATTTACAGCATCTTATTTGAACCTCACAACAACCCTATGATGGTTAGTCAGAATTTTAGTTGCAAACAACAGGGAACCTCAGGGAGAGGGTGGTCCTAGGTATAGCGTCATGGAGGGCCAGAAGTAGTGTGAAGATACTGGATCTTTTGGGGAGCTGGAGCAGGGCCTGAGAGCCGGTGGTAAGAGAAGGAGAAGGGAAGATGGGAGTCCATCAGGAGAGACAATTTTCTTAAAGCTCTATATTTGACTTAATATGATTGGGCTATAACTCTGATGTATTTGATATTGGTCCTTGGTCAAGGATGCAATTTCCCAATTATAATACTATTTATATGTAGAAATACAGTCCAGTTAATGATTACCTAGTTTATGACAATTTCTAGGAGAATATTGTGATGAAAAGTAGATATAGAATGTATTGTTCTCTTATAGCTTCCTATTAGGATGCCAGGCACATGCAGTATATCCAAGGTATAATAAGTAGAAAAAAGGTTCTGAACAGCATGTACAGAATATTTCCATTTGTTCAAAACGGAGAGGGAAATGAGAAATATATATTTGTATATATATATATTTTTTGGTATGTATAAAAAATTCTTTGGAAGGGCACTCAGATGTGAATAACGGCTGTTATCCTGTTTGAAGTTGTGGAAGAGGTAGGTGACTGGAGAGACAGTACCAGGCTGGGAGGGAGGCTTTCACTCTGGAGGTTTAAGTACTTTTTGGTTCTTGAACCTTGTGACTATATTATTTATTCAAAATTAATTAAAAGAGCAAAATAAAAACAATCTGGTGGTTCTTTATGTTTCAAAATGAATTATTACTCTTGTGATACTCTTTCTTATAAGCAACATAGCTTTAATTTACTTCTTTTTGATACTTTAAAAAAAATTCTTATTCTTCTTACCAAGGCGTTATAAATGGCCAAATTGCAACATCTGGAACATAAATTACAAAAAAATTTTTACTATGATTACTTTTTTTTGTCAGCACTTCTGTTGAAAACTATAAATTTTCTGTGAATATCCATATGTCCAATTTTACAGTCTATAAATTTGATGGCTCTTTCAGAAACTTTGGCATTAATGGTCCACAGAGGAAAGGAAAGAAAAATGTTAAAAAAAGCGTAAGTATTAAATAAAAGAATAACCAAGTATATGAACCTCAAATAGAGAACTCAATTTTTTTTGCTGTAAAAATCAGCTCTCTGGGAAGCTTTCTAGGTTGCTGGTTAGAAGACAGAGGGTGTTTCTGTGAAAATCATGAAGACTTTTCAGAACCTACCCATGTTGAAAATTACTGAACTATATGATGTGAAGATCTCTTCCAGCCCTACCATTCAGTCATTCCATTTCAAGAAGGATATGGAGAAGGAAGAAAATAGAACTCAGATGAGTCCTGTAGAGCAGGGTGGAGAGACTTGAATTGGTTGGTATAACTGTACTATGCCAGTATACATTTCAACCTGCTTAGTTTAAACTAGAAAAATGGTATTAAACATAACAAATGATAATTTTTTAAACAGAAGGAAGAACCTCTTGATGACCAAAGTGTTAATGTATAAAATGAATAACACAAATCTTCAAACTTGGAAATTTTAAAAAACAAACTCAAAAGTTTCTTAGGTAAGTTAGGCATTTGCTGAATTAAAAAGACTCTGAGCTATCAGTAAAAGTTCTACTAGATCATGCCAGGTGTTGTAGATAAATTATCACTCGGTAAAACAATCGTGTTCTCTTTTATATAATAATTCAATAGCTAAGCAAGATTAACTTGTTTAAGGTTTCCTATTTTTAAGCTGTGTACCTCAATGGTACATTTTGTAAAGATTGTTTGCGGTATTGGCTGTTTTAATCATAACAACTATATTTGACAGTTAAAAGAATGACTTATTTTACATTTGTATTTATGCAAATGGAAAAATTTACAAAATTAGAAATCAACATTTATTTAAAATTTTGTTGTCTCATCATTTCTCTTGTAACCACCTCACTCTTTCATAAGTATATTTGTAAAATATTTATTTGTCTTGATAGCTCTTATGATCCTTAACATATTGCCAATATTCAGGGTGAAAATTTTATTTGCCTATCCAATTGTTGTTATAATGGGTTTCTATTAAAAATACTCTGAGAGGTAGTAAACACTAACACAATTTAACTACTTCTGGGAGTCTACCTCCTCAGCGTGCTGACCCACATTTTGAAGCTTGAATACTGTTTCACAGGCCATTAATAATACACTTTCTGTTGCATTATTCTTTTACATTTGCAATTAATTATGAGATGATAAGAGTCCCTGAAGTAAATTAATGATCAGGGAATCCTAAACAGGGTGGGGCCTTGAGGTGTTAGCTTCCAGCAAGATATTTACTTTGAATGAGTATGACATCAAGTCATCCTAGACAATCACACAATGTCTAAGTTTCAAGATCTCCCCACAAGGAGTTGCCACACCTTGTTTAGACATTTGCTTCAGTGTTTATCAGCCATCACTATGAAAAGTACCCAAACCAATATCTCAGGCTACATTTTAAGATTGGATTTCTTACCTAGTGAAGGAAGGGAGGAGAACAAATAGGTCATCTTCTTTATTATTATTCCCCTCCAGCAAACTTATTTTGAAAAATTAAGACTTAAGAAAGTGAACATTTATATATATTTAATTCAATTATCAATATCTTTCCGTATTTTCTTGCTCTCTCTGTTTCTCTCTGTCTCTATATAAAGTTGCAAACACCGTGCTACTTCACCCTTAACTTTGGCTTACAATCCTAAATAAGTACATTCTCCTTCATAATCACAATTCTATTCTTACCCCCAAAATATATTAGTTTAATAACATTTTCTAGCTTGCTATCTGTATTTGACTTAGGAAATGCCCTTTATAGCTTTTATGTTTTTAAATCCAGTATCCAATCATAAAGTTCTTGCATTATATTTGGTTGTTATGTCACTTAAGTCTCCTTAATCCAGAACACTCTGTCTACCTTTTTTTGTTTGTTTATTTTCTAAGACATTGGCTTAAAACAAACAAACAAACAAACAAACAAACAAACAAAAAACAAGCCAGGGCTGTTGTTTTGTAAAATGTCCTACATTTTGGAATTAAAACAAAACAAAACAAAACAGTGTTTCATCATGATTAGAACCAGGCTAAACATTTTTGGCAAGCTAACACAGAGATAATGTTGGTATTTCCTTTTGCATCATGCTGAGACACCTAATATCAGGTTGTTCCACTATTGGTGATACAACATTTGCACCCTTGATTAAAGGTTTTGGATATGAAATCTCTCCATTGTAAAGTAGTTTTCTCTTTGCATTTAATATATAATTTGTGGGGTGATATGAGCCTGTGTGAATATCTTGTTATCTCCAAACCTTTCAGCCAATAGTTTTGGCATCCACTGATGATCCTTGTCTGGGTTAGTTTTTATCTTCATGATGGAAATGGTACAGTCCTTCCATCTACATTTGTCAGTTAAATTCTTTTGTATATGAATCTTTATGGTAGTTGAAGGGAAGGATAAAAATCAGACTTTCCCCTTTTGTGGGACTAATCAGTCAGTAGTGGTCAACCTAGTTGTTGGCTCAGTTGGTCAGAATATGCTGCTGAGAATGTCAAGGCCATGGCTTCAGTGTTCATATGGTAAATTACCCATGGTCCATTTCAAGACCATGAATATAATTGTCCTCGTCCAAATCATAAACTTGTGCCTGAAGCCATTAGGGAAACACTGCATGTATCAGGGCTAGAGATATACAAATAATACTAATTCATACACAAGTTCTACTAAGGAGGGGTTTTCTTTTATGTGAAAGATGATTATTATTTCCACAAAAAGTCTTTTTTGTTCAATTTACTTCTTTAGGTGTTGTTTTACAAATATTTAAAGATTTCTGTGACTTGTTGGAAGCAGGTTTTGAGGACTAGCTACCTTGAACAGTACTCTTGCTGAAAGCATCTAAAAATGTTGTGTTAAATATATTTTTTAAAAAGGCGTTTGCAGATTAGAAACAAAAGCAAACACAAAAATCAGAAGGAGCCTACTACAAAAATTGGCTCTTGTGTATTCTCCAAAATCTAAAGGATATTTAAAACACAAAGTAAAAACAATCACAAAAATATAAGAAAATTGTTGAGCAATTCAAACAAACATTGTCTAAATTAAATAATGATAATAGTTTCTAATTTGTGGGTTAAAAGACAAATCTGAAATACTGTATAATAATAGAATGTATATTGAGAAAGTAGATGGTTAATGCTAATGTGTTCTAAAGTTCTTGTATTGTTCAGGGTTAGGAAGTGGTTCATGCATTGTTTAATGTTAGACTTTGATAAATAAGCATGGTACAGTTTCAAGGGCAATCACCAAAAGCATAGAAATAGAGAGTATAAATTCCAAATTAATATATAGAAAACAGTACAAAAAACAATAAAAAACTCAAAGGAAGAAAACAGGAAAAAAGGAAGAGAACAAGTGAGACAAACAAAAATTAAAATTATGATAGGAAGAAGTACAACTATGGCAATAATTATATTAAATGCAAATGGACTTAACTCACCTGTTGAATGACACAGATTACACATTGGATGAAGCAATCAGATAAATGCTATTTACAAGAGACGAATCTAAAGCATGAGGACATGTAAAAGTTGAAAGTGAAAGAATGGAGAAAGCCTTGTTAATCAAAGAAACCTGGTGTGGCTATATTAATATCAGAAAAAAAAAAATAACCTTTAAGCCAAAAGCCTGATGAGGGGTACAGAAGGTCATGGCACAATGAGAAAAATTTGGTTTCATCAGGAAAATGTAAAAATTCTAAATATCCGTGCAACTAATAAAAGAGTCTCAAAATATATGTGAACTGACAAACGATCATCATAGTGGGAGATCTAAACTTAGTTTTTCCATTATGCATAGGAAAATAGCCATATTTAAGCATCTTTTAAAAAGATTAGGACAAATAACAACTCAATTTAATGGACATATACAGAATGCTGTATCCAACATTAGACAAGGCACATACTTCTCAAGTTTTTATAAATGGTGCATTTATAAAAATTGATTATATAATCGATTATATGAAAATTGATTATATAATTATATAAAAATTTGCAAGGAAGCAAATTTTCATCAAATTTCAAAGTTATCGTTCCATACAAATCCACTAACAACAATGTAATTAAGTTAGAGCTTAAAAACAGAATGATAAATTAAAAAATTTCCTAATATTTAGATATTAAAATAACAAATTTCTACATTTCTCATAAGTTAAGGAATAAACAGTAATGGAAATTAAAAAGAAACACAAAGAACTAAAAGATAAAAAAAATCTTCATATAAAATTTGTGGAAGGCAATGAAAGTAGTGCTTTGAGGAAAATGCATAGCCTTAAATGCTTATATTAGGGAAAAAGAAAACTTGAAAATTAATGAGCTAAGTATTCAACTTAAGATATTAGAAAAAGAAAAATATTAATATAAAGTAGGAGAAAGGAAATAGCAGCAATAAGAGCAAAATTCAGTGAAATAGAAAACAAAACACAACAAAGATGGTCAACAAAAAACAAATTCGTTCTTTGAAAAGCCTAAGAAATAAGAAAAACATCTGGCAAAATTGGGTAAGGGAGAAAAAGGGAAGGAAGGCACAAATAAATAGCATATTAAAAATTAATTAAGGGAATAGGGATTGGAAAGAAGGAAATAATAGTAAATGTACATTGATTAAAATTTCTGGTTAATAGGCAAATATTTCAGATTATGGAAAAATCTCCACTGCCACTGGCTTTTTTCAAACACAATAATACAGATTCACAAGTTGTTTAAAAAGAAAACTTCTAAAATATATGAGCCTGTGGATCTTTTCCAAAATTTTAATGTCCTTTTTTTCAGTGAAATTTAGAACCACCTTTATGGGTTTATCAGTATTAAATGGTATGTGTTGGTTACTTTTTTCTTTACAAAGCTCATATTTCCTTTTTCTTTTGCCATCCTGATCTTGAGAACAGATAATCTATGGTCAAACCTTACCATCTTGAGTGAATAGGGTGGGATGAGTTAGCCTGTGTATAAACCTTGGCTAGGAGAAGACTCTCTTACATGTGGTTGCAATACTCAGGGCCTCAAAACAAATGAAATTTGTATTCTTTAAGAGTGCCAGCAACGAGTCTAACCTGAATAGTTATGTAGTATCATTTAGGTAACAGAAAAATAAGTTGCATCTGTTTTTTTCATTCCGAAGTTAAAATTGAGTGTTGGATCAGAAACAAATCTACTGGCAATATTCTGACTGAATCAGAGTGCGGGCTGAGGACTACGAAGGAAAAGAATTGCTTCCACCTAAAATGATGTAGACCAGAATCTGCTGCCTTCTTTCCCCCTATTGTCCCTTGATCTTATATTAGGAGACATTTAGTAGTATGGAAAGGATAGAAAAGTGTTGTCTTACAGCAAGAAAATGGAAAATATCTGTCACTGGACCCTGGTGCTAGAATGAAAAATCCAGGGGAAAAAGATTCTGAATTCAGTGCCTACTACTGGAAAAACCAACAATGGCAGATAGACTTGTGTAAGAATATGGAAATCCCCACTCGGACTGTATGTTTGGAACGAGGGAAGGGGCTTTCATCAATCATTCTGATATTCCACAAACTTTATTAAAATCCTTTAAGATAAGGTCCTTATCTAAACTAATGAGTTATAAAATGAAAAAGTTGTATTCCCTGTCTTTAAAGTTGATATTCTTTATGAGGACTCAAGATGCTACATGTGAAAGAGCCTTCAGATTTGCAGAACAGTAAAATGAATACAAGTTATTACAGTGAAAACATGCACACACACACACACAAAAGCATTTGAGAACAGATGAGAAGTTAATGAGAAAAAGCTTCCCAAAGGTGTGTTTTGGGTCAGTGAAATCTCTAAGGCAGGGTTTTTGCCCAAAGCGAGCTTAGAATACAGCTGTGTGAAATTGACTCATGAAATCATCCATATGATACCAGCAATGGGAACACACAAAATCTGCTTAGAGAGTTATTCAGAGTTTCCTGTAGGCAATGTGTACACAAGTTAACAGCAATAAGGTTGGTCTCAGGAATTCCATTCTTTCCATTTCATCAGTAACTTCTCAGTTTCAATCAATCAATGAAGCAACTATATACCATCATATATATGTTGCATATACACCAAACCATAATAACATCTCTAATCTTCCTAATTATTAAGCCAACAGGCAACAAGATTGGTTCCAATGAATGAGCTTCCCCAGACTGTCCTCTATCAGGAAGGAAGAAGGCAACTGAATGAGTCTTCCCTCTACAGAGGGTAAAGTGGAGACCTACCGGAGAGGCCTGCCTTGTTTCAGGTTTCCCATATTCTGTTGATTTAGGATTGGGCCCCACAAACTTCAGGTCCCACAGTAATTAAGCACTGGGCAGGTAAAAGGGGAAAAGGAAAGGGGACACTAATCTCTCTCTTCTTTGAAATCCAGTATCATCCATCTAGGGCCCTGAACTACCCCATAGAGCCCTTATAGCCGATCCAAGTCTTAACTGTCTTGACACTTAGTATGGATGTCTGCTGAGAGTGAGAATCTTAGAGGACCCACACTCTGTTTGGGTCAGGATCATTGCCCAACGTTAGGCCTCACCAATAGGTACCTTGATTGGGACTCAGTAGAACTCCAGAAGTCTGCTTGGATGTCCTTAGGCAGCTCATATAAAGACTCTGTTTGTGAAGTGAAGTAGCTCTCTAGTTATAACATTTTCAATGACTAGTTTTTTCTGAGCTTGACCTGAACTTCAGAGCTGTAGCAGGGTAGAAGGGGTTGCCTGGAAGGAAGTTAATACAGTTCTTTCTTGGAGTGGTTAGGGTATTCGTAAATGTGAAATTTCTGTTTGGAGTGAATGTCTAGACAACAGGGTCATCAAAGTCCATTCTGATTTCTTAATTCAACAATTGTACTGCAGTCACTATTCTGTTGGTTAAAACCTGATAATGACCATCTCTTGAAGTGTTCTGTCTTAACCAGGGTGTATCTGTCTGACGTATTTATAACTAGCCCGTAAGAGATTTATCTCTGGAATGAGAGGGTGCAAGGACAGGCTCATTGTAACACTTGAAAAACCTTTTGCCCCCTTACTACAGTGATGATCCCAAGGATTGCTTGGCTAAATATTATTTCCATGTAGCTGGTTAGAAAGTCTGACTTTATTTTAACAAAGGAAAAAGAGATCTCTGGAAATACTTTCCTGTTTCTATTACAAATATAAACTGTTAAAGATTTTAAACTACTAAGCAGTGCTGAATTTTGCTGTTTTGCTGAAAATGTGATCAAACAGGGAAACAATGCCTTATTCATCACCTTTTCTTTTTTTTTTTTTTTTGTTCTCTCAAGGTTGCCAGCATAGGAATTATCAGAATCTTGATTAAGTTTTGAAAAGTATACAAATAAATCTTTTTGTTTTCTCAGGTGATTTTAGAGAGTAAATAAGACTCTAAGACTCTGTCTGTTGCTAGCCAGACTCAAAAGGGTAAATAATTGAAAATTAACAAGAAAGGGACAAAACTGTTGATGTTTCATTTAGTCACTTTGAGAGCCACTGAGCCAAAGCACTTATATAACAGATTTGAATGATATTAAGTATTGTATAATTAAAATGTTTTCCAGAGACTGCTTCTCAATTTCTGTACAATTAAGAGCTACAAGATTCATATATGAAGTGTTTATATGTATTAAAGAACTATTATGTGTTATGCTCTTCCACATTTCTTACTTATAGTTAATACAGCACTCTGAGTGATGGGCTCAAATTACCATATTTTGCAGTTAGAGTAACTGAGGCTCAGAGAGGCAATAAGCTCAACTTTTCAAAGCTGGGGCCAGGATTCAACCATGGGTCTGCTGTGACTGCAAAGCCCATGCTCTTTTCCGCACACCAACAGGAAAGCAGAGCCCCATCATCAACCTGAGTCTTTGTGCAAGCATACTTTCCTTCACATCAAATTCATGCCACAATTTTCCAAGAATATTAGAAATTCCTTGAGAATATGACTGTGTGGGGCTGTGAAGTGATGGGGGGCGGGGGGAGAAAGAGAGGAGTGCCAGCTAGGATGGTTCATGTAAATATTCCAAAATGGAGGTATGTGTGGGACAGTATATTGCTTTTAATCTTTCCTTTCCACCATTTAAAAACCAAATATTTTTACACAGAACAAATAAAATTACCAAAATAAATTGTATTGTTTCAAGGTACAGTGTTAATGTGCTATTCAAACATTTTATGCACATGTGTGTTGTTCATTGTTGTTTATCCACCTAAATGAGTTTCTTTCCAATCTGTTTCTTAGCTGTTTTGTGACTAGCAGAATTTGGTATTTTGTTTTCCCAATAGTATACTTGGCTTGAGGTTGGTGGTGGGTCATGGTGAAGTGTGTGTGTGTGTGTGTGTATGTGTGTGTGTTGGGCATGGTTAAGATTATAGCATTCAATGGCTCCATTTCTTCTGAAGCTTGATGGCCTGGGATTACTTGTAAGTAGAGTTTATACATTTATGTATAATGTGGTAATTGGTGCTGAAAGGAAAATATATAGAAAAGAGAATTTTTACTTTTAAATCTAGAGCATCGTACTTATGGAGATTTGTTATTACTAGTCTCTCTTCCGTAATAGGAATTGTGGATGGCTGTGGGCCAAAAGAATTGGCACAGTGTCATATACGCAATTGATCATTGGTGAGTCAAAAACCAGGGAGGGATGGAAAGCAGGTCTCCATACCCTGGGACAGGACACTTTGGATGCTCCAAGTTCCTGGTGAAGAGCCAGAGGATCTCTAACATCAGACTGATAATTAATTTGACTTTAATTTCTAAAGACTTTACTGGAGATTCATAAGGAAAAGTATAGAATGGAGACAGCAGAAAAGGTTAATGACATCCCATCTAAGATAAGCCTTTAACAACACAACCAGTTTTTGGCTGGATTCAGCTGCCTTTATATTCCTCTCACTTCCTGGCAGTCAATACAGAGGGAGTCTAGCTTAGAGAATTATTAGTGTTAAGGGTAAATTTATGGTAGAATACCAGTAAGTCCACTCTAGTCCATAGCTCTTCCCCCAGTCCTACAATGTGAACTATGGTCCATGCTTAATGGCAAAGCCCCAGGATGTGTTTATCAGTTGCAATGAATGTGCCACACTAATGAAGGATGTTAATATGGGAGGTTGTGGCAGGTGTGGGAAGTGGGGCCTGTGGGAATCCCTGTATTTTTTGTGTAACATTTATGTAATCTAAGTAGCTTTTTTTTTTTTTTACTTTATTTTGTACATTTAATAATTGAAACTATAAACAATTAAAAACTAAAAAGTAAACACAGATGAATAAATATATACATTTCTCAATTAAATGTGATGGATACATATAAGTTTTTTTTTTTGAATCAAACAATATGTTACACAATATATTTGGTTCATAGTAACTCATTCATACAGTATTTGTCCTTTTGTGTCTGGCTTGCTTTGCTCAACATAATGTCCTCCAGTTTCATCCATGTTGTCATATGCTTTACGACTTCATTTCTTCTTACAGCTGCATAATATTCCATTGTGTGAATAGACCACAGTTTGTTTATCCATTCATCTGTTGATGGACACCTGGGTTGTTTCCAACTTTTGGCAATGGTGAAATACGTTGCTATAAACATCGGTGTGCAGATGTCTGTTTGTGTCACTGCTCTCAGTTCTTCTGGGTATATACCCAGTAGTGGTATTGCAGGGCCACGTGGCAAGTCTATATTCAACTTCTTTAGGAACTGCGAAACAGTCCTCTATGGTGGTTGCACCATTCTGCAATCCCACCAACAGTGAAGAAGTGTTCATATCTCTCCACATCCTCTCTTACACTTGTAGTTCTCTGTCTTTTTAATAGTGGCTATTCTGATAGGTGTGAAATTATATCTCATTGTAGTTTTGATTTGCATTTCCCTAATCATGAGTGATGTTGA
>JAKSZT010054030.1:45993383-46069161 GCA_026826555.1 Tolypeutes matacus
TGTTTTTTTTTTTTTTTTTTTTTTCCCATTTGTATTTCTTCTTTGGAGAAATGTCTATTCAAGTCTTTTGCCAATTTTTTAATTGGGTCGTTTGTCTTTTTATTGTTGAGTTGTAACATCTCTTTATATATCCTGGATATTAAACCCTTATCAGATATGTGATTTCCAAATATTTTTTCCCATTGAGTTGGCTGTCTTTTCACCCTTCTGACAAAGTCCTGTGAGGTGCAAAAGTGTTTAATTTTGAGGAGGTCCCATTTATCTATTTTTTCTTTTGTTACACATGCTTTGGGTGTAATGTCCAAGAAACCACCACCTACTACAATGTCTTGAAGATGTTTCCCTACATTTTCTTCTAGTAGTTTTATGGTCCTGGCTTTTATATTTAGATCTTTGATCCATTTTGAGTTGATTCTTGAATAGGGGGTGAGATAGGAGTCCTCTTTCATTCTTTTGGTTATAGATATCCAGTTCTCCTAACACCATTTGTTGAAGAGACAGTTTTTTCCCATCAGCGTGGGCTTGGTAGGTTTGTCAAAAACCAGTTGACTGATTAGGTGAGGGTATATTTCTGGGTTCTCAATTCTACTCAACTGATCGATGTGTCTATCTTTATGCCAGTCCCATGCTTCTTTGACTACTGTACCTTTATAATATGTTTCAAGATCAGGCAGTGAAATTCCTCCCACATTGCTCTTCTTTTTTAGAATGCTTTTAGCTATTTGGGTGCACTTTCCCTTCCAGATGAATTTGGTAATTGCCTTCTCTAATTCTGTAAAGTAAGCTGTTGGGATTTTGATTGGTATTGCATTGAATCTATAAATGAGTTTGGGCAATATTGACATCTTTACAATATTTATTCTTCCAATCCATGAACATGGAATGTCTTTCCATTTGTTTAGGTCTTTTAAAATTTCTTTTAGCATTATTTTGTAGTTTTCTGCATATAGGTCCTGTACTTCTTTGGTTAAATTAACTCCTAGGTATTTGAGTCTTTTTGTTGCTATTGAAAATTGAATTTTCCCCCTGATTTCCTCCTCAGGTTGTTCAGTACTAGTGTACAAAAACATTACTGATTTTTGCGTGTTGATCTTGCTGAACTCATTTATTAGTTCAAGTAGCTTTGTTGTGGATACTTCAGGATTTTCTAAATACAGGATCATGTCATCTGTAAACAGTGAGAGTTTTACTTCCTCTTTTCCTATTTGGATGCCTTTAATTTTTTTGTCTTGTCTAATTGCCCTCGCTAGAACTTCTAGTACAATGTTGAATAACAATGGTGACAGTGGGCATCCTTGTCTTGTTCCCGAATCTTAGAGGGAAAGCTTTCAACCTGTCCCCATTGAGTATGGTGTTGGCTGTGGGTTTTTCATATATGCCTATTATCATATTGAGGAATTTTCCTTTTATTCCTATCTTTTGAAGTATTTTTATCAAAAAAGGATGTTGGATTTTGTCGAATGCCTTTTCTGCATCTATTGAGATGATCATGTGGTTTTTTTCCTTCAATTTGTTAATGTGGTGTATTACATTGATTGATTTTCTTATGTTGAACCAGCCTTGCAGACCAGGAATAAATCCCACTTGGTCATAATGCATAAGTCTTTGGATTCGGTTTGCAACTATTTTGTTGAGAATTTTTGCATCTATGTTCATTAGAGAGATTGGTCTGTAATCTTCTTTTCTTGTGGAATCTTTATCTGGCTTTTGTATTAGGGTGATGTTTGCTTCATAAAATGTGTTGGGTAATTTTCCGTCCTCTTCAATTTTTTGGAAGAGTTTAAACAGGATTGATGTTAATTCTTTTAGAAATGCTTGGTAGAATTCACCTGTGAAGCCATCTGGTCCTGGACTTTTCTTTGCTGGGAGATTTTTGATGATGGATTCAATCTTCTTAATTGTGATTGGTTTGTTAAGTTCTTGTATTTGTATTTCTTGTAGTGTCAGTGTAGGTTGGTTGTGCATTTCTAGAAATTTGTCCATTCATCTAGGTTGTCTAGTTTGTTGGCATATAGTTATAGTTTCTCATAATATCCTCTTATGATTATTTTTATTTCTGTGAAGTCATTTGTAACCTCCCCCCTTTCATTTCTAATTGTATTTATTTGCATCTTCTCTCTTTTTTTCTTTGTTAGTCTAGCTAGGGGTTTGTCAATTTTATTGATCTTCTCAAAACCAGCTTTTGGTTTTGTTGATTTTCTCTATTGTTTTCTGTTCTCATTTTCATTTATTTCTGCTCTAATCTTTATTATTTCTTTCCTTCTGCTTGCTTTGGGATTGGTTTGCTGTTCTTATTCTAGTTTCTCTAGTTTTCAGTTAAATCTTTGACTTTAGCTCTTTCTTGTTTTTTAATATAGGCATTTAGGGCTATAAATTTCCCTCTCAAGACTGCCTTTGCTGTATCCCATAAGTTTTGATACGTTGTGTTCTCATTTTCATTTGTCTCAATATATTTACTGATTTCACTTGTAATTTCTTCTTTGGCCCATCGATTATTTAGGAGTGTGTTGTTCAGTCTCCACACATTTGCAAATTTACTTTTTTCCTATCTATTATTGATTTCTAGTTTCATTCCATTATGATCTGAGAAGGTGCTTTGTATAATTTCAATCTTTTTATATTTATTGAATTGTGACCTAACATGTGTTCTATCCTGGAGAAAGATCCATGGGCACTTGAGAAGAATGTATAACCTGCTGAGTTTGGATGTAGTGTTCTATCTCTGTCTGTTAGGTCTAACTTGTTTATCATGTTGTTCAAGTTCTCTGTTTCCTTGTTGATCTTCTGTCTAGTTGTTCTATCTAATGATGTGAGTAGGGTGTTGAAGTCTCCAACGCTTATTGTAGAAATGTCTATTTCTTCTTTCAGTTTTGCCAGAGTTTGTCTCATATATTTCAGGGCACCCTGGTTAGGTGCATAGATATTTATGACTGTTATATCTTCCTGGTGGATTGTCCCTTTATTAATATATAATGGCCTTCTGTATCTCTTATAACTTTTTTACATTTAAAGTCTTTTGTCTGATATTAGTATAGCTACCCCTGCTCTTTTCTGGTTACTATTCGCATGGAGTATCTTTTTCCAACCTTTCACTTTCAGCCCTTTTGTATCCCTGGGTCTAAGGTGAGTTTCTTGTAAGCAGCATATGGATGGCTCATGTTTTTTAATCCACTCTATCAGCCTTTATCTTTGGATTGGGGAGTTTAATCCATTCACATTCAATGATATTACTGTAAATGCACTATTTACTTTCTCCATTTTATTCTTTGGTTTTCATATGTCATCTTATTTTTGTCTCTCTTTTTACTCTTTTGGTTATCCTTTCTGCTATTCTTTCTTCTATACTCTCCTCCAAGCCTCTCTCTCCTGTCTTTTTCTTTCAGGTTCTAAGGCTTCCTTTAATATTTCCTACAAATGTGGATTCTTAGTTTCTCTCTTAGTTTCTGTTTGTTTGTGAATATTTTATACCCACCTTCATATTTGAAGGACAGTTTTCCTGGATAAAGAATTCTCAGCTGGAACTTTCAGTTTCCTAATTGTATCATACCACTGTCTTCTTGCCTCCATGGTTTCTGAAGAGAAATCTGCACTAAGTCTTACTGGATGTCCCTTGTACATGATTGTTTGCTTCTCTCTCGCTGCTCTGAGAATTTTCTCTTTATCTTTGACATTTGACATTCTGAATAGTATGTGTCTTGGCGTAGGTCTATTTGGATTTATTCTGATCAGGGTATGGTGTGCTTCTTGGACATTTAAGTTCATTTCTTTTGTGAGAGTTGGGAAATTTTTAGCTATTATTTCCTCAAACACTCTTTCTGCTCCTTTTCCCCTTCTCTTCCCCTTCTGGAACTCCCATGACACGTATGTTGTTGCATTTTGTGTTGTCATTCAACTCTCTGAGCCCCTGCTCAATTTTTTCCATTCTTTTCTCTCTCTGTTCTTTTGTCTTCAATTTTAGCTGCTCTGTGTTCGGTATCACTTATTCTTTCCTGTATCATTTTGAGTCTGCTGTTGTATCCCTCAAATGTGTTTTTGACCTCACCTATTGTGTCTTTCATTCCCATGAACTCCGTTACTTTTCTGTTCAGGATTTCAAATTCTTCTTTGTGTTCGCTCAATGTCTTCTTGATGTCATTTATCTCTTTAACTATACTGTCATTCATCTCATTAATTTGATTTTGGAAATTTGTGCTCATCTCACTGATTAGTTCCCTCAAATTCTGCATCTCTTCTGGGACTTTAATGTAATCCTTTTCTTGGGCCATGTCTTCTATTTTCTTAGTATGGCTCGTAATTTTTTGCTGGTGTTTAGGCATCTGGTTAGGATGCAGTTTACTCAGATGTTCAATCTCTTTCTCTTTTATAGAGATTTAGTGTAAGGAGTCTGTGAGTTTCCACAGCTCTTTGATTTTTGGTTTGACCTTGATAGGATTGTCCTACTGGTTGCTCAGAACTGGGCACTGGACCCATAATTGGTTGTAGAGTCACTTCCTAGGGCCTTGGGCAGGAAGACTATAGAGGCCAGGAAAAGCCTCTCCTACTTATTTTTAATTTTCTTATGTGCACTTCCTTGGTTTGCCAGGAGATGGTGCTCTTTGGCAGCTCTCAATTCATTGCGTGGTTGGAATGTATTTGTTGTGACACAGACCAGATCAATGTGATAGAGCTTCCTGTCTGGGGGCTAAGAGCCTTGTAATTCAAACTTTCTGAGACAGTTCTCCAGTCTTCTCTGGCAGCCCTCTCCCTTTTCCCAGCTAGGAAATATTTCCACTCCCCTCTGAGTCCTCAACAATCAGTCCCTGTTAGTAGAGGAGGAGATTGGGAGGTTTGTATGTCTTTAGCCCCTTGCAGGCTCCAAGGCAATGCGGCAGCCCCTCCTGGCCTGGAAGGGCTCTAAGGGACAGGGCAGACCAAACCTGCGAGTCAAAAGCCGAGTCAGCCCCAGTCTCTTTCTCCCCTTGCCTGTGGAGTCTCTAGTCCAGGCTAGAAGAGAGGGAGATCGTGAGAGTCGGATTTCTCCAGTTCTTCGTAGGCTCCCAGGGCAAACCACCATGTGGAAGGGTCTGTGGGGCTCCGCAGCCGAAATTTGTGGGTCAGAACCTGAATCAGCCTTAGGCTGTGTCCCTCTCTCTCCCCTTTCCTGGAGTGGTAAATCTCTGGAGCCCCATTTGTTGTAGTCACAGGCCCAGAGGCCTGAGAATTCTAAAGAGTGTGGGGCAGGGTTCCGGCAGCAGCAGCCGCTGCTGGTTCCAACTCATGGTTCTATCATCGCGATTTCCCTCTTTTGTCCCTCTCTCCTCTGGGTGGTGTGCAGCCTTCACCTGGTGTCCTAAACCCTAGAAGATCTTTTTCGGGGCTGTTTCAGCCTGTCCTCTAGCTATTTTTCTGGAGAAGAGATTCCCGTGTCTTACTAGTCCTCCATCTTCCTGGAAGTCCTAAGTAGCTTTTAAAAAATAAAAAAAAATTTTTGAAAAAATGAGTAAATTTATGGCTAATTAAGTAAGATTAGGAAAGAGAATATTGTTTTATTTTATTTTAGCTTTTAAAAAAATCACAGCCATTTCTGAAACTTATGGACCTAATGCTTCAGAATGTTTCCAAAAGAATGCTCATTGAAGATACAAATTTGGTCCTTGTTTGAGAGGGTCTCCAACAAATTGTGAGGAAGGTTTTCCTTTCCTTGTGTCATCAGAAAGCAATGGAAGCAGATGCAGTTGAAGGCAGAAAGGTCTTTATCTAGGAGTCAGGGTGTCAGACTGATACAGAGGTTGGATTCCCCTCCTTGCTGGGATTCCTTTCAAGCCTTAGGGATTGATTTGGAGGAGAGAAGGCATGACCTTGGAAACTGGAATACACATAGGCAAGGCTTTGAGGTCTGCAGCTAGGTCTACAGCTAGTTTAATTAGATCACTGATAATAATTAGTAAATCCCTCAGTAGCCATTTAATATGTAGGGTATGAACATAGAGTATAGACTAGAAGCCAGTTCTTGCTGAACACTAAGCCAGGGCACCTTTCCAGGCTCACAATTTCTTGTCTTTTGACATTGTTAGACTAATGTCCAAAGGTTAAATTTGGAAAATACAGCTTGATTTTGGGTTTTGGTAACTAGTCTCAACTTGGTAAGGTGCAAGTTTGAAAAGATTTCACTTTGCTCAAATTATTGCCTTCAACCATATTATGTTGACTCTCTTTTCCTGCTGAAAAGCATCTTAAATAACACTGGGCAGGTTCTGAAACCTCCCAGTCACTCCCAGTTTTTAAATAATCCATCCAGTTTAGAAGTCCAACCCCCTCCTATCTAATTTAAATTTCATCTCCTTCAGTGTTTAGCCTTCTGGTCTGTGGATCTGGTGACATGGAATAGGAAGATGTGCCAGCTCTGAGACTTCTCCTCCTGTCTCACCCTCTCCCTTTCTCCTCTTCTTCCTCTTCTTTTTGGTCCTCTTATATACTGGTACTGGTAGGCAGGAAAGGGACAGGTACTGTTATTGCCACTTTAAGCCCTTGGTTCCAACCGACTTCAGAATGAAGAAACGTGACCTCAGTAGAGTGACCAGATGTTTATTTGGTTACAGCTCAGTGTTGCGGCTTGAGCCTGGTTGGGATGATGAAGGAAGCACCCTCTGTGTTGCCGCTCAAGCTTGGCGAGGCTATGATGAAGTGCACCTGAGGTGATGATGGAGGCGCTCAGCTCAGTGTTACAGCTTGGCTCAGTGGTGCAGCTTGAGTGTTAGTCTGGTTGGGGCGAGGATGGAAGAAGCGCTCTGAGCTTTGGGGCTGCGCTATATATAGGTTCACTGTGCAACCGCCCTGGGGGTGGAGCCTTAAGTTGCAACGCTCTAGTCATTGAGTTCCCCATGAAAGCATTGACTAGGGTTTGGAGGCTAGATTGGAATTCTATGTTAATAGGTTTTGCTAACTGGGAGGCTTTGATTGGCTGATTATTAATAAGGGTAATGGCTTAAAATTCTCTTTTTCTATTGCTTGGCTGAAAAAATTCTTATCCTATTGGTTGCTGAAAATCTCTTATCCTATTGGTTGGCTCCTCCTCCCTCTGCCTAGGGGTCACAGTTCAGTTGCCAGCCCGTTCCTTCAGGTACTAGTGTTATGTCCGTATTGTGATATCCAGACCAACAGTAACAATGAAGATGCCACTGATGTCCTTTGTGTGATAGGTGTCCAAATACTGGCTTTCTGGAAGTTTTCAGGAGCAGCCAGACTTCCTGGGTGTGGTAGTGGTAGTACAACTCAAGCCCAAGTATACTTTCTTGTGCCCATGTGACCCTGAAGAAAAAGTACACTCTTGTACCCCGGGTGGAGGGATTCAGGCCCTCCGTGGCCGTCTCTCTCCCTGTAATGCTGTCTCTTGCCAGTTCACTGTCCCTGCTTATAAAGGCACAGAGGGAAGACCTCTAAGTTCACTGAATAAGCAAACATCCTTTGGGGAACGAGACCCTGGGCTCCTCTTTTCAAATTGCCTCCATCTCTCTGAAAGATTCCCTGGGAGCCTCCCTCCTCACTGTACTCTCCTAGGTCTCTGCATCACCCTCTAGGCTCAGGACACCCACAGTTTCTTTCTTCTGTCCACCCTAGTTTATAATCTAAAAGGGGTGGTGGGCCTGGGAATTGGGGTGGGACTGGATTAATGACTAGAATATGAGGCAGATTTGGCTGCTGCTTAAAGAGCTTTGAGGCAGACTTCTGACCCTAGATGTTGGCCATTATGTTTAAAATGTGGCATGTTCTATGCCTCTTTATCCTCAGCTTTGCATCTTAGCATCTTTGATGCTAATTCAGGGGCAACAGAAAATGTCTTACTGAATTTCCTGCACAATCTTGCCTATGGTTTTTTTTTTCCTTCAAAATCTGCTCTCAAGAACTCCAAATAGAGCTTAAAATGACAGCTGAAGTATAGCCATTAATAAGAGGACCATATAATTTATTGCTTAAACTAAGACTCTTTCAGGAGTGAAAGGGGGATGTCAGAACAAAACATGGTAACAGGGTCTGCCCCAGACAAATCAGGATATATGGTCACCATAGCTATTTGACCCCTTGAATGGGTTGGTTCTTTCTATTATGGTTTTAAGTAATTTTGCTGGTGGAAGGGGGCAGGTAAGGAAGAGTAGATAGGTCCTTGTCTCCAGAATGAGGCAGGGCTGTGCAGGTGTTTGTGGTTGGTCAAGATCAGTCTGTCTGGGTTATCTTCTCATTCTCTACAGGAAGTTAATAATGCAGAGGATAAAGTTATAAAATTATAGCAAACACCATTTGATTGTGTAAATTCAATTCCACAAACACTTTTTGAGGCATCTCTTGAGTGCTAAGCTCTTTATGTTATAAAGACGGATTATGCATGGACCCTAACTAAGGAGTTCAAGATCCCCTGTTGGAGAAGTACATGGTATGGCAGTAATAAGTGTCTTAAAGAAAGGGGGAAGCAGAGTTTCCAAGACTGTGTCTTTCCCACATCTGGTTAAAGGTAAGGTCTTTGGAAAGAGGGTACTTTGTTGTATCCACTAATATTTGGTGATTTTTTTTCAGATGCTGATCAAAATTATAGCACAGGAAGTGATCACATAAGGAATGACATTTAACAAACTGCTAATATGAAAAGTTATATTTTGAAACCCTTTGTGTTCATAAACAAGGATCAGCAATCTTATTCAGAGCCATTTTTATGTGTCATAATAGTAAATTTGCATACATTTACTCCATGTTGCATAAACATTACCCATGGAGAGAGAAATGAATAGGAAAGTGACACAATTATAATATTGTTTAGTTAACCAACATGTGAAAAGCCATTTTCTCATTATTCTCTCAGAAAATTAAAAGAATTTAAAAAGTATATTTCTTTATTCTGAACTCTGTAGAATCTTGAAAAACCATCAGGAAATGTGTTCTCAAGGAAATTGGTGTAATTTTTAAAAGAACACACATCAAAACCAAAAATGAACGTGCAATATTAATTCATAGTTAAGGTTCATTACAAACTCTGATTGTAAGCAACTGAGACTGTTTTTCTTAGTTGGTTAATGTTCAAAAACATCCTGGGCAAGACTGAGAGATAAATTTTTCAATTAAATCCCTATTGCACAAAGGACAAACAGCAGCTATACCAAAACATTAGTTCTGGAAATAAAGGGTGTTTGGTTTTGGTGGAAAGTGGATGAGGGGCTAGAAACCAATTGTTACTATGAAGAGCTGGTCAGTGAGGTCATTGTCAAATACATAGAGGAAATGTATATTGTTTCATAATATATATATATACTTGAATGGTAATGCCCCAATGTATGAATATTATTTTAACAAATTTATGCATATCAGTATTTTTTGCTTTCTTCATTTGTATTAGAAAATTGATCTTCCATTTGTATAGTGCTATGTAATTTTTTTTTTTTTTTTGCACAACACCTATATAATTTTTGACAAGTATTTATATACTTGACATTTATTCACAAAAGCAGGTGGTGGAGTAGAAAGAACTTGGAACTAGTTTCTAGTTCAGCTTCTTCCTATAACAAGGTGCGCATTCTAGGATGAATCACTTAACCTTTCTGTGACCTACTTTTCCAGATGCAAATTCGCTTGTCTTAGTTGAAGAGCTCTTTTTGCTTTGCCAAGCATTTCACAACCATTTTCCCACTTAATTATTCCACATATGCCTAAACTATGTGAACATAGTATTGTTATTTCCAGTGAGAACATTAAGCAGAGAGATGGTAGGGCACTGCTTCAAGCTTCATTGTTAGAAAGGGAAGGAGCAAGGACCAGAAGCCAAGTTTTGTGATTCCCATGCAGTTTGGCATGATCCCACTCTATTGGGGAGCTTCCGCCCAATCCATGGAGGCCAGGGAAGAGGAATTAGTAAAGAAACCCCTATAATAAATGATAATACTTTATATACCTGTACTATAAGTAGTTCATGGGTTGTTTCAATATACGCTAGGGCATATAATCTTTCCAATAACCCAATATGTAGGCACGATAAATATTATTTTACAGCTAAGGAAATATAAGACTCATAGAAGTGACTTAATTTATTCAAATTGACAAAGAGAGTGAGTGATAAAAAGAGAAATTGAAATTTATGTTTCTGATTTTTGGACCAGTATGCTGTCTGTTACACATCAGTTCTCCTTTTTATTTATTTATTTATTTATTTATTTTTTATTTTTTTAAAATAAATATTTTTTTTTATTTTACCGGGAGGTCCCGGGGACCGAACCCAGGTCCCTCCATATGGCAGATGGACGCCCAACCATTTGAGCCACATCCACCCCCCTCTCCTTTTTATTTAACCTTGGGTTCCAGGTTCTTCCCTGAGTAATGGGCTGCTTGCTGATACTGACCTTAGCAATGGTGTCCAGAGACACAATTCACAAAGCTGTTGCTAAGTGTCTCATCCACCCCCAGCACCCTACCATCTTTCATTAAATTTAATCCCTGTTACTTCCAATTTTAGGATCTAGAAAATCCTAAAAAAATATATTTTTAAAATATTTAGACAATAGAATTCTTTGGAAGTTGTCAATGAATCTGAGCCTAAGAAAACCAGCCCTAAAGAAACTAGATCTTTATCTGTTTAAAATTCTTCCACTGACCTTCAGTTCAAATTGTTACTACCCGTAAGATGCATATGGTTACAATACACAGTCTGATTTCCTATTTCTTTTTCCTTATGTTTTTGTTGGCATAGAAATAATCTCTAAAATAGAGTTTACAAGATGCCCAATTCCATCATAATGAGTTCAAGGATAACATCCTAAGAGCCTCACCTTAGGCCTTGAGCTAAGAATTTAGGAGGAAATAGAGAAGATTAAAATGAGGTCTCTGTCTTTGGGGCCGAGGGAGAGAGTGATGTATAAACACAATTACATTACTATGCAAGTGCGGGAGTGGAGTTACTTATTAAAAGCCAAGGAAGTAAAAGGAGATGCTATGTGACCAGGACCTGAAAATTAAGTAGAAACAGAAGTAGACAAAAGGGAGAGACTATTTGGTTTAAGATAATCCTATATGTAATTATATCCTGAAAAAAAATTTATACAGTATCAGTAAAGCCATGGAATATAAACTGTATATTTGAAATTCAAAAATAATAATTTTGTAGAAACCATTAAATTTAGAATTTCTCTAGCTCTTTTCATGCATATCTTATTTACTTTAACTTATTATAATTGCAAAGGTAAAATGTTCCTGGTATAAACATTCTTACATTTCAGAAGGATATAAACTAAGAGGAAAGGCACCCCTTTCCCAACACACACACTACTTCCCATGGACTACTTGTTTCTTATGAATCCTTCTGAACTTTTCTTCCATCTACTTGTAAATATATGGCTATCCTGTTATTTTTATCTTTAAAAATATTCATGGAAAGATTAGTTGGCATGTTAAGAAATTTCTGATAAGAATTGTCCTAAAATTTATAACTTGTGAGGATGAAGGATGACATTAGGAATCACTTAGTTCAACCGTGTCATGTTCCCACATCAGACACAGAGGTGCTGAGGAATTGGTGCAGGCCATGTACTCCATGTCTCCTGCCACCCATGCCACTGATTTTTAGAAGTCTCAGTCACTCATGGATTCAGGCTATCTTAAAACCAAACCAAACCAAACCAAACCAACCCAAACCAACCCAAACCAACCCAAACCACAAGGCTTTTGGGATCTATTAAGATTTTCAATAACACAGATAAAAAAAAGCTTGTACTGATGGAATTGTATTAATTTCCTTAATTCTGTCTTTCTCAAAACTCTCTTTTTCAAACTGTTACAAATATTTCTAAAATGTAATGGCTTCTATAAATGTTCGAATTTTCTAGACATCTTTAAGTAATGAAACCACTCACCAAGTTGATGACCGAGAATATTCCCAATTGAAATGGGGTGTAGCGAATGTGCACATTGGGTAATTAGGACATTTATGACTCAGTAAAACAGATTGTTGAAATCCCCTGGAATGATTTTTTCTCAGTAAATTTCCTCAGATGTGTCCATCATTAGAGTAATATGCTCAAGAAACATTTTAGACTGTTCTGCACTAATTGTGTATTCATTCTGAATAACAAGTAATTCTTGAAATGACCTGCTCAGGTAAGCTGAAGTTTGTAGTCACAAGAACCTCATTAGCAATGGGGTTATTGCTAATCTTACTTTCCCCTTATTTGGGGAAAGTAAGATTTTCATGTATTGAAATTGGCTGTAATTTCTTAGATATCTGTCCTGTTTCAGAGGCAAACAAAGCAAAACCAAATTTCTTATTTTTATATAGCTTTAAAAATACCATAGAACACAAAATAATGGGTTTCTTTAACTGAAGGGAAAAATCATACGAGCATAAAATACCAAAATGGGCTGTAGAGAATTGGTAAAAGAGCCCCATAGCTATGCTAGGGCATGCTGCTACCCATCCTCTTGGATCAGAGAGATCAAAAAGTACTTACCTGAGCATTAACATCTTTCTCTGGCTTAGCCTTGCCTGTGAGATGTGACATTCTCCCCTCAGGTCACCATGAACTTACCCCAACTCTTGATGAAAAAGAATAAACTTATTTCCACGATGGTGATCATGACATTTACAGCAAGTAACACTCATTTTTTTTTTTCCTGTTTATTCCTTTCAAAATGCTGATGTTCATTGATCTAGACAATGAAGGACTGCAGAGGTTAAAAGAGACACCAAGGAGAGAGACACAGGAAGCAAGAAGCTGAAATGGAACCTGGAACGGAAGGAGGAGACCAGGAGATGCCACCATGTGCCTTGCCGCGTAACAGAGGAACCAAGAATCGCCAGCAGCTTTCTCCCCGAAGAGAACATCGCCTTGATGATGCCTTGATTTGGACTTTCTTTTAGCCTCAAAACTGAAGAATGCCCGATTAGACTGCATTTTGTCTTGCTTTTCCTCTTTCTTTCTTTCCTCCCACCAGAAGATTGGAAACCATATTCTTTGCTGATCTGTTCAGCATTACAATCTCCTTCTGTGTCCATATGAGCATTTCAGTGGAGAAGAAAAGAAACTTTGCTACCTGGGAACTGAAGACTGCTTCGGTCAGTAAATGCTAATAAAGTCCTTAAAGACTTAAAAAAAAAAAAAAAAAAGACACCAAATGTCAAATTGCCACTTCTTTCTTTCAACAAGCACTTTATCTAGCTAGTGGAAACATTTCTGCATAAATTACACCACAAATACCTGTGTGTGGAAATGCTTAGAGTTTACCTATGCTTTTCGGACTGTGGATGAAGAATTCTGTTCTGCCTTAAAAGTAGTATAGCAATATATACATGGTCCAAAAATGAGGTTCCACGATGGTTTTCTTGTTGTAAATTTAAATTTTACATATTGAGATATTTTCATGTCTACAAAGTCATTTATGTTGTCTAAATGTTTTCCTGGAAATGGAATACAAATTTGTAAGTTTAGATGGTCTTCTACATTAAAATGTCATTTTTGCAATCTTTCTTTAAAAATAACAAAAACATATCTACTAGCCCATACAATGTTTATCACCCTGACAAGTGTCAGAAAGGATGTATTTGGTGACCAGGAGCCTAAGGAAGTACAGCTTGTGTCTATGCCACTTGTCGTGTTTCAAGTCTGTTATGATGATTTGCCTATAGTATGGTTTCCTTTCAGTTAATACTATTTATTTTAGGACCTGCACGTATGCTAATTGACATGGCTAATTAGTCTTACAGCAAAAGCAGGCAAACCAACAAAAGATATACCCTTTCAAAGAAATGCTTTTTGATACCATAGTTTACTGTCACCAGTATGTGGTTGAAAAGCAGAATAATCCATCAAGCACTAAATACTTAGTCTAGAGGTGTCACATATCTTGACATTATCTGTATATCATACATGTGTATGTCAAAAATTTGATCTTGTTAGAGAACACCCACGTCAGAGTAGTGTAAATTTAAAACAACTTATATTTTAATTAGCATCTGATTAGGTAATGAAGTTTAATAAGTAGGAGTTGATGTCACCATAAACAATATTTACTAGTCAAGTTTAGCCCCTGAGGAGAGATTTCTGTGAAAGACAAGGATCTCTCTCCTTTACCCTCTATCCTAATTACCAGAAAAGTTGTATGCATAATTAATTCCATGTAGCAATGCTGGGAGCCACTGGGATGGCAACCTCACAAACCGGATTAGGCTATTATTGTCCTAGACACCTTCAGTTCTTCAAGGTACATTTGGGAGTGAAATTTAATAGGAATTTGAAATCCATGGACTCCTGGAATCAGAGAATAAAGCTCATAAGAGCATGAGCACATGAGCCAGAGTCCCAAGGTGCCTCAGGGTGCAACTGCTCCCTTTGCAACTATTAATACTTCACCTTACCACCAGTTAGGCATTGGAAATTTAATTTTTACAGAATCCATTTTGAACAGGAGGAAACTGAGCCCTAGAAAGATTAAGTGACTCTCTCAAGGCCACATAGAAGTAAATGAGCAGAAAACCTAGGTGTTTGTCTCCAAAGTTTACCATCTAATCAGCCTGTGGTTACCACAGTCTTCCTCGGTTAGAGGAGGTTTGGGACATTAGCAAAAATATCTTTCCTTAACAAAGACTTGAAAACTGCTTCTTGTATTTCTTGAAGTGTTTTTCTTCCAGAACAAATTTGTTAAAAAATTCTACTTAAATTGTAACAATACATCTGACTCACTTTAATAAAATAAAAAATAGGAAGCAGGTTTTCTTCTTTTAAACTCAGATATCTGGGTTCTCTAAAAGCGATTGGTATATTAGTCTCAAAAAAAGAATGAGTCATGTAAACAGAGCGTTTTCCGAGAATGGTCATTATAAATGGGTGCAAAAAACCACATGCAATATGCCTATACTGTTAACACATATATCTAAATAACAGGGCATTTTCATGTTCGCCTGAAAAGGCTTGCAAAGACAAGCAAGGTCTGAAATAACTTCTCCCTAAATCTGCCCTCAGTTACCACACTAAACCCTGTTGTGGGAACTGAGTACCAAGGTTTAATGTAGCTTAGTGCCAGGCACATTTGCAAGAGACCTGCTCTGCCGCCGTTTCAGAGAAGGAGCCCTTGGTGTTCCATCTTCTAAGGCTGATGTTCTTGACCAAGCGGTGGGCATGTTTGGTGTAACGTGTTAACCCTGCAGCGCCCCCTGCAGACGAGTCGTGTTTACACTGACCTAACGTGTGCCCCCCAATGCCTCTGCCTGCAGCATCATCTCCTTGTGAGACTTTAATAAGGTGCCATTCATTTTCTCCTTACAGGGACTGGGCCAGCACAAGGAGCTCTGGGAGCTGTAGGGAGTATCTTGCTGCTCTCATCAACTGGGGAACAAAGCAGAAGAGGGGGCATGTGCCAGTTCATTATAAGAACTCGGAAGATTTAGGGTGCAAATTAAGTATCAATTTACTATGAGAATAATTTAGTTCCTATGGAATAAGGCTCATACAGAAATTCAAAACCCTGCTTGAATGGCTGTGGAGGAAGGATGCCGAGTGGTCAAATGGATTCCTCCTGCCCATCCCTATCCCCAGTCCGGGCCAGTCAACTATAAACTCCTTGCAGGCAGGTGCCATATCTTGTTCTGAGATGTGGCTCCACAGTGTCTAGCACAGTGCCTGGCACACACTGGACACTAAAAAGTGTTGAAAGAATAATAGACCCCTAGTCTGGAATTTAGACAACTTGAGTGATAAAACACAATATTAATACTCACTAAACTGCTTAGTATTTTTATATCTTATAGATAGATGCTTCATTAATTTAACTTTTCAACTGACTGAGTGTTGCTTAGGCTTAACATTGTATTTTTTTTTTTTTTTTTAAACTCTGGGTCTTCTTTTAAAGTCTTTCAAGGAGACCTTGAGTTATCTTGAGAAAGAAAACAGTATTACTGCTTAACTTGTATTTTGTTTCCTTCTTTAACAAGAAGCATGGCTTTCACACAGTAAAAGGTAGAATAAGCCTGACTAAGGAGAGATGGAAAGCCCCATAGATTTTCAATGCTTTCTAGTCTAGATGCACAAATCCATCTATGGGTAGTGAAACAACATTTGATGTGATTGGATAACTACTATCAGTAATCAGAAAAATAACACAGGTGGAGCAGAGACAGGAGATTGGATATTGGAGATTGGAAATTGTGTCTTAGCCTTGATTTTCCCAAAAAGCAGAGCCAGAGAAAAGGATTTGGGTGTAAGTGGTTTCTGGGAGAAGATCTCAGGAGTGGGGAAGTAAGACCAGAAGGGACAAAAACAAGCAAAGGTGCATTTACTAATTACTCCTGTAAGAAATTTGGACATGGGCAGACAGAGAGAGGGGAGAACACCATGTGACAGTTGAGTCAGGGAATACTATGGATTGCCAGCAAACCACCATGAGCTAAAAGAGGCATGGAACAGATTCTTCCCTATGGGCTTTGAAGATATCCTGGCCCTTCTGACACACTGATTTCAGACTTCTAGCCTCCAGACAATAAATTTCTATTGTTTTAAGCCACCCAATTTGTGGTACTTTGTTACCACAGCCCTAGTATGCCCAAACTAAGTACTTCACATGAGCCAATTTATTTCAGTTGCCATCACACTTAATGTAATCTTAAACTAAATAACATAAAATCGTGTATAAAGGCCAGAATGACACTGTTTCACTGTACTTAATTGTATCTGGTAGATTGTGCTCCATCCCTCAGGCATAGCATTTTAGAGCTTGTAAGACCCTTAGTGACCACTGAGATGCAACTCCTGAGTCTGGGTGCACGTGCTCCTGGTGGTATACAAGGTAGGCCAGGCATCCAAGAAGCCAGAGATCAATATAGTGACTCTAGAGGAGCCCCAGTTTTGTTTGAGTACTTGGTGAGGGACAGGGGGATAAAGTTATTTAAAGGTTGAATACTTTGAAACATGGTTTTAAAGTTAAAAACACATACTGTATTATAAAGTAGAATATAAACTCCCGGTGAAGTGTTAACTTAATTAATATGACTTCAAAGAAATTTCAGCTTGAAGAAGGTGGCTTTGAGCTTTGTTTCCTGAATTCTGGAAGTCATGAGTTCAGTCTCCTCTGCAGGTACTCATTCAGCAAATATTTATTGACTACTGTATGCTAACCATTTTCTAAGTGCTTGAGATCTATCACTGAGCAAAACTAATACAGAGTCCTGCACTTATAGGAACTCATATTACATGAGGAAAATTCTACTTTAGTAGAAAAGTTTGAGAAGCACAGTTTGCCCTTATTTTATAGGTGAAAAGATTAGGAAACATGGAATTAGCCCAGAATTCTGTTCCTAGTTCTACCACTTGCTAGCTCTGTAATGATGGCAGTTTTAAATCTCTTTAGGTTTCAGGTTCCTCATTTATATAATGGTGGAACAATATCTACATACTTTATTTTTTCAGATTTTATTTATTTACTTTATTTTTCTTTATTTATCCCCTCCTTCCCTCAGATGGTTTGCTTGTCTGTCTGTTCATTGTTTGCTCATCTTCTCCAGGAGGCATCCGGAACTGAACCCAGGACCTCCCACATGAGAGGCGAGTGCCTAACAGACTGAGCCACATCCACTCCCCGTGGGCTGCAGCATCTGCTGGCTTGTGGCCTCTGCTTGTTGCAGTGGGGTGAAGTCTCTAGCTCTGTTGAAGCAGCATCTAGCTCTGTTGCGGTGGGAGGCGGCATCTGCTCGTCTTCTTTTAGGAGGCACTGGGACCCGAACCTGGGTCCTCCCATGTGGGCGCCCAAGTGGTTGAGCCACATCCGCTTCCCTCTACATACTTTATTGATGGTGATATCAGATAAGATGAGATAACAAGGGCAAAGCACTTAGGTAAGTGCCTGATATAAAGTATGTGTTCAGTAGGTCAATAGATGATGGTTATTATTATAGAGGTCAAGCGACTTGCTGAAATCCACACAGTTGGATAGCAACAGAATTGTTCTCAAACTCAGGTCTTCTGCTTCCCACTCCTGCACTCTTTGTGATAACTCAATTCTAGGTGTCGTAACTCAGAAAGTAAACAAATTTTTACTTTTACTTTTTCTATCATTGAAGTAATTCATATTTAATTAGAAAAATATTGGGAAAATACATAAATGCAGAAACAAAACAATAACAATAACAAATGAAATAAAATAAGAAAAACACTCATTGTACAACCATTTACAACATCTTAGTTGAAGTTTTGTTGTAAGTTTAGTTCTCATTTTGAAGCATAGTTTTGTTTTGTTCTTAGCAGAGCTATATTCAATCTATTCAGTCTTTTATCTTGATTTTTTTCTATTTATTATTAAAACATAAGCTTTCTTCCATATAAATGGAAGCTTTTTATTAGACTCATCTTTAATAACTGAATACCAGTCTATTGAGTATATGACAATTTTTGTAACCATTTCCCAGAGTGGGCATTTAGGTTGTAGTAATGAATGTTTCTTGCAAGACCAGCTTCCGTGGCCACAGGAGTGCACTCTTCACCAACAGGCAAAGCTCAAGTCCTGGGCTTGAATCATGCCCCCACAAGACATGTTCAAGTCCTAACCCTAGTCCTGTGGGTGTGAAACTGGTTTGCAAATGGGATCCTTGAAGATTCTGTTAAGCTGAGGCCAAATTGAATCAGGGTAGACCTTAATTCTATATAGTTGGAGTCCTTATAAGAAAGGAAATTTGGAAACAGAAGTAGGAGTGAGAGGGAGACCAAAGGAGACAGGCCATGCGATGGAGAGCAGAGACTTAGTAATGAATTGTCAGCAAGTCACCACCAGAATGCAACAATCTTAAGAGAAAGCATGGCCTGTTGATTCCTTGATTTTGGACTTCTAGCCTCCAAAACTGTCAGGCAATAACTTCTTGTTATTTAACCCAACCAGACTGTGGCAATTGTTATAACATCCCTGGCAAACTAAGACAACCACCTACGGAAGGTGGTCCTGGCTTTATATATTTGTGTTTCAGGGGACTCAAGCTTGGGCCTTCTGTTCATGCTTTCAGACTTGCTTCACCACTCTTTCTTTTCCCAGATGAAGATACTTCTGATGGAGCATGGTTTTTCACCTGGTCTCATTTTTCTTGGATGTTCCTTTGGATAGCCTCTCTGGTTCCTATATCATCTCTGTTCCAGAATCTTCTCTGTGGATCTCCTGTTGTGCCTTGCCTCACAATCACAAACTCATCCTGCCTCCACCTGCCTCTCTTGGTTCCCAGCACTTACCTATGATCCATTGATGTGCTGGCCAGATTGTGTAGTGGGACATATGTGTATGTTCCCACAGAAAGTGCATGTGTGAGATGTGAATTGTAGTTTCAAACTATACTTCTGAAGCAGTTGTAGTTTGCCAAAAGGGCTGCCGGTGCAAAGTATCAGAAATGGGTTGGCTTTTATAAAGGGGATTTATTTGGGTAAAAGCTTACAGTTCCAAGGCCATGAAAAGTCCTAACTGAGGCAGTGTAAGAGGTGCTTTCTTACCAAAGTCAGCTACTGTCGCTGAGGTCTCAGCCTTTCCCTCCATGCTCACTGTCTCTCAGAGGCCAGCTCCTGGAGCTCAGCTGTGAGCAACCAGGCATACTGCCTGTCTCTTTCCAGGCCTCCACTATCAGTCTAGGGTACTCCATTTCTTCCTGAGTTCAGCTATAAGCAATCAGGCCTTTAGAAGGGCCCATCTCCTTTCGACTGTGGGCCCAGCATCCTGGGGGCCTTCGTGCTTACGCGATCCTCTAGTCTTCTCTCGCATGGCAGCATAAAAAATGGCAGCTTCCTCTTCCTGCCTGTGTTGGTGTGTCTGTCTGTCTCTGTGTCTCCATTTATATCAGACCCAGCAAGAGGGTGGAGACTCAGCCTGAGTCATGCCTCACCGACACCATCCAATTGAAAGGATCTCACACCAACAGGAAAGGATTAGCTAAAAACACAATCTTTCTCTTTTTGGGATTCACCAAATTCAAACTGTCACAGAAGCATTCTAGAACATTTCGAATATTATAGAGTGTTAGACTCTGAAAGAAATTATCTGTATGAATCGGGTTTAGGTTAAGTGTTAAAAAAAAGATATGTTTGTTGGGGGAAGTTTTGTACAATAGCAAATCATTTCCTGCCGCTCTATTGTATCCTATACACAAACAGATGCTCAATCTGGGTCTTCTTTAATACAAAGAAAATATGACCCATAACTTTTGGTCACACTATTATGACGCTGCAGCTTAGAAATTGAAACAAATTTTCCCCTAAAACACTGGAGAATGATGAAGGCCTCACGGAACGGAGTATACACTGTCTCTATTTTAGTACTTTATGGAATAAATGTAAAGCATTACCAAGGCTTCATCTAAATGTCAGAGAGTTTACACAGTGGGTATTACATGTATGAATATAAGGCTTTTGAATTAAGATTCAGAATTTGTACCTAAAACTTGAGGCTGTGTATTGTTCTGCATGACTGACTTTTTCTGATCTATCAGATATTCTTTTCCAATACAATTTATACCATTCTACTGGCATCAGTGGAAGGCATATGTAACTCTAAATCAATATGCCATTACACTTAACTCTTATATCTTACATAAAGCAAATCAACAACAAAAATAGCCTTCTGTTATACCAGTAACAATCAACACAGCATATTTGAAACATGTTGAATTGTAGAAGGAAAATTTTTGTGTACTCTTCAAGATCAAATATTCAAGAATCTTGAGCCCAAATATTATTCAAATTTGGAGTTTTGCAGAGTTCAGCTAATAAAATATTAGGGTGCTATGTGATCACATTGCAAACTAGTACTGGTACTGATTTCTAATTTTCTCCAATTTCCTTTACAAATTATTCTTTGATATATATGTAGCTCTAGCACTCTTGGAAACTAGGTTAACCATGATTGGAATAATTTTGGACTAACTGACAGAATGTTTGATGTTTTCCCAGAAAGGTTACATGACCTCCTCAATCCCCAGTAAACATTCCCTTTTTAAAAAGATTTATTTATTTATTCTCCCCTGCTTGTTGTTTGTGCTTGCTGTCTGCTCTCTGTGTTTGTTTGTTATGTGTTCTGTGTCTGCTTGTCTTCTTCTTCTTTTTTTTTTTTTTAGGAGGCACTGGAAACCAAACCTAGGACCTCCCATGTGGTAGGCGGGCACCCAACTGCTTGAGCCTCATCTGCTTCCCTAAACATTCTCTTTTGACATCTTTTGTCTTACTTTTGCATGGTCTTCATCTCTCAGTGCTCTTCCTCTTGGTCTCATAGATTCCATGCGTCTTAGGTCAGAAATCAGAGTTAAACAGAGCTGGGGCTTAGGTGCCCAGCCATGGCTTCAACGGGACCCCACAGACCTTGCAGTGGGTGAGGTCAAAGACTTTCATTCCACTTAATTTGTCACTCCTAAGCCTCTCCAGTGACTCGAGTGTGACCAGAGTCCCCTTATCTTGCCTTGGGTCAGGGGCATCACCCCCAGCCTGGATGCCAGCACACTTCAGACCCAGCCCCTTACTAACTGTACTGTAATGTACCCAAATGGAGGGAAACAAGGACAGATGTGAAGGAGACAGTATCCTTCCACAGGACATACGTTTTTTTTTTTTTTTTTTTTTTTTAACATACAGCAAGTTTATTCTTTTTCATGTGGCAGGCCCATATAAATAATCTTGGTTAACAGGGCAGTGCATCTTCTCTTTTTCATTCAGTTACCTTTCTACGGTTTTGAATGAGGACAAATCCGAGATGCATTGGGGAGGAGTGTGCAACAGATGCTTTCCATCTCTCTCTTTTTAAAGAGAGCTGAGACAGTGGCCTCCCTTTAGGGTAAGTAATCAACTATTTCTTCATTCAGAAGATATGTATATAATCCCCCATGCATGGTCGCTATCGTGATAGGTTATAAAAAGGACATAGAGCTGAAAATATACCCGTCTTCACTGAGCTGACACTGTACTAGGGTGCGAGGAAGGAGGGTAGTGAAGTCAAAGGAGAGACACAACTAGCCACAATGTGAGGTAAAATGCCTAGTAGGTCCTCACTGAAAACTTGCTGCATGAGTGAACAGATGCATACAGGTTAGAGTACTACTCATTGGGAATCGGAGGCCAGAGAGCTCACACTTGATTTTGGAATGAATATCTGAGGTGGTACTTTGAACTGGCCTTTGAAACAGAAGTAGGGTTTTAAGAGTTGGATATGTGGGGAGAGAAATTTGGATGTAGGATATGGCTAAGTGAGGAGAAGAAGGGAAGCATTGTGAATTGTTCAGGAAACAGAGGGCCATTTCTCAGGCTGGAGCATTGGGGGAAAGAGAGGGAGATAAAAATGGCTGGGAAGGTAGCATCCCAGCATGGGGAGCTTTGAATATAAGATACGGGAATGTGGCTTTTATTTTTTGTTACAGAGAGCCTTCAAAGAATTTTTGAGGAGAAGCAGTGGCCTTGTTAAAGGTCTACTTTGGAAGCTCCCCTGGTAGCATTTCATTAAATACATTAAGGGTGAGAGGCTAGAGGAAAGACATGTTGAGAGGCCATTGCAATTATCTAGGCAAGAGGTAGGGGAATCAGAGAGAGGGAGGGGGTATAAGTGACAATGAAAATTGCTGGGGATTAATGATTGATCAAACATCGGGGGAAGTGAGAGGTAAGGTTGTAAAAGTGGCATTGAGGATTTGAACCTGAGTTGCCAAAAATTTGGTGCCCCAAACAGAAATTGTGGAGAGAGGGAAAATTAGCTTTTCACTGATATGTTGAACTAGGAAAACTAGCAATTTATTAGTTTACAAGCTTACAGTTTTGAAGCTGAGAAAAATGTCCAAATCAAGGCATCATCAGGTGATGCTTTCTCTCCGAAGACTGGCTGCCAGCGATGCGGACCCTTCTGTCACGTGGGCAAGGCACATGGCAGCACCTGCTGGTCTTTCCCTTCTCTCCCCTGTTTTGTTGCTTTCCATGACCTTTTCTCTCTTGGTCTGAATTTCATTCTCTTCTTAAGGTCTCCAGCAAGAGAAGTAAGACTTATTCTGGAGCACACCTTAACTAAAGTAACCTAATCAAAAAGCCCTACTTACAGTAGTTTTATACCCACAGGAATAGAATTAACTTTAAGAACAGACTTTTCTCGGGTCCATAAAGCTTTAAACCACCGCAGATGTCTATCAGAAAACATGTAGGTGTTGAACATAGCAGAGAGCAATGCTTACAGAGGGGAGAGTGTAGAAGAGAACAAGGGGCCTCTAGCTGGGGCAGTTTGGAGAAAGCAAATCAGCCTGCTAGAAGGACAGATGACAGCAGCATAGGAGAGGGTCAAGGAAAAGAAATCCTGAAACTGTGGCTGTGGGTTTCTCTGTATTTAATTCCTGTTATTTTTTATGAATATTTTGATACCCAACAGAGCCGAATGTTCTCTAGGTCAATTGTCTCCTAGGGTGGTCCAACCTGAGCTGTCATTTAGTAAATGACAATTTGAGTGCCCTCTTTCTCTTTGTCATCTCCATGACTGCCCTGGTTCATTTTATTTGTCTTTTCTGGTTTCATATCCCAGTTCTTTGATTATGTCTGTGTCTGTTACGACACCTCTCAGGTTTTTAATGTTCTTCTCTAGTTTTGGAACCAAGGTCAGGCTACATTTATAACAACTGTGATGGCTCACTTCATGTGTCAAATTGGCTTAATTCTTATGCCCAGTTGTTTGGTGAAGCAAGCATTGGCCTGATTATTACCATGAGGGTAATTCATAGATTAATTAGTACTTATAGTCAGTTGATTGCATCTACAATCAATAAAGGAGACTGCCCTTAGCAATGAGGTGAGTCTTCTCATCCAATCATTTGGAAGTTTTAAAGCCAGAACGGAGGATTTCAGAAGCCAGAAAGAGAATTCCTTCCTCTGCTTCAGCCAACTATCTTTTTTCTTCTCCTGGGGACTTCAATTTCACCTCCACTGGCGTTTCCAACTTGTAGCCTGCCCTATGGAATTTGGACTTGGCGATCCCCACAGTTGTGTAAGCCAATTCCCATAATAAATCTCTTAATATTTACATATACATATGTGAGTCTGTATGTATGTACATTTACATTTACATATGTGAGTTTGTTGATCTGTTTCTCTGGAGAACCCTGCCAAGGTACATACAACAAGGTCCTGGCTATTGCCTTAAAATTAACAAAAGCCATGACTTTTGGGGTCTCTGTGATACATTTGCTCTTACTGGCTTTACTAATGCTAACTAAGGAAAAGAAGAAATCTAAGTTTGTTCAAACAAAGTAACAAAGAGGTTGAAGACAAAATGTGTATGTGTGTGTGTGTGCATGTGAGTGGTTAGTTCATCTGACGAGGTAACCCCCATCTACCCAATGAGTGACACCATTTCAAAGTCCCATAGTGATGAATACAAGCCATTTGAAATGATGATACCAGTCTCCCATGCCATTTGGGCTGAATTAGCCTTACAATTTCACAATAAATAATAAATTACAAAATACGTCCACACATAGATCATCATCTGGTACAGGCCTCCCTCATCAATCTCATTTACTGCTGATTTTCCTTTCTGTTATTGTGCTCCAATCACCCTGACTTCCTTGCTGTTTCTGGAAAGTTCTAAGCATGAGTCCACTTGAGACCTTTCTCTTGCTGCTTCTCTGCCTAAAACATTCTTCCTATAGATGTTCACGTAGCTCGCTCTCTCATTTCATTCAGGTCTCTTCTCAGAAAGCAATTTTTCAGAGAGAACGCCCCAGCAAATACACAACTGCTGTGTCATTCTGTCTCTTCATCCTTGTTTATTTTTCTTGTGAGCACTTATTAATCCCTGAAGTTTTAAATCCATCTATTTATTTATTTTCTGTTTGTTTTTCTCACTAGAATACAAGCTTTTGGAGACCTGAGACTTTGTCTGCTTTGTTCATAGTGGTATCATTGATACTTAAAATATCAATGATGCCTGAAGCATAGTAAATATTTAAAAAGCATTTGTTGAAATAAATGCATGAATACATGAATTTGATTTTTTTTTCTATCTGGTTGTGTCATCGTCTTTTTGGTGCATCGTTTCGCCACTGGTGCCGTGTTGGGGCCTGCGCCTCTCCGCGCCATGCAGGTCTGGGACAACTTTTTTCTTTTTTTTACCAACCCGGGTCCTCCATATGGTAAATGAGAGCTCAATTGCTTGAGCTACGGCCGCTTTCCGAATTTGATTCTTAAACTGATCTTGTGAAGTAGGCTAGGCAGATGTCTCTATTTCCCAGCATGAACACAGGGCTCAGAGAGTTTGAGTGAGTTGCCCAATGCAAGGATTGAAAATAAGGTCTCTTGGCTCAGAGATGTTGTCACTGATCACTTACATGCCCATGTAAGGTTGGCCATGACAACTTTTTAATCTTAGGCTTTTATAGTGGATTAATTTCATGCGTACATTCTGGTACTTTGAGTTTTAAGTCAGATTTCTGTTGCTATTAAAAATCCTTCTTTCTAAGTTTATTTCCTTGTTTCTCTGGAGAAAACCAGTGAACAAGAGATGTTTTATTTTTGCTGTGTTCAGCAAGTCTCTAAAGCACATGTTTATGAAGAGTAGAGCTTCAAAACAGGTTTGTCTTTTCAGCAAAATGCAGTTCTTAGTGTTCACACTTTTCCAAGCTCATTCTGCCACCTGGCTCAGAATTTAGAGTATTCTGTGCTGTGATCAACATTTAAGGTCCAGGAGAATGGCTAAAATGGGTTATGAATATGAAGGCATATTATTTACTACTGGGGCAATTTAACCATTAAAGACTGGAGAAAAAGGTTGATCTAGAGAATGGAGCAGAGGGACAGTGTTTTTTCCAGTCCTTTGGTGTCCCTCCTCTTTTCATTTTAGGAGTTTTTCTTTTTCTTTTCCTCTCACCTCCGAACTCTGATTTTCTTTATGTAAGAAAAATGCAGTCTTATTTTTATGTGCCCACCAAACATTTATTCACTTAAATTATTTACTAGGTATGTCTTCAGTGCTACTCTCTGCCAGTTATTGTATTAAGTGCTAGGGATTTAGAATTTAATGAGGGTACAGCTCCTGACTAGAGGAGTTCAGTTTTTAGAAGTAGGATAGAGCAAATCATTAATTACATAATACAAGGTAATTCATGCTCTGATCCTATAAGTACAACACACTCTAGGAACCTAAGAGGAGCTCTTAACCCACACTGAGGGGTCACAGGTAAATTCCTAGTGATTAATTAATGCTTAAGATTATTGAGATGACAACAGAGATATGCAAGATCCAGGTCCATAGATACTCGTTTGTCATGTTTGTTGATTACACTTGTTTCAAAAAATTTATATGGTTGGCCTTGGAAGGATTTTAAGCAGGGAGTGAGGTGATTTGATATATTTTTTCAATAGATAATACTTTGTGGCAGTTAAGGTGATCTAGGAGAGAAGTGGTGATGGCAGTAGTAAGAAAGATGGGAGAGGCAGAGTCCAGAGATAACTGAAGAGAAGTAATTGGCAAGATATAGTGACTGATGAAGGGTGGTGAGAGAAGAGGCAGAATCATATGTGATGAATGCAAAGTTCCTCCCTTGAGCTATTTTTGGACAGTAGAACATGCTGTGCACTGAGAGAGGGCATACAGAGAAAAGGAATTTGGTAATGAAATGACAAGTTTATAGCTGTGAATGTTGCACTGGATATCTAGTTAAGTATAAACGTTAGTTGGATTATGTGCCAGGAGCTCAGGAATAAGAATGTGTTGGATACATATTTTGGGAAGTTTGTCAGTGTGAAAAGATGAGTTGATCCCATCAAGGGAGAGTCCATAGAATGTGAAAAGAAGATCACTGAAAGTAGAATTTTTGGGAAAACAAACATTTAAGGGTGAGAAGAGGAAGATGGATAAGACAAGGTGGTTACAGAGGTAGAAGGAAAAGTATAATTATGATTTCACAGAAACTCAGGCAGGGTTGGGGGAAATGGTGTAGAGGGGTTAAGAAAGGACCAAAAAATGTCCACTGGATTCAGCAATAAAGGGAGAGACAGAATGGTAGCATTAGGATTATGCAGGGTTGAAGGTTTATAATTATTTTTTTTTTTAAGAAAGAAGACAGTTGAGCACATTAAAATGCTTATCTTTGAAAAGAAATGTAATAGGGAAGAGGCTGAAAATGCAGACAGTGTTAATAAGTGATGGAGCAAAGCTCCTGAAGAGGCCAAGGGGCTGAGAATAGTGAGCAGAGTAGCCTTAGTGAGGAAAAGTGACATTTCTTTTATCACTGTGGGAGAGAAGAAGACCACGGAACAGTGCAGGTACATATAGGTGGTAAGTAAGAAAATGACTGAACTTTCAGTTGATGGCCTCTATCTTCTTTTGGAAGTGGGATGTATGATGACCTGGTAGCAATAAGAGAAAGAGAGAGCACAGTGAGGTAAGAGAACTAGGAAAGTAAGGAAATTTAGAAGGAAGTGAAAATAGGAATCAATGATGAATTAAGAAAAAAATGAAAGAGTCAAGGAAGATGGTTTTAAAGAGGCTAAAAATAGGTCTTGTGGAATAATATGTAAGAGTCCTGGAGGGAGAGTGAGTTGGAATTGAGAGTTGGTGCATTGGAGTTGAAGATTTCCAAGCTATCATGGGGGAATGGCAGATTCAGAGCCTGGGGCTAGGAGCAGGTGACTGGAGTGAACAGGAAGTGAAACTCACTACGTCAAGAAGGTCAAGGATGGATATGTTATTCATATGGACTCTGAAGTCATTAAAGAGTGCCAAATGAGCATGTAAGTTTATAAGTATGATTTTCTAAGTGAATTTTCTAAGAGTGCAAGAAAACAGTGATCTGGAATTGGCTTTAGGGCATTAGGAAAATGCTGGTTCCTGTCCCCAAGTTATGAGAAAGTGTGAGAAGGAGCAAAGTCTGTTCAAAAGTTGGCTGTGGGAAGCAGTCTTTAGGGCAGTATAGGGTTTACACAGAGGACTTGTGCTGTGAGAGAGGAAAGGATGTGTGTGTGCAGGGGGCAGAGGTGTAGGTTATAAGGAACAGAAAGACCCAGGGCACAGTGTAAAGGTCTGGGAAGGAAATGAGAGGTAAAAGGATGGATGGAAGGAAAACCCAGAGTGTATAGGAATGAGTACAGAAAAGAGGATGAGTTCAAGTGCATAAACTAGGGGCAATGCCTAAGAATGACAGGGATGTGTGCAATCATGAGATTATATGGCTTCAAATTCCTTCCATGCTGCCCTCCCAGGTTGTAATAGGAGTTTGGGAATGTGTGTGATGAAACAATCTTGAGGAACTGAGTGGGGAGGAGGGTTTGGGATCACAAACAAAAGGAAGACACAGAGAAGAGATATAGTTGCAGCAAATAGGGAAAGCCCAGACATATCTATGGTCCCTATAGCAGAAAGTGCTATAGGCACATGGTATTGGAGGCCAGTAAGGAGTGACAGGGTACTGTCTCAGGCATGCTTAACCTTTTAAACTCTGTATTCTGGGCTGGACATCATGGTTAGATATGTTGGTTGGAAAAATCATCATGTTCCTGTTTTCTCCCTGCCCTTCATCTGATTCAGCCCACATAATCCATAGTTGACTCTTTACTCATCTTACAATGTTATAATAATCTAATAGTTCTTTTTCTAAACTGGCTCCATTTGAGTCCTTAAAGACATGACCTCTATATTCCTATAAAATTTTAAAAGAAGTCACTAAATGGGATTATTACCCACAAGAGAGAGAAAAGGTATGCATTTATTTTACCCAATGACAAATTTAAAATATCTGAATCTAGACAGATAAGAAATGATCTGTCAGTATAAAAAGAAGTTTATCATTATTCTAAATATTCACAGTTTGAAACATTACCTTGTCTAGATTTGAAGGTGGCATTTTGAAAACTGAAACAACATGACACTTAAAATTTAACTGCCATGTGGTGTCACAGCATTATGTGAAATAAGACATAGACATTAAATAGATCTTGGAACAGAACAGTGCACACTGTGCAAAGTGGAAGATAATCCAATGGAGAATGGCCCCTTTTTAATTCAAGGACAAAATATATAGATATGAAATAAACACCAGGAAGCAGGCAGTCTTAGTCAAAGGTAAGTTGGATCTTTACAGTGTTGCTGATTGCAAACAGTCTGTTAGGAATATAGGCCTCTGTACCTCCCCAAAGCTTTGTCTTTTTGTGTATTTTAAATTTAATAGCTGTGTAAAATGACTAGGGCTCTAAGGTGGCTGTGGGTTTGTCAGAAAGGTGAAACAAGGTGGGTAGAGAAGTTGGAGGTCAATAAAAGAGTAGGATAGGGCATAGAGCAAGTATAGAGAATGTGGAGAAGTATATGCATTAATTAATTCATTCATTCATACACACAATAACTAGGTATTGAAGACTTAAATGTGCAAACGAATGTGGGCTCCAAGGACAAAGATGTTGCCAAGCAGGAGATATAACCCATACTCATAAGTAGCTAGACTGCGATACAGGTAGTTACGGCAGTTTGGAGAGAAACATTACCTCCAGCAGAGCTATACAGAAAGGATTAAAGAGTGATTAAAGTTAGAACTGTACACGGAATGAGATTTAGGGGTGATGGTTCTCAATTCTGGCTGTGTATATCAGAAATATCTAGAAAGATTTTAAAGAATACCAGTGTGGTAGTATAGGCATTTTTACAAAAGCTCCCCAGGCGATTCTAAAATGCATCTAAGATTGAGAACCACTTAACTAAGTTTTGAGGGGGATGGAGTTTCTTGTCCTTTTCCTGTCTATGATTTGACCTATATTAACTAAAAACAAAATTAAGTAAAATACTTTTCCTTTTATAACAAATTGCTTCTTCTATAATTTATAGCCATCTTTACCTTTTCTTTTTCCTCTATCATTGCATATCACATTTTAAAATAATTTAAAATAAAAAGAAAGTAACAAAGCAGTTCAGTGCAAAAAATTATTAAATTATCTGATAAGGTGGGAAAATGCACACATACAGTGTAAAACAGAGAGTTTTTGCTATAAGTATTGGGCATTAAACTATTCTAAATTAATCAAGAAAGTGTAATTAATAAAGAAATTACTTTCTTAGAACATTCTGACTCATTGAGTTTATTATAATATGTGTGATTCAAATGCCCATAGTGAAAACTGTATTATACTGACAAATAGAGCAAATGAAAGCTATACAGGGGGTTTAAATGATTTTTATTTTAGGAAATATAAATACCCTGTAATTTTTAAATGATATCTCCACTTCACATGAATTAAGGTAAAACTCGATGAATAAAGCTCAAGAAAACATCAGTTTAGTTGGTTCAAGTCACAGTGTTGTAAAGATGAGGAAGCAACATCTAGTTGCATTGACAGTTAGTTGATACAAAGAATTGGTGAGGTTGCTTGATATTTCTCCATTCCTAAATCATCTATTTTAGAGAGAATCGTATATTGGGCCATGGCATCTTCAAAGAATAATGGAGTCACATGCCATTATTTGCTTTTGAAAGACTGTTCAGGTTTCTGAAATTAGCAAAGAAGTATTTAATTTGTCTGTAACTACTGTTCAAAAAGGTACTTTAAAAAAAAGTCAGTTTTATGTTCTTAATGTCTGCCTTTGAATAATATCCTGTAGTCTTAGTGTACTTTTCCTGAGTTCCACTGTGAAATTTGCTTCCTGATTTGTTAGTATATATAAATAATGATAACTTTAGTTCAATTCTTCAGCTGGAGCACCTTCACAAGGACCCTCCTCCAAGAATTTGGTCCCTGAACTTGATGGAGATTCTATTCCACTGTCTACTCCCACAGGTAAATAAAACTATTTCTGTGTTCCTTTCGGTTAACCCTGAGGGAAAATTCAAATTATTTATGATTATTTATATAATCAGAATATTGCATTAATTGTATTACATTTATGTATAACATATTAAGGTTGACATTTTATTAGAGAGAAGACTGACTTTTTTATTGAGCTATAATTCACATACCGTAAAATTTACCCTTTTAAACTGTGCAATTGAGTGGTTCTTAGTACATTTACAGGATTGTGCAATCATCACTACTGTCTAATGCTGGTATACGTTCATCACCCCAACAAGAAACCCCATACCCATTAGACTCTTTCAAAGATTTCATTTTATCCGTGAATACTGGGGAGTTTTCTGTGTAGGAGTAAAAACAAGGTTTGCTATGGCACTGTTATAGTAAAAGCTGTAATATCTGGCTTTCCCAATATCTGATAGCTAACATTTATGAGAATCTATTGATCTCCAAAATAATAATCTCAAGATATTGGAAGATTTTGATATATGTTATAGTCAAGTAAAAATTTTTAGTGTTGAATTTAATTTAAAAATGTCTATCTACACATATATATGCTTATGCTTATTCATATACTTATATAAATTTTGTGTTAATCAGAATATGTGATTATATAGAATTCCCCATTCTATGACACCACAGAATGCTGTTTTTGCCCTTCCCTGGTATAATCTGAGCCTTTATAGTATCTTGTGACTCACATAGCTGTGCATGACCTAATAGTCTTGTTTAAAAGTGATATTGTAGGAAAGCTTAATAATAACAGACACAAAATAATTTTTTTCCTGAGATCTGTTATTTTGGCCGGGATTTTCTCCAGAAAGGAAGTAACTAGCAAATTCCTGTAAGACATGCTAGGTACTAATTATTTTGTAGAAAATGGCTAAAGGATTCATTATTAGTTTCTAATTTCAGTTCTCAATATCTAGTTGAGCATCTACTTTAAGTATGATCTTGTCTTATGTGCTGCAGCCAAAATGAGAATTAATTTTCAAATGAAAATTAGCAGGGCTGTTCTATTAATTGTAAGCACTGGACTCTAGCCCAACTGGCAGTAGTTGAAAACGAGTTCCCTCGGAATCTGATAATTGAGCTCTTTACAACAACTCCCTACCCTCAGAAACAGCTGCAAAGTGAAGGCTTTATTTTTCTTTCCTCCTATAGAGCCACAAAATGGTATGATTGATTTTTTCCTTTGGCCAAACAAATAGATTGGTGACTTCTTAAAGTGACAAGATAATTTGTTTTGCTATTTCTTGGACTTAGCCACAGTTTTCCCATATGATATACCATAGTATCTGATGATTTTTCAGGGCTTGGGCAAGTGTTCTGAAAACATGTCAAGCAGCCAGCTAGACCATAATTAAAAGCACAAGATACAGTTTAGTTTGTAAATTAAACTGTAGCAAATAATAAAGAATGGGTTGTAAATGAAAGAATAATTCTGGAAATTCCAGCATAGAGAGTATTGAGAAAATCTTTTTCCATTATTGAAAGGCTGACAGGGAAATGAAAATGGGAAACCTGCACAGTCAGATCTTTCAGAAGAAGATATTGTAAAATAGCATTTATCTTGTTGAGATATTCTCAATCTATTTCTGTAATATCTGATGTGTTGAGTCTACACTTTATTTGTAGTAAAATCCGCTGTTTTTAGGTGATTTGCCTGATGGTTGATTGGCTCTGATTGAAAGAACAGATACTAATCAACTGTTCATTAATTGATCGTGATATCCAAATAAACAGATTAACCTGGGGTAATGATGATGGTAAATTTGTATTCTATGTAACGTTGGCCTAAATACCTATAATTATATTGATCCTTAAACATTGGTGAAGATTGGATGTAGAATCCACAATAAAGGAGACAAAATGCCTAAATATTCTTGAACAATCAGTGAAATCCATGCATTAAATACAAATTCTGACTCTATGGGTGTTACCAAAAAAAGGCATTATCTTCTGAGAAATAATCATATTCAAGATCATCTTGCCAGATGAAGGCCTAAACCACTCATGAGATTATTGCTTCTCATTTTAACTTACACTTCCTTCTCTGGAGTTTCAGAAAATTATGTAGGAAACCAGTTGTCAATAAATAAATCCCGTATATTATTATAGTGGATTCTGACAAAGGACAGTTAAATATCTATAGTGAGTTGAGAAAAGAGTTATTAGAACTGGAAAATGTAAATGATAATTAGCCTGATTACATAAATGAAATGCTGATGACATTACTAAATAGTTCTGAAGTCACTGGTAGCTTAATTGATTTTCATCAGAACTTATGTGGGGCTAAATGTCCAATGTGATCATCTATAGATCATCCCATAATTAGGGTCTCCATGTAATTTATAAACCAAATCAGGATACTTTTGAGAGGGAAATGGACACTATTAATAATTATACTGGGACATCTAGTATTCATTGGGACTACCCCAAGCAAATATTTGGTTAAATGTATGTTTTAGTTTCCTAGTGGCTAAAACAAATGCCACACATTAGGTTGGCTTAAACAATGGTAATTTATTGGCTCAATGTTTTGAAGCTAGGAGAAGTTAAAATTTGAGGTGTCAGCAAGGCAATGCTTTCTCTCCAAAGACTGTGACGTTCTAGGACTGGCTGCTGGTGATTCCTGGTCCTTGGCTTGTCTGACACATGACAATGCACATGGTGGCATCTTTTCCTTTCTCTTCTTGGTTCTGTCGACTTCTATCTTCTGGCTGTTCCTGGTAGCTTCTCCCCCAAGGCCAATTTCCTTTGCTTGTAAGAACTTCAACCATATTGGCTTAAGGCCCACCCTCATTCAGTTTGGGCTCACCTTAACTAATGACACCATCAAAGATCCTATGTACAAATGGGTTCATACCCACTGGAATAGGGGTTGGGACTTGAACAAGACTTTTGTGGGGGACATGATTCAATCCCAAACCTGTGGCAGCCCAATACTTCCTGCTTAGAAAATCAGTGATCCTGCTTATCATTTGGTACTAAGTTTATTTTTGGGAAAATTAACTTTAATGATAAGTGATGATAGTCTCCATAATAAAATTCCATAGTCAAAGACATACAAGGCTGGGAAGCAGTTAGGCCTAGTGGAGTTCTGGAGAGACATGACAAAATAAGGTATTGGACTAAAATGGGAAAAAGGGAATAGTTTTATTTTTCCATTATTGGCTTGTTAAACCCAGAAGATGTTAGAATGAAACCTTCCTTCCTCACTTCCACCGCCTTTTTACATGTGATAAATAGCATTTTCTCCACAGCTTTTACCCAGATAAAATTTTAGGATGGCCTATATGGAGTGTTTGAATTTGGCTGAATCTGTTTTGCATCAAATAAGTCATCTGCTCATTACTAATGGAATGGATCAGTAGAGTTCCTAATGCCTTCTCTTTGTTGTAACCTGCCTTTTTCTCCCTATAGCTTTGGACAGAGGGGAAGAAATGTGATAATATTTAAATATGTTCATGTGAGGCATGTATTAAAAAAATATACCTCTTTCCAAATATTGGTGAGCAGGATTCAAATTTTAATCCAGAATTGGTAATTATGTTAGTATAGCTTCTTATTCATCAAATATTCACTCTCCTCTGCAACCTCTTTTGGGCAGAATATACTCCCTTCCCAATGATGTTGGGCTGGGCCACGTAACTTACTCTGACCAAAGGTATGTCAGTAGATGTGAACAAAGACTTATGTGGTAGAGCTTATCCTTTTGCCATCACCATGAGAAAAGCCTCCTCTAGGTAGCTGAATCCTCTTTAGCTTAGGTCCCAGAATGAACAGATATAGAGCAGATCTGAACCCAACATGCAGTGAGGAGCCAAACCCAACTGATGTGATGCCCAAATCAGAGCTGCCCAACTGAGTGTAGCCTATATCAGTCCAGTTGCAGCCAACCTATAGATTCATTATCATGAGAACAAATGCCTATTATTGTATTCCACTGAGTTTTCAGGTGGTTTGTTACTTAGCTTTATTGAAGCAATAATTCATTTATACAGTAGTGCCTTGATACCACTTTACTCTTCAGGCACCTTGGAGTCCTTTTTTGTTTTCTGCCATCATACTAAAGGCAGGTGCTACCAAAGCTCCTCAAATCCTCCTAAAGACTGTCTGAAAATTCTTCTCATATATACCATGTGATATTGACAAACAACTCATCAGGCTCAAGTACCATCTAAAGTTCTTGATAATTAAGACCCAATCTTCATCTAATTTATCATTACTAATTAGTTTTATACTCTAAAATGCTTAATTTAGAAAATATTGAGAGGAGAATGAGGATTTATTAAGAAGCCAATGACTAAACATCAAATATGGAAATTAAAAGTTATCAAGATTCTTGCTTTGGGATATCTTGAGGAGCCTATTTGTAAGTAAATTGGAAAAAGCTGCTAATCCTTTAGGGTTACTGCCACTTGATGCTTCTAACTATTTGGGTTGCCTTGGACAAATCACCATGCTCTGTAGCTCACTGGCCTCACCAATGAAATGAAGAGGTTGGACCGAAAGCTTTCTGAGGGCCCATCTATGTTAAAGATCTATGCTTGTGTTTACAAAAGAGTGGTTTTGGACCACTTGTATCAGATTTGCATGGAATGCTTAGATGGATTATCACATCCTGTACTCCATCCCGGATTAACTTCTAGATAGTCTTACATATGTGGTTCAAGGCCCACACTGTCAGAAACATTGCTTTAGAGAAACTTTAAATGTCCATGGAAAGAAAGAGATCTAAATTAGATGTACGTTTCATCAAAAAGCATTTTTAATCTTTTCAATCAGTTGGGCTTTCAGAGGAAGTTACAAGGAAAAGCTTGCTTTCTGCTTTCATGAACCTTGAGGATGTAATGGGTGTACTGAAGAAAACCCATTACTATTTGGAGAACATACTATGAGAAAAAAAAGATCCTTAGGCCCTGCCTTTGTTTGGTTCACTAAAGTCCTTTCCTGGTAGCTCTGACAAAGAAAGATTTTTTCCATTCATTATTTACTCATTTATTCATTCCACAATGATTATATCTTGTGCACCTACTGTGTACTTTCTTATTTAGGGCAAGATCAAATTTATAGTCAGAGACAGGAAAGAAGACAGCCAATCAAAGTACTTTGCAAAGGGGGTGTGGGAGGAGATTCTAACCCATACTTGGTCAGGGGTGGAGTAGGAGAAGGGATGGTGTCAAGAAACTTCTCACAGGAGGTGACGCCTGAGCTGAGTTTTGAAGAACGAGTGGGAGAGTGCACAGAAGGGTGGCCAGGTTGAAGGGAAGTTTTGGAGAAGGGTCACCATGGGAAAAGGCCCATAGTGAGTCTAGGAAGCTGCAGTTTAGAATGAACTATAGTTCATTCTGAATACTCATAAACTGCATGGATTATTAAATTTAAAAATCAGATATTTTAAATAATGATAAGTAATAATTGTTGACACTAAATTGTTAATTCTGTGCAGGCAAAAACCATATCTGTCCTGTTTACCACCCTGGAACCTAGCATGATGTCTGATTGAGAGTAGGTGGGATTAATAAACATTTGTTAAAGTAATAATTTAATAAATGTATGAGCAAGTGCATATTATAGTTTGTAAATTCAAGGAGTTCAAAGGTGGGGGGAAAGAGACAGATAGAGAGAAGGAGAAAGATTGAGAGGAATAAAGGAGAGGTTAGAGGGAGCTGGAAAGATCAGAAAAGACTAAAGTCTAAAGGACAAGGGTAAAGCTTATTAACAATGGCTAATCTTGGCAATAGAATCACATTCATTTTGCATTTTTCTTCTTTGTATTTTTATATTTTAAATTTGCACACTGGACCTGTATTTAATAATACCATTTATTATTATTATTATTTTAAATATTGGCTCTGAACAAGAGCTGTAAAGATGAGTAGGGTTTGGATAAAGAAGTGGGAGGAGAGTTTTCAGGTGGGATGGATGACAGTAGCCAAATCACAGAAATGGGAAAGGACAATGTAGGTTTATGAGACAGTGATTAGTCCAGTCTGGCCAGAGGGGAGAGAAGTAGGGGTTAAGGTAGATGAGCTTTGATATCCAATTACTTCGTTGTTGGCTTTGACCTTGCCTGGTATAATGGAAAGAACTCAGGCTCTGTATTCAGTTATAGCTGCGACTAAAGAGATAGCTCTGATGCTTACTAGTCCATAATTCTCTAAGCCTCAGTTTCCCCATCTGTAATACAGGGATAATATGCTTCACTGGTAGCATTTTCTATGGATGAAATGAGATACTATAAGAAGTGCTTGACCCATAGTTGATACTCCTGTCCCTTTTCCCTTCTTGAGGATTGGCCTCTATAGGCTTATTTCACCTTGAAGATTCTTCTTTTCCTACTTCAGCTTATTGAGAACTCATGACCATTAAAAAGACCATTTACAGGGCCAGAGGCCATAAAATGTGCCTTTTAAACAATATTCATTAGGAAATATCAATCACTTCATGTTCTAACCAATCAAAAATATTATATGTGACAAAGCATTTTCCCCCTCTGCTAAGCAACAATCGATTATATTTCACATTTACATTCCATACAAATAGACTTGCTGCTTCTTAGTGGATCACTAAATGTTACAAACCAGGATTTGTTATCTCCCCGTTCTCTGCACACGGCTTCTTCAGTATTTTACAGATGTCTGGTACAGTCTGAGTTCTGTTTTAGTCCTGCTACAGACTGTCCAATCAGTGGATTTCCTTGCATTACTGGTATTTTATTTTATGAAATGGTGTGATCCAAGGTGGCAGAAAGAGTGACCTGAAACCTCTCCCCACTCCTGGAGAGCAGGCTGCTGCTAGCCGTCCTTGTGAGGTATAGGTATGGAAGGAGGTCTAATGTGGTCCCCTCAGTGTGAAGTAGCCTCAGGTTGCCCTAGTCCAGTTCACCAGAACTCTCAACCCACTGGAGCAAACAGTCTACACTGAGACAGCTCAGAGGAAGACAGGCTTCTCTCAGTTAATGTATTCATGTTGCCTGTACACTATTTACATTTCAGTTTAATAGAATCAGCTGAAGAATTCCCTTTCTACCCAGTTCTGTACAGTTCAGCAAACATAAATTGAGTTCTTCCATGAGAAAAACCTATACTTAGAAATTTTATTTTAAATTGGAGAAGTAAGTTTATGGAAAAATCATGTAAAAAATACAGCGTTCCTATATTACTGCCCCCCGTTATCAATGCTTTGAATTAGTGTGGTGCCTTTGTTACAATTGATGAAAGACATTTATAATTGTACTATTAACTATAGTCCATATTTATATTAGGGTGTATTTTCCCCCATAGATCACCTTATTATTAACACCTTGCATTAGTGTGGTACATTTGTTATAATTCATGAAAGAGCATTTTTATACTTGTACTATTAACTATAGTCCATCATTTACAATAAGGTTCACTGTGTTGTACAGTCCTATCTTTTATCTTTTAGTCTTTATTCTAGTAACACATATATGACCTAAACCTATAATTCTAATATAAAACAGAGCGTACATATGTAGAATCAATTAATCAACACATATTTATTCAGTGCTTGCACTGTTCCAGGTCCAAGACAGTTTTTGCCTTACTGGGTTCACAGTTCTGAGGGGAAGACAGACTTAATACATGACATATGTATGTAATGAGAGAGATGAATACATATATGAGAGGGATGAAACTTCAAGTCAGAAGGCAGAGAAGGCTTCATTGAACAAATGAAACTTAGTCTGAGCCCTGAAGGATTTGGAGTTTGTCAGACAATGAGCCAGGGGTGGATGTAGGGATAGTTTTAGTCAAGGAGGTAATAACTTTTGAGAAACTCTTGTGGAATGAAAGAATGCAGCTTCATTGGCCAAAGCTGCCCCATAAGAAGAAAGAACTCCTCTACCAGACTCCTCTCAATACCAAGCTTCTAGGAAACAAGGCAAAAAGTGTATTCTCAGGCCAGTTTCCAGAGTGTGGGTATAAAAGTCTCCTGCTCTTGCCTCAACCCTGCCACACAGGGTTGAGGAGGGTAGAAATGGAGATAAGGTTGATGGTGGCTAGGGCAGTGGAACCCACCGCTTCAAACAACGAGCCAACCTTTCCGTCTTTACCTTCCATGGATGATGGTTTTTATACATCTCAATCGTAGCATTTCTCCTCTAGCCTTCCTCATATCAGTAAATGTCACCACTACCCTCCTGATTGTTTAAATTAAAAACATAGGAGTCATCTTTGCTTTCTTTGTATTCTCTCACTTCCTATACTGAATCCATCAGCAAGTTTTGCTGTGTCTATATCCAAATAATGTCCAGAATATGGTTTCTTGGCTCTATCTTCACTATTACCAAGTTGGCACAAGAACCTGTCAACTCTGAGCTGGATTTGCAATAGCCTTCTAAGTGGGTTAAAAGGGAAAGTTTAAAATGTAAACCAGATCATATAACTTCCTTGATTAAATTACTGCAGTGGCACTCCACTGTACTTAGAATAAAATCCAACTCCTTACCACGGCTTACAAAACCCTACCTAATCATCTATTCCTGCCTATTTTTCTGATTTCACCCCTTACCATTCTTTCCCTCCCTCACTAGCTCCAGTTCCTCTGAGCTGCTTTCTGTTTCTTGAATGTGCCAAATTCATTACACCTTCGCATGGCACTTCCTGTTCTTCCTGCCTAGAACACTCTAACTTGCTGACTGTTCTTTTTGTCGTTCAATGTCAGTTCAGTGTTACCTCCTTTGAGAGCTGTTTCTGACCACCCAAGCTAGCCCACTCTTCCCTAAACTCTTCACTATATCGCTACTTTATTTTCTTCAGAGCATTGATCACGTTCTGAGATGATATAGTTTATGTTCCTAATTTGCGTGTTATCAGTTCCCCCTCTCAGGCAGTAAATTCCATGATTGTAGGGAATTTGTCTGTCTTGTTTGCAGCTGCGTTTCCACTGCCTACAATTGCCGCTTTGTTCCCGGGCCTGAGGGTGATCAGCCCTGCTGCAGCCCGGGGGGCGACACTGGCTAGTTGTGGACCGTCCAGCGTGCACTCCGAACGGCGGGGGGTGAAGAAGTTGTCAGGAGAGCGCAGGCCCGGCTCCCTGGTCTTCATGGGGGTTAAGGAGAAGTTGTCACAGGGTCGCCGTTTGGTGCCCTGTGGTCTCCCTGACAGTACTAAATGAAGAGACACCACTCACTTGCTTGCTGGAAGGTAAGACCTTTATTCAGGGAGAGCTGCGCAGTTTTATAGGCAGAGTTGGGCGGGGGTGAGCGTGTTGTCTTCTGATAGGGCTAAGCTGTTGCTGGGCCTGGGGGGAAGATTTGGGAGGGAGGGGGGAGGCTAGAGGAGAAGGCCAACATGTCCAAATAAGGTTATGGCTATGAGGGAGTGCTGTGATAGGCTGCGGTGAATAGGGAAGTTGGGTTCGGGGAAGAGAGAAGTTGGCTACGGGAAGCGGGTGGGGCGTAGCGCCCCACAGACACCTGTGGCAAGGTTTGACTTGGGTAAACATTACCTCATACAATGGTGCCTGGCCTACAGTCAGGTGTTCGATACATATTTGGATAAATAAGTTGTGGAAATAAAGGTAATGGAAATAGAACACAGCCAGGAATTGGGTTTGAACTGGTCACTATTATGTTTATTGATATGTAATGCACCATCTTTCCTCAGTTATTAATAATTGATGAATGGAAGATTTCAAGTTTGTTTCCTCTTTATCTGAATAGGAACACTGATCAATGCTGCAAAATAAGACTGTGCATATGTCTACCTAATTTCTAAGCAATTTAGATCTTACTTTTAGTTATCCATACCATGTCATTCTAGACTGGGCTTCCAAAACTCCCAGTAAAATGGACTTGAATTAGAGACTCAAAATAAAATTGTTTTTCTGTTAAGACTCACAGTTCTTTCTCAAAATGATTGGACTTCATAATGATAATAATTTTCTAACTCTTCATGTTTATGCCAACAAGAACTATTTTCAAAGGTGGGTTCTAAATCTATTGTATGAATTGATCAAGCTGCCTAAATTTAAATAATAAGCACGTCCTTGGAAAAGATAGACTACTTCCGTCAAAATAGCTATCCTGGGCATAAGTTGCTGGCATTTCCCCAAAGGGGGCAGGAAATTAAGGAGAACCCTGCTCTCAAGAGTGCTGTCATCAAGCCTGGAAGGGTGGCAGTGAAGAAAGTAGGCAGTTGGCTGCTATGTCCCCCCTGGCTGGATGTGTCCAAGCCACAGACCTCACAAGTTCTCAGCCTAACCCAGCCTGTCTCTTTCCTTCTGATCCTGCCAAAAAGACTTTACAGAAGCACTTATATTCTTTAGTGATAAAGGCCTGGAGGAAAGATTAAAATTCTTTATTAGATGAGAACAACTGTTAATCTCATTTGATGTTTACTCACTGTAGAAATAGAACTAATTTTATTCTGTTGACTTCACAAAGAATGAAGAAGATGGCATATGTATAGAGACTTGTCGTTCTTTTCCAGAGGATTTAATTTACAAAAATGAGACTGCATTTTTAAAAATTGACTTCTTAAAAAAGATGAAGAATCTGGAATGAGCATTTGATGGAGCACAAAATTTTCTTGTGACTGATATATATGTATGTCAAGATCACTGAAATCCAAACTAAAATACAAAGGGCAATTCGTCAGAGATGTTTTAGAGTTCACATACTCATACCATTATTATGAATTTGTCTGTTCTATAAGATCAATCCTTTTTTTTTTTTTCTTTTTTAGGTAACAGGATTTTAGTATGTACTTTAACTTAAGATCAGGTGCTGTCATTATAATATATTTAGATCTGGTGACTCTAAAAGCTATTTGGAAATTAAACTTCAGATTATCCTGCATTAAGAGTTATGATTGTTGACTTTCATTTGTATTCCATTGTTTGTTGCTTTTTCACCATTTGAGCATCTAAGATTTTCCAACCCATTCTTATTCTATATCAGCAGGATTTATGTTTTCAAAACAATAATTAAGAAATGGAGTTCAGCTCTAATTTAATAAAAAAGATGCACTAATTTAATGCATCAGTAAGAAATGGAATTTTACCATCTGAATTATTATCTGTAGTTCATCTTTTTATCCCAATAGTATCATTCAACTTTTTCTACAATTTCAATTTTACCTTTAATTATATCAAGTGAATACTTAATATGAAACTTATAGGTTACTCCTGAAGCCTCGTTTTATTTTTACAATGAATTGTTTAATTTGTTTGGATGATGGCTTTGGTGAATCTAAGGCCACAGTATGTGGAGACCAGTTAACATTTCTTTACTTTCTCTTATCCTGATAAGGATAAGAGAAATGTGTGCCCTTGTCACAAGATGGAGCCACAGGCAGGAAAAGTCAAATAATGCTGTTAGTTAGATATGAATACTGAATACATATTTGATACAGAAAAATTACGTTTTATTTTCAGCTTTTAGACTGCAAAGGATCAAAAGTAAAGGTACAAGAACTATTTGATTTTTAGGTTAAGTCCATGATGGCACCGTGGAAAAGTTTCCACACATATTTATTTTCTAACATCTCTGGAAGAAATACGCCTTGAAAAACAGACTTTATGTTGTGTTTGGCAAATCTTTTACATGCATAACTAAAAAGGACTCTATGCAGGGCTTATTTTTCTTTTTCTAGTAAAAAAACGATAACAACAAAAACCTATAAGCTAAACATTGCCTTCCTGCTGAGAGAGGGACGGCAGGTTTCATGTCCCTTTGCACTGATCCCAGCCCAGGCTCAAATTTTAAAGATAACTGTATGGTATTTCAATATTGTAGGACCTGAAGTGAGGCAATGAAGGGATCTTTGGTAAAAAGTGAAAATCCCGATGAAGCACAAATAATTTCAAATTGTCCTTACTTCAGTTAACAGTGGAATTAGGAATTTTTGAGTCCTGTTTTTTATTTTATTTTATTTTATTTTTCTGTTTGTTTGTTTTACTTTTGACCTGTCCAGACTTTCAAGTTCTACTACTAGAAAATTCCCTTTGATCATAGTGTCTGGCCCACAGTCCTGAGGATTCTCTCTTCAACATAGTGGCCTCGATACACACCTAAAAGTAGACTCACCCTGCATGTTCTTAAGGGAACAACCCTAGCATGCTTGGATTAGTGCTTTTGTGAGGCTGCACTTAATAAGAAGGGAAGGCTCTAATAAATTCAGACCTTCTTTAGCCTCTTGCATGTAGGAACTTGGTTTTTGTCAATAGCTTGAGTTCCCACTCAGTGTTTTCTCACCCTTCAACTGCATCAGTATCCTTAGAAGTCCAAGAATATTCTCTCTCTTCAGTGAAGAGAATAGCTGAGAAATAATAATCCCTAAATCCCCACTCTTAACTGACAAGAGGGATGTCCCCATTCTCCCTTAAGAGTTCCTTACCCTGAGCTGGAGAAGGGCAGAAGTTGCAAGCAATGCCATGTACCTTGGATAGTCTCTATAATGAGACAGTACTGCTCACGGCGTCTCTCATTGGCTGTGTGGCTGCCAGGGCTTAGCAGCTAAGTGGAGCCTCTTTCCTTTGGCTGTGGTTCTCCATGTATTCTCCTAAACTGGCACTGTGGGCCCTTGCTCTTGGCCAGGTGAGATTGGTTCTCTCCACCCTATCCATTAGCAGGCTTTTAACAGTGGTGCTCCTTTTTCAGGAATTATTCCTTAAGAACAAAATCATTCCAAAAAATCTGGAGTGGCATCTGTACTTCACAGAAATAAGATATTTGGTTAGAAGAAATAGAAACTCTATTCAAAATAGCATAAGGGTGTTTTACAATGAAGAAACAGTAATATTTCACAGAAACGAAAGCGAAAGCCCAGCTGACCATCCAGAGCTATCAGACCTTGGCCAGCGGAGCCAGTAATAACCAAGGAACTTCTTTCCCCCACCCCTTCCACTCTCATAGGCATCCTGGTGTTCTGTCTCTGTTCATTTCCACAGAGAGGATCTCACTGGTCATCAGTATACATTGCCCCAGAATGGTTGCCTCAGCTTCTAAAGTTTATGTGAACATATAGATCCACAGGCCATTTCCAACTTTTCCCAGTTTATATGCCTAAGCTTAAAATTCTGAGAGAAATTGTCTCAGCTCATAAACCAGAGGTCCAAACTCTAGCTTTATCAGCTGTTCTCAGTGGCAGTTGGAAAAATGGGATAGAAACATGGCAACAGGTTCCAGCCCTTTTGTCTGAGGCTGTCAGTGAAGGTGTCAGTTTACAGAATAGAATACCTGGGGTGCAACCTGGCTGCCTAAAGTATATGTCTACTTTAAATACAATTTAGTGTTCCTTCATGCCCATTAACTCATTCATTTCAAAGTAGGACACACGTGATGCATTGCCTTTGCCTTCGAGAGTAGTTCTAATCAATCAATTATCGTATATTCTTCACTCTTGCCTGTCATTTGTATATGAAGGGATCTTGGCAGCATTTCCAAATTGCTCTTCAAATGTTCAATTCATGGGGTACAAAGACACTTGGGGTGTCACAGAGTAAATATACAAACTAAATTCTAATAAATATCCAAATTAGGTCTGTGAGGATTTTATAATTAGGAAACTTGATGTCAGATTCTCTGTCTCAATAGACTAAGAGTATATTAATATTTTGTTCTGAGCATGCTGGAGGAGACCCTGGATTCAAGAGCACATGCAGCCTCTTTATGGACTGGCTTTACTTGTTTGCTAAAACAGCTGCTGAGCTCTTAACCCTGAGTTCCTCAACTGAGGTGCAACCAACTGCATGTGTAGCTACCATCTGGGCCCTCTCCATCACATGGTAGGAATTGGGGCCAGAGAAACCCGTGTTACCATGCTGATACTCCTGCTGTCTGTTGTGCTGCAAGTTATAACCCGCCTTGCTCTGATACGCTGAGTCTGTCTCCTTTCAGCAACTATGGAATTAGGGCACAGCCTGCTTGCTTGCTTAGTATGGTCCCTTGGAGTCTTGTTACTCCTTGTGATCCTTTATGAAGCTGGGGTCCTTCCCTAACACTGGGCTTCTTTTCTGCCATTTATTCCTTTTGGATTTAAGCCTTTACATTTACTATTTCTCTACCTAGCATGTCATGGGATTCATGGACATATGGCCTGTGAGGTCACACAGGGCCCTATACTTAGAGCTTTAAAGCTCTGCTGTTGCCATCTTGAAATCTTAATACTTTTTGAATGAGAGGCCCATCATTTTCATTTTGCACAGGGCCTGGCAAACTATGCAGTCTCCCCGCTGTGCCCCCTCCTTTTGTTAGGTTATTCTTCTTCTGGACTTTTCCTAGAAATAATCCTTGGTTGCCCCTCCTCTGCTCTCCACCACTCCACATTCCTTGCTCCAGTTCTGGTTACTAGGCAGGATTGCAGCTGTCCTACAGAAATCATATTCATTTTAATTCTAAAGGCCTCCGTTGGCAAAATCCAAGGGTAAGATTTGTTTGTGTAGCATCTGTTTTTACTTCCATTTTAAGAGATCAGCATCATGAACTCAGGCACCTCCTATTCTCAACACCTGAATATATACTCAAGTGAGGAAGGAAAGGGACATTGCTAAGGTGCAGAGGTTGAGCAGACAGGATGGGTCAATAAACCACTTTATTCACTAGTAAAAGTTCTATGTATAGAACAATAACAATGCTTTGCATTTCCAACGTCTGCACTTATTTCTATAATTTATCATTTTGGTATCTTATTTCCTTTTTAAAGTTCCCTTGGCAGTTACTGTTATAAACATCATGAAAATATTTAACTCCTTGTGTTTTATACTATGGTTTGCCACCATGACTTGGGGAGTATCTAGTTGGACGACTCAGCTCCTTAATATTAAATTACTAGGCTTGTCCTAAGGCCCCGCATACACCTTTGGCAGCCAGATAGAGACATCTGGTCAACAGATCTTTCTATGTAGTGAATAGAAGAATGAGGCAGCTGTGTGCTGCTTATAATACTGGCCACTACCTACATAATGAAAGGAAAAAAACCCGACATTTACCAAAATGTGAAAGCCCGGGAAATGCGAAAATACATTTTTTAATAAACCAACTGGATTGCAAAATGTGATTATTTAAAATGGCAAGGTTTATGGGTTGTGGAAATCCATGATGATGATTTTTGTTACCTTTGCCTTAACTGGTATTATTTTTCTCAGTATACATTGTGAAGTAAAGCAACCTACTGCTTTGCTTCATGCATTGGTGATGTAAACTTTCCCAATTGTTTTCTGAAGAGATACAATGAGATGCTTTTAGCATCATAAGTTTCCTTCAAACACTGAAGACACTTGAAATAAGAGATGGGTCTGCACTCTTTTTCTTTTATGGAATACTCCTTGTAAAGTGTTTAAGTTTCTTTTGAGTGACTCAGTATGTATGTGAAGACACTTATAAAGCATGCATTTTCAGTTTTAAACTTCACAGCAAGGTATTCCCAGCATGGTCTATTTTATGCCAGTTGCTGCTGGCATTTTATATTTGAAAAAATTTTAACTGCCTCCTGATGTCCTTAGCATTTTAATTTCAAAATGTTCCACCAGGTGCCAATTTGACTTCCATTTTCTCTGTTTTAGTAACACTGGGTTTCTGATTTATATAGGTCCCACTATAAAGACAGAACTGGAAATTTAAGCTTTTGGGAATCTCTGAATGAAAAGAATCACATGCTTCCTGTCTAGAAGTTTTGTTTCATAAGACTGTTATTATCTTCTCCTTTTCAGTTTGCTTGCACCTCCTGTGCTCAGTTAGGCTGGTGAACAAGTTGATAAGATCATCACCATGTTACATCTAGGGGAATAGGATGTTGCCAGTGCATAATGACAAACTGATGAACATGATACCCCAATTGCACCTTTTCTGTGTAGGTGTGGACAGAATTTCTGTTGATGTAAGTTTTCATCTTTGGGGAATACTAAGTTTGAATGCCCTAATTCACTTCTATTGAATGTGGCATTTAGGGTCAGGAGTGTACCTGCTGCAACTTTGGAAGTAAGTAAAAATAATCTGGGTTTTTTAATTGTTAGTTCTTGCCTCAACAAATATACAAAATAAATTCGGTTTCATGAAAGGTGACTTTTGAAATCATAAACACCAGATGGGGTTCCTGGTATCTCCAAAAGTAGCCATAAAAATGAGCATTAGTTATCTAGTCATGAACTAAATATAATTAGTTTGGGCCTTTACTTTTTAGGAAAGTGAAAAGTTCAATAGTAAATAGAATTCCAACCAGAATATTTGGACAGCACACCCCCCCCTGGTCCTTAGAGTCAAACTGTCTTTGTTATAATAGAGGAAGAGATGATGGAAACACCTTATGAGCATTTTGTCAGCTGTCCACTGAGAAGCTCTTGTTGTTTAAGAAATGGTTTATATAAGTTTATGAAATTGCTAATAAGTACTAATGAAACATGATTAAATTATGGGTCTTAATTAGACATAGCCCATCCTTCCTCTCTATGCTGATCAGACCTGAAACCCCATGTCTTGGAGAGAACATAATCTTCATTCAGTTTTATATTTTAGTGCCCAATCGCGGCTACTCTCAGGAAGCTTTTTCTTAAATCTAACTTGCATTTTCCCCGAGTTATTCACTAATCAGGGGAGAAATCAGTTTCTCCTATCTGACAATCTTTCCAAAAACTGAGGGATTGATTACTTGTCTATCTGTAGAAAAATGAGTCAATTGGAAGGGTAAAATATCTGCTTTCTACTCCTTTTCTACTGTGAAGAGAAGAGGCTGCATAGAACTGTTCAGATCTAATTTGTATAATTCGTACGCTATAGGAAGTTTCACTTTGAAAACGGACATTTCTTTTTCCCCCAATGTTACAATACAAATTAATGTTCTATTCTTTATTGGCTCTCATCAAAGAGTTTTAGTATTTCATACAAGAGTGATCATTTGACCTATAAAACATTTCATAGATTTTTGTGAATTTCATCACCAAGTGCATATGCTTCAATAAAAAAATCACTTCTACATTTATGATCACCTTTTTGAAGTCATTTTCCATTTGTAAATTTAAGTTTCAAAATGTCAGCACTGTTTAAGATCACATCATTTCAAGAAAGTTTAATATATTGACAGATAGGACTAGATTATAAAGAGATGATCTAGTAATTTTAGTTAGGAAAAATGAAGTACCAGATAAACTGTAACTTAAGTTATTTTAACTTAGAATTATCAAAATTGGAGTTCAATGATTCTTTAAGTGGTGTTCCCTACAAAATGAGCTTAAAGAAATCTTTACATACCAATTTGATAAAATATCTGCTGACCACGATCTGTCATTTTCTATTGTGAACTTTTGGGGAAATCCATGCTATTTTAAGGCCAATTGTGTTTTTCTTTCTTCTTCCTTTCCCTGCTTTCCCCCCTTCTCCCTGCTGCCATCACCTATCCCCTTCCCCAACCATGGAAGAATTTCTAACATCCAAGCCTTCTCTTCTTTGTGGATCCGGCAGGAGTTTATGCATGGTAATAAAATATAGACTTGACTAGGTCTAAAGGCGAACTTGTAAGACTTTCTTCACCACAATCTTATTTTATTTTGGAGTATCCCCACTTCTTTTCCCAACAAAACAACTGTGGTCACCACATTTATTTTTGACTGAAAAGGGAGGGAATTTCAAAGGAGACTAAATATGTCATATTTATCTGTTGAGGTTTAAAAGCACAGTGTGAACAGCAGGCTTTTGGCTTATTTTAAATGTGAAATTCTCTAAATTAAAAGTGCTTTTCCATGTAGGAAAGCTTTCTGTATACTGAAAGTAGAGGGAAGAGGGAAAGCCTATCCACAGCACCAGTTTAGAATGAGGTTCAGTATGGCAATATCTGAAAAACTGAGAAAGACTAATCTTTAAATTTATGTATTCCTAGATGTCAAAATACTAAGGGCAGTAATGGGTCTGCAGTCTTTTAAAATATATGTAAATTATATTTCATAATTGACATGATATCAAAGTGAGCTGATTCAGTGGAAATGACACTTAAATTAGCTTAGATTGAACTCCATTTTGTATATATCAGCAACTCATTTTGTAACTAGTGGAATTTTTTGTCAGGGACTTTATCTTTGTTCAGCCAGCAAAGTGAAGGGACCAGCAGGCAAACAGGTAATTATAATGCAGTATGAGTAATGCCCCCAAAGAACTGTGGAAGGACAGAAGGAGTTGCTAATAAAGTATATTCGTTTCCTATGGGTGCTGTATATAACAACTTACCACAAACTGGGGGGCTGAAAACAACAGAAATTTATTCTCTCACTGTTCTGGAGGCCAGAAGTCCAAAATTGGTGTTTCTGAGCTGAAATCAAGGTGCCCTCCTTTTGGAGGCTCTAGAGGAGCATCTGTTCCTGTCTATTCCAGCTTCTGATGGCCTTTGGCATTCCTTGGCTGGTGGCTGCATCTCTCTCTGTTCCATCTTCACAATGCCTTCTCTTCTGTGTCTCTCTTTTCCTTTTCTACCTCTCTCTTAGACACGTGTGATTGCCTTTAGGGCCCACTTGGATAACCCAGGGTAAACTCTTCCTTTCAAGATTAATTTGATTACATCTTTTGCTACATAAGGTAATAGCCACAGATTCCTGGTGTTTAGATGTGGAGATATCATTTTAAGGGCAACTGTTCAGCTACTATGTATAGTAAGACATTTTTTCTCCCAAAATTTCTACCGCAGTATACCTCACAGCAGAGGTGAATCAGCAACACCATCAGAGAAACATGCTTGGTATAAGAATGAAATATTTCCATGTCTCGAGTTTAATTTAAAAAATTCCTTCATATTTTGCAATAGACTATGCTTCTTAACATATCTACATTTGTTTAAACAAAAATATTTCTATAATGCTATCAATGTTCCAGGAACTTGTATCAGTTTTATCCTACATTTATGTATTTGAGATCACTCCTGCTACTCTGGGGGATGTTAGTGTACTCATTCAAGAAGTACTGGTATAAAAATACGTTTGGAATCCAGGTAATTAGAACCCAGACAGATTCGGGGCACCTGGAGTTGGAATGAAAGACATTTGGTCTTTAACAGCAAGTAGCATCTCACTATGAAACCAAACTTCTTCTCATCTCAAAATCTGATTCCTTTATTTGAACCTATAATTAGCACTATATTTGATAAATATATATCCCAGAGACTTAAATCTTTGGTCCGTCCATGTGCCAGTTGAGCCCTGAATTTCCAGTTCATTGGACCCTCAGGACAACTAACAAGGAGATGATGATGGACAAGGCCCATCTCAAGGAACAGAGAGTGTCTGCAACTGCAATCAAGATAGCTCCATCCATCTGTCCCATGGGATCTAAGCCTCCTCTCAGATAGAAGCAGAGTGGGCATCACTACCTTGAGATTGGGGAATGAACAATGGACTAAAATAGACTTATTATTATTCTACTATAGACTTATTATTCTAGCAATGGAAGAACTCTTATCATTGATGTAAAGGCAGTGGCCACCAGAGGTTCTGAGGGTTGGGCGAGGGAATAATAGGTGTAATATGGGGGCATTTTTGGGACATTTGAGTTGTCCTGCATGACATTGCAACGACGGATACAGGCCATTGTATATTTTGTCATAACGTACAAAATTGTGCAGGACAGAGTGTGAACTATAATGTAAACTGTAGTCCATGGTTAGTAACAATGCTTCAATATGGGTTCATCAATTGTAACAAATGTACCACACTAATGAAGGATGTTGTTAATGTGGAAGAGTGTGAGAAGGGAAGGGAGTAGGGCATGTGGAAAAATACCTTATATTTTTTTATGTAACATTAATGTAATCTAAAGCTTCTTCAAAAATAAAAAAAAATTAATTAAAATAATCTAATTCCTGTGAAGGCAGGTGCTGATCTCCAAGCTTGGCTGGTCAAGAAGGACACTTGAGCCTTAAAGGGAAATTCATAATAGAGAGTTAACCTTGGGACTTTGGGCCGTCAGAATGAGAGGCAACATCCAGTCTCTTTTAGTCATCTGAAGTAATTGCTTTACATTAGTTGAGAGAGAAAGAGCATGAGAGAGTATTTTTTGTCCTCAAAACATCCAGTGAGCCTGCCTTCATGGAATCTAATTCTTATAGTAGAAATTTAAGCTTGGTCATAAAACAGTGAATGATGAGAAAAAAATAGTATCTCAGTTCATCAGCTGACATTCAGAATCCAATTTCCTTTTAAATATGCTTGGTCACTAAACGTTGAACACTTTTTTTCCCCATCAGAATAAGCATAGTATTTTAGAATTAAAATGGTTTAAGAGTTCAGTTAAACTCATACCTGGATGAGGAAACTAAAACAAAGAGTTTAGGTGCCTAGATCAAGACAACATAGCTATTTGATGGCAGAACTTGGACTAGAAACAGGTCTCCTGATTCCTCTTGCAGAACCATAAAATGCAGTCACCCAGGGGGAGGAACCAGATAATCTGCAAGTGAATGGAAAAATGAGGCAATTGTAATGACTAATCCAGTCAACATTTTGAATATTTCAGGTAAATTTGTTTCCATTGCTCTGATTATCAAGATCACTATCTGTTGGACAAATTAAAAAAAAAAAATTCAGAACCTACCACTGGCCATTATTGAAGTATTGCAAAAAAAATACTATTTTACAAATGAATACAGTCTTCTCAAATGCCAGCCTTTCTTCTTGTAGATAATTTGAATAATGGAGCCATGTTCATTGCCACTTAATATCCACTGTACATTAGCACCCTAGGATGATGTTTGTAAAAAATTTTATGGTGGCATGTCCTAACTGGGGTCCCCACAGTAGTATAGTAAAAGGGAGCTGTAAGTTACTTTCAATACTTTAGAAAGCCTAATGACAATTGTACACTTGTAAACTTGACTAACATGCCAAGCAGGTTCTTTGCTTTTGTATGAGATTATATTGACTCAGTGTGGTTATTCATGCTTATCAGTTCTTATTGGCAGAAAGATAGGTCTTTGATGAATAAAGATAGTGAAAGGAATAAATTAATAATTATGAATGTAATTTGATACCCAAAATATGTGGAATAAAAAATATTTTAGGTGAGAAATACAGGAATCACAGCTTTGTCTATTTGACAGGTGTCAGACTGATTTTATCCCATACCCAAAATAATATGTCTCTGCTTTTATCTTCCCTTTATAGTAATCAAGACATTTTTATATTAAAATGAATACCTTCCAAATATTTCCCATTGAGTTCTGTAGTTTATTTTAGACCATTTTAAGTAATCATCATTGTTGTAAGTAAAAGTTATTATGACAGCATTTAGAGCTTCTGTTTAAAATCCCAGAAAATCAGAGTCTGAAGGGTAATAGTGATTATGGGGGAAAAATTTGACAACACCCCATCTCTGAATTCATTTCCTTTACAAGGTAGCTCCTTAAGCCTACTTATTTTGGATTCCACTAGTAGATCCCAGTTCCTTGTTTCCAAATGTGTATGGGGGTGGATCCCTTGATTCTTTTCTGGCTGGTTGTTGGTCCTTACCCATTTACTGTAAACCCCTTTTGCCCCAGTTATAAACATTGTGAAGCTAAAGAGATGCCTCTGTTAGACCCACTAGTACTGGCTCCTCTTCACTTCTGCATTTATTTCCTGAATCTCTGCTTCATTTTTCTGTGTTACCCTTCTGCATACTGAGAATTGTGTATACACAATTTGAGCAGTTGTTCATCTGTTCTTATCTCTTAACTTTCTGCATCTCAAATGTTAACATTTTCTTTGTAGCTGTATCAATCTGTTCTCCTCTACATTCAATTGATTGCTGGTACTGGCTGCTAAACATAGTGTATTTTAATTTTTCATTTGTAATTTTCCATCAGGAGCTGATGATAAAAGGTTCATTGACTCAGGTTCTCCAATACCCTTTTTAAGCTGCTTCCTGATAGTTACCCTTTGCTTCTTCCTCTCTCTCCACCACATCTAATACATCACAAAGTCCTGTGAATTCTTTCTCATAGATGTCCCTCACATCCACTTCTCTCTATCCTTACTATATCTACACTGCCCTTTATATTTGGATTTCTGAAAAATTTTCCTTCTTACTGTACTGTTTTTTTTTTTTTGTTTGTTTTTGTTTTAGTTAGGCCAGTAATTTAGTAAGGAATAGTGAGAAGAGAAATGGGAGAAAATAACAGATCATAGGTCCCAGGTAGAGAAGAAGGGGTTGAAGAGTGATAAAGAAGGCTGATTTATAGCATACAATTTCCCATTCTAGATTATAAATGCCCAGGTTTTACTTGCGTATTGATCCAGGTGGGGGCAAAGAAGGCCAGAACAGGGCATGAACAGGAGCCCGGACACTGGCACGCAAGAGCGAGCCAGCCCTACTGTACCTCTTGATTCTAGTCTTGTCTCCCTCCGGTGTAGTCTCCACACTCTTGCTAATAGGTTTCTGCTGCAGAAAACCCTCACAATGGCTTTTCAATGCCTTTTCCTTAATGCTTAAACTCTTTAATGTGGTCGACTTTGTCTCCAGCCTTATCTGCTAATTTACCCTGCCCTCTCTGCTCTAAACTTTATAAAATTTCTGCTAGTTCTGCACACACATGGGAATCCATCCTTCCCCTTTTTACCGGTTATTCATCCTTCTGGTCTCGTTTTCATCTTCATTTTCCTTAAGAAGCCTTTAACTACTGGGCTAGCTGAGGGCCCTACTCTGTTCCTCCAGTGTCCTAAGCTTCCCTTGTCAAACAACCCCGACATTCTTGTTGTTACTTGTTTCATGTAGGAGGAGACCAGTGCAATTTGTTGAAAGGGAATGTTTGCTTAGTGAAAGTCTGCTTAACATGGCATTTTAGAAAATGAGCCAAGGTTCGAATGTCAGCTCAGCTACGTTCAAGCCATGTAACCCTGGGCAAGTTACCATACTCCTCATGCCTTAATTCCCCATTTTTAAATGGGGTTGTGACAGTAAACTTATCTCTGGGGTTGTTAGGATTAAATGAGGTCATGTGCCAGGCTTAGAACAGTGCCTGCATGGTACACTCCAAGCACTATATAAGGCTAACTACTATTACTATTTAGTGCTATTGTTGTTATTGTTATTAGTGAGAGACCGTCTTCTCCTCAACTCCTTGTATAAGGCTTTTAAGAGCTGAAACCATGGGTGTCTCTCTCAGTCTCTGTGCAGGCCAGGTGGCCTTTTTCCCAGGGCCCTGCAAAGCTGATGTTCTTTGTGAACCTAGAGGCATGTCCTGCCCACTCCCTTTACAACTACGGATAATTTGGAAGATTTATTGCAGGCTCAATTTTTATATCCTATATCTTAAATTGGGATAGTTTGTCTGAGAAGTTGGCATTATACATTTTTTCTCTCAACTCAAGATTGACCTGCTTGAGAGGGGAAAGCATATTCTATTTTCTATGCAGATATTTAGAGCAGGAATGACCTTGGGTTTGTAAGTTATCTTCTTTTAAATAATATTTTGGTATTAATTTTGTTGGGGTGTGAAGAGATATTGAAACTGCAAAGTCTAATTCAAGATTTCTTCCTCTTCAGCTCCACATTTCAAAGGAAATTACAAATCAATTTAATAATGAGACAAGCAACATTTTACATTAAAAATTCTAAAAACTTCTAGCTCTAATTATGTATTCTGAGATAAGATGTAAGAGAGAGTGAGTGCAACTTTTGCAAACATTCCCCCGTGTGAATCCTCCCAATCTAGAGAAAATGCTTGTGCAGTAAATGAAGATAGCTTTGTTTTCCATGGTTTCTGGGTTTCAGTTGATTGACTAGGAAGAGTATATGTTTTTCTTATCTTTCTCTTACTTGGAGTTCATTGCAGGTGATAGACTATATTCATTCATTCGTTGAGTATTTCTTGAATATCTATTGTGTGCTGGGCACTATAGATAAGTACACTCAATAATGAAAAGAAAATCTTGAGCTGCTTCTAGTGTCACAGGAGAGATAAATAGGTAAACAGGTATATAAAGTTCAGTCTGATAAGTGCTATAATATGGAAATATGATGGTTGCTCGCTTAGGAACCATTGGTCTTTACGAGCTCAGGGCTGGTATTTGAATGCATGGCTTAGTTTCTGCTTCCCTAAATACATCCTGAGGCAAATTTAATGTTCCAAAACTTTATTTGGGTTTGAAATCCCAGGGAAGTAGAATGAAAGAAAAGGGGAAGAGAGGCAGGAATGAGGGAAGGCAAATACAAGATAGTGCATTACTATGTTGACCACATCTTCTCCAAAAAACACAGTTAGTTACTCATCAATACAGGACATGTCAGAAGAGGCTATGTGGATTCTCTGCCTCATTAGTCCACTGACAGAGAAGAAAGGTGAGCAACCATCTGTGGTACGTTAATGTCCCTGTGCTTCAGGCTGTGCAGCCAACGGCTTCTGGGCAGCCACTGCAGAATTTGGAGACTCTGGAAATCCTATTGGGTTAGAACTTCGTGCTGGAACTGCCTCAAGTGATAGAGACTGTGCCCCAAAGCTGAGGGATAGTCTGAGTCAATCAGTGAGTGGTATTATGGATGAGGTGAAGGCAGGAGTGGGGGTTTTAGGGCCATGGGAATGGTTTGAGTTATTATTGGTGTCCTGCTCTGGCCAGAAAGCAGGCAAGACAAGCAGCCAAAGCCGATGAGGTCTTTGGGGCTAGGTGGATTGAGAGTGGTGTATAAACTTGTACCAGAACAGTGAGGAGGAGTCAAGAAGTATTAAGTCATAGGAACGAAAATGTGCCAAGACCAGGAGGTAGGAAAAGGCATGATGGCTTCAGAAATCTAAAAATAGTTCCACCAGGCTGGAGGGTAGCAAGCATGTGGTAGGGAAAGAAGCTAAGATTTAAGAAAATGCCAGATAACAAAGGACCTTTAGGCATGTTCAAATGTTGTGAACTTTATTCTAAGAACACTGGGGAAATAGAGCATTTAAAGCCAGCGAGCGATGTGATTCTTTCCGGTTGCCCTAGAGTTCTCAATGTACGTTTACAACTAAGTCCACTTTCGAATGACATTGTGCTGCTTCACAGGTAGTGCAGGTACTTACAGCAGAATAGCACCAACTCCTGCCTCCCATCCCTTAAAACATCACTGCCATTCATTTCAGTTATCATATGCTATAATCACCCTATGTATTCTTACTCTTGTTACATTGAACAATTATCTATTAGATCAATTAGTAAGAAAAAGAAAATATTCTATTTTACCTTCATTTATTCCTTCTCCATTGCTCTTCCTTTCTTTATGTAGACTTGAGTTTGTGTCCTATCTCATTTTCCTTCTCTCTGAAGAACGTTTTATGTAACATTTCTGCCAAGGCAGGTTGACTGGCAACAAATTCCCTCAGTCTTTGAGGAAATCTATATATCTCCTTATATATTTTTTGAACAATAAACTTTATTTTTAGAGCAATTTTAGTTTTAGAGAAAAATTGCATAGAAAGTACAGAGTTGCCACTCCCTCACACAGTTTCCCCTATTATTAACATCTTGCCTTAGTGTGGTTCATTTGTTTAGAATTGATAAAACAATATTGATACCTAATTAGTAACTAAAGTCTTTAATTTACATTAGGGTTCATACTTTGTATATATACTTCTCTTGGTTTTGACAAATGCATAATGCTATGTACCCCCTATTACAGTATCATACAGAATAGTTTCACTGCCCTAAAATGCCCCATGCTTCACCTATTCATCCTTTCTCCCTCCCCATTCTGCCTCCAGCCTCTGACAACCACTGATGTTTTTCTTATTCTATAGTTTTGCCTTTTTCACAATGTCATATATGTGGAATGATACAGCATATAGCCTTTTCAGATTGACTTCTTTCCCTTAGTAATATATATTTAAGTGTCCTCCATACTTTTTTCATGGCTTGATCATTTCTTTTTATCACTGGATAATATCCTATTGTAAGGATGTGCCACAGTTTGTTTACACATTCAATTATGGATTGACATCTTGGTTGCTTCCAATTTTGGGCTATTATGAATAAAACTATTATAAATGTGTGTGCAGGTTTTGTATGGACATAAGTTTTCAACTCTTTTGAGAAAATATCTAGGTGTGCAATTGAAGAATCATATGGTAAGCTGATTTTTAGATTTGTAAGAAACTGCCAAACTGTCTTCCAAAAGTGGCTGTGCCATTTATATTCCCATCAACAATAAATAAGAGTTCCTGTTGCTCCACATCCTTGCCAGCTTTTGATGTTTTCAGTGTTATGGGTTTTAGCCATTTTAATAGATGTTTAGTGGTACGTGACAACTAATTTCATTTGTCAACTTGGCTAGGTTATGGTGTCGAGTTGTTTGGTCAAGCACTGGCCTGATTGTTACCGGGAGGGTATTTTGTAGATGGACTAGCATCTATTGTCAGATAATAACATCTAAAGTTATTGCATCTACAATCAACAAAGAAGATTGCCCTCAGCAATGAGGAGAGTCTCCACATCAAATAAGTTGGAGGTCTTAAAGCAAGAACCAAGGATTTTAGAAGTTGCAGAAGGCCTCTTCTTCAGCCAGCCGGTTTCTCCTGGGGACTATAATTTCAACTTCATTGGAATTTCCAGCTTGCGTAGTGCCTAACAGAGTTTGGATGCTCCAGATTTCAGAATCATCTTTTTTGAAGTTTCCAGCTTCTGATCGGCCCTGTGAAAATTTTTTTTTTAGTTTTCTTTTTTTTATATATATATATTTTAAAAGATGCTTAAATTATATAAATGTTACACAAAAATTACAGGAATTCCCATGTTCCCCACCTCCCACACCTCCCATAACATCCCACATAAACATCTTTCATTAGTGTGGCACATCACCTGCAATGGATATACACATCCTGGGGCTTTGCCACTAAGCATGGACCATAGTTCACATTGTAGACCACACTCTCTCCCACACAGTTCTGCATGTTATATGCTGATGTAAAATGCCCTATATCTGTCATTGTAATGTTACTCAGGATAATTCCCAAGTCCTGAAAAAGCACCTGTATTACAACTGCTTTTCCCTTCCCTGCCCAAAAAGCATCCAGTGGCCACAGGCTCCACCTTACTGTTGTAATTTCTTCCATTGCTTGAATCACATTATGTCTACAACAGATACCTGTAAGTCCACTCTAGTCCATAGCTCTTCCCCCAATCCTGAGGAGTTTGGGATGGTGATGTCCACTCCACCTCCAAGTGAGAGGGGCCTTATATCCTATGGATATGGTGAATGGGATTATCCTGCCTGCAGTTGCATGCTCTCTCCATTCCCTGGGATGGCCGTTGTCCATCATCTGTCTCCTCACCAGGTGACTTGGGTGAATCCATTGAGCTATAGAGTAGGAGTTGCAGCTCCACTGAGATTCCAGACACAGCTGACACATGGGCAGGCCAGAGGCTCCAGCCTCTGGAAGTACACCTACAAACTCCAGCATCACATATAGGTTTGAATAGAAGGGACTGATGGACCATGTTCAGGGAGGACTTATTTGAGTCCAAGTCTGTCACTCTCAGGAGCACAGATTCCAAAGTAGAGCCCACTGATAAGGCATCAATCTCTGGAGCTATCCCCTCTTATATAGGACCTGGGTGTCTCCAGAGCCCTCAGGAGCCCCTCTGTGTGGGGTGATATCCACTTTGGTGTTCTATGAGATCCTACTGAGGTGTGCGTAAGTGTTACCTCTGGGATGACCTCCCGACTCTCTTTGAAGTCTCTTAGCCACATGAACTCATTTGTCTTTACCTTTTCCCCTTTTATTCAAGGTCTTTTTCCAGCCGTATTGCCAGTTGGCACTTGATATTAATCCCTTGTTGCCAGGGAGGCTCATCCCCGGGAGTCACGTCCCACACTGGGGGGAAGGTAATGGATTCATATGCTGAGTTTGGCTTAGAGAGAGGCCACATTTGAGCAACAGGGAGGCTCTCAGGTGGCAACCCTTACGCACCCCATAACAGTAGGCTAAGTTTCACTTACAAGAGCAAAGACTCATAAGGCTAGTCATCAACAACAAGAACCGATCAGTGGACCATCCTCCTTTGCCAGACACTGCCCCTGCACTCAGGGGACTGTTGCTGCTCCCTTGGAGAATGTGGCAGGGGTCTCCAGGCTGGGAATTCAGTATTCCTTCATTTATTGAGTGATTGTCTATCCACTGTGACCATGCCTCACCCCTTGATCATTTGAACAATTTTATATATCTTTCATGTATATTCAGGTGATCTTTCTCCCATGAAACCCCCATCACAGACACCCCCACCAATGATCCTCTCCTGCCCCCTCTGTAACCCTTCTGTGATCCAAACCTTCTTCCAAGATAAAGCCCATATCATAGCCAAATACAATTAATAGGAAAATGAAATAATAAAGATAAGTTTAAATATAAGAGATAAAATACATGGAAACTTAAAAAAAAAAACACTAGAAATAAAATTAACGGATTGGGATATTCAAAAAATGGGAAAAAACAAAATTAAAAAAAAAGTTTTTAAACATTTTTCCTTTATTGGCCCTGTGAAATTTGAACTTGCCAATCCCCATAGTTACTTGAGCAAATTTCTATAATCTTTTAATATACTATATATACTAAACTATACTGTATTATCTATGATATACATAGTAAATATACTATATATGATATATATTATAAACTAATACATAATATGTTATTGTTGTTTTAATTGAAATTCCCTAATGATATATGATGTGGAGCATCTTCTCATATGCTTATCTTCCATCTCTATACCGTCTTCGGTGAAGTGTCTGTTTAAGCTATTTTGCCCATTTTTTAATTGGGTTAGTTGGGTTGTTTGTTTTCTTGATAGTGAGTTAAGAGTTCTTTGTATATCCCCTTGTTAGTTAGTGTTCTCCGGAGAAATAGAAACAACAGGATATATGTTATAAGGAATTGGCTCACCTGACTGTGGGGCTTGTGAGTTAAAACTTCCTAGGGCAGGCTGCAAGCTGGAAACTCTGATGATGAAAGTAATGTCAAAGTGTTTAGTTTGAATTTCACAGGGGAAGTTGACTGGCTGGAAATTCTGGCAAAAGCCAATGCTAAACTTGAGTTAGAAATTCTTCTGATTTCTGAAATCCTCAGTTCTGGCTTTTAAGACCTCCAACTGATTGGTAAGGAGACTCCCCACATTGCTGAAGGCAAACTCCTTTGGTGACCATAGATGCAATCTACTGATTATAGATGAAAATCGCATCCAAAAAATACCCTCATAGTAACAAGCAAGCCAGTACTTAATCAAACCACTAGACACCATAACCTTGCCAAGCTGACACATGGAATTAATCATCACAATCCCTAACTTTAAAAAATAACTTATTGAGATGAAATTGATACAACATAAAATCAACCATTTAAAAGTGAACAAGTCAGTGGAATTTGGTATATGTATAATGTTTTACAACCACCACCTCTATCTGGTTCTAAAATATGTCCCTCACTCCAAAGTAAAACCCTTTACTCATCACACAGTTTCATCTTTATTCCTCTCTCCCCTAGTACTGGGAAACCACCAATCAAAGTTCTGTCTCTGTGTATTTATCTATTCTGAATATTTCATATGAATGGAGTCATACAATATGTAATCTTTTGTGTATGGCTTCTTTCACTTAGCATAATGTTTTGGAGGGTCATCCATGTGGCATGTATCAGTATTTCCTTCTTTTTATGGCAAGTAATATTCCATAGTATATACAATTTGTTTATCTTTTCACCCGATGATGGACTAGTGGATTGTTTCCACCTTTGGCTATTGTGAATAGTGCTGTTATGAACATGTACTTGTTTGAGTCCCTGTTTTCATTTCTTTTGAGTATATGCCTAGAAGTGGGATTCCCAGATATATAGTATTTTTGTGCTTATTTGAGGAAATGCCAAACTGTTTTCCACTGCAGCTCAACCATTTTACATTATCACCAGCAATATATGAGTCCCTATTTCTCCATCTCCTCAATACTTGTCATTTTCTGTTTTCATTTTTTAAAAATTATAGCCACCCTAGTAAGTGTGAAGTAGTACTCCATTGTGTTTCAATTTGCATTTCCCTAATGACTAATGATGTTAGTTATCTTTTCATGTGCTTAGTAGCCATTTGTGTATCTTCTTTGGAGAAATATCTATTCAAGCCTTTTGCCTGTTTTTAAATTGGGTTGTCTTTTTGTTGTAGAGTTCTAGAAGCTCTTTATACATTTTGGATATTAATTCCTTGTCAGACATATGATTTGCAAATATTTGCTCCCATTCTGTAGGTAGCTTTTTAACTTTCTAGATAATGTTCTTTTAACATTCTAGATAATGCACAAGTCTTAAATTTTGATGATGTCCCATTTATCTATATTTTCTTTTGATGCTTGTACTTTTGGTGTTATATCTAAGAATCCATTGCCAAATCTAATGTCATGAAGGATCACCCCCCACCCATGTTTTCTTGCTGCTGGCCCCATAGTGTTCATTTTTAGTTCTTATGGAGCTATAAGGGAATTTAGAGGTGTTCTAATTCAATTCTTTCATTTTATAGGTATGGAAACAGAGGTCTTGGCAGGTTATGTCAAAATCTCCCAATATCCCATATAATCCCCTATATTCCAGTAAGTAAGTATTGCTTCTTCTTCCTTGATCAAATACCTCATGGAACCAAAGTCTCTCATAGGGCTTCTGACTCTACACTCCCGTCTTCCGTGAATGGGTCCTGATAATTGCTGCTGGCCAAACCCGACCCATCCAAGCCAACTCTTTACCTTTTATACTGGTCCATCCTACCAGCAACCACTGTGGTTTCCTGAAAAGTCTAAGTTAAACTCCCTGGAAATCAGATATCACCATAGACTCTCTAAGCGTTGAGGAGAGCTTACAGATTTCCAGAACTGGTTCTTGTACTTGGCACAATGTAATTGTGATTTATCTTATCTTTTCTATAGTCATTGAATTTGAAAAGTTTCTGAAAAGGCCAGAGAGACATGTTGGGGAGTGCCTCTTAGAGACAGCTTAGTTCTGTTGTCCAAGATGCAGTAGATTTCTCAGCCTGCCTGTTGCCTAGGGATTCATTCTTTTATTCAACAAAATTTTCTTGAGTGTTTATTATGACCCATATACTGTTTTAATGCTGGAAATACATTAGTGAGCAATAGATGCTAGATACTTTGTTCTCATGGAACTTACTTAGTGTGGACAGGGGATGATGATATAAAATAAGAAAAGAAGAAGTTGAGTAGGCTAAAAAAAGTTAAAAGTGTCTTGGGAAGTAGATGGTAGAATGGAGGGTGGGCAATTTGTAGTATTAAATTGTATGGTCAAGGAAGTTCTTTCTCATTCAAAGTTTGAGATTTATGAATAACCTGGAAAGAGGTAGGGAATTAGCCAACCCTGGGTAAGTGCATTCCAGAGAGAATGATCACCTATGGCAAAGGCCCGGAAGTGAGAATATTCCTGAAGTGTTTGAAAAACAGCAGGTCAACGTGCTGGAGTGTGGGGAACAAGGTGGATGCTGGGGAAGCTGAGACCATCTTCCAGCCCTTGCCCCCTCCTTTTCTCCCTGTTGTGTGTGTGCAGATGTGTTTTTATGTTTCCACTCTTGCCATCCGTGTGCAGGTTTGGTATCAGCCTTCACCTAAGCCCTTCTTTTCTCCTTGTTGCTTGTTTGTGTACAGGTGTTTGTGATGGTTTTCATGCTCGCTGTCTGTGTGCAGGTGTTGGATATGTTTCCAATTGCACTTATTTGTATGCTGGTGTTTGGTATGTTTCTGTTTAGCAAGAGACCACAGGCAGCCGGGGAGATATTAAATCTTAACTAGGCCCAGCTGCTTGCCAAGGTGCAAAGATTGCCCTCTGGCAGAGGCCCACCCCCTCACCACCCAATGTATAAAAGCTCAGTACTTGGAAGTGCTCCCCCTTGTCTGCAAACTACAAAGAGAACTTTTCAGGGTAGTGGAGCACTTGGTCTCCCCTAGTTGGCTTCCCTGGGGCACCAGCCAAGGTAGGATGTTTTCTCCTGCTCTTTTGGACTGTTTGTGCTTTGCAAGCAATAAAGTGATCATTTGCTGAGGCCTCTCTTGTTCCTGAGCCTGTCTTCCCTTGATGAACTGTACAGCAACTTGCTCCACAGTGGATGGGAAATATTTGGAGATGAGGTATGGAGATAAAGTACAGAAAAGTCATGTAGGGTATCATAAGCCATTTTAAGGCTATCAGTGGGGTGAGGGGCACCAGAGACAAGCCACCACACCAATTAAAAGAACTTACACCATGTTAAAAAGACTTAGCACACTAATTATATGTATGCAAATGGATGCTGTTAATCCTTATAGCTTTTTATTAGCAACTAAGCCAGGGTAACCAGGATCTCCACCTAAAAGTCTTTATGAATTATATTGCATTCAAATGTGGCTTTATTAAGTATATAACTTAAATTAATACTTTTCATTTCTTTGGACCAGTAAGATTCCCAATTAGCCTGAATTAGTGGTATTATATATGTTCAAAGTGGAAGAAATTCTATAATTTTAAGGGTTTTTCAGCAGAGGAGTATATGCTCTAACATATGTTTTTAAATGGTTATACTGAACACTTTGAGGGATGACAGTAGCAGGGAAATAGTAGAAGCAGAGAGAACAGCAAGGAGATCATTGCAGTAGTCTAGGTGATGGATGATAGTGGCTCAGACTAGAGTAAGAGCAAGGAAACGATGTAAATCAGGCAGATTCTGGGCTTACTGTTAGGGTAGAAGCAGCAGGATTCAATGTGGCATGCACACAAGAGAGAACTCAAGGAAGATTCCTAAGCTTATGGCCTGAGCAACTGGCATAATAGAGTTTCTATCAAGTGAGATGGGAAGGTCGGGGAGGTCAGGAGTTCAGTTTTGGATGCGTGGGATATAAAAGTGAAAATGTCAAGTAGTGAATAGATTTATAAGTTTGGAGTTGGAGAAAGAGCGAAGCTGGAGATAAAAACTTGGGAGTCACCAGCATATGACATTTTAAGCCATGGGCCTTTATGAAATTACAAGATAATAAGCTAGAAAGAAGACCAAGATTTGAGCCCTGAGGCACTCCAACCTCAAGTAAAAGAGGAGTCCAAGAAGGATTGAACAGTGAGATAGGAAAACCAAGAGACTGAAGGGAATGATAAACTGTGCCTACTACTTAAATGTCTAGAGATATTGGGAAAGAAAACTGACCAGTGGATTTAGCAGAACCTTATCAAACAGTGTCCAGTACAGAAAGCAGAAACTACATCAGTTATTTCAATCAGTTCTTTAACAGAAATTTAACATAAGGAATGCTTAAAGAGGCAGAGGAGAAGAGCGAGAGGTAGAAGGGGACCACTTCAGCTGCACACAGGCAGGAACTTCAGGAAGCAGGTGCCTGCTTAGGTAAGAAGCTGGTGTCAGAGCCTAGACCCTCATGTAGCTGGGACATGCCCTCAGGGTGGGAGGCTGCCTTCCTCTGGTGCTGGCATCTCTGAGCAGGTGCCCTGAGGCTGGTTCTGGGAGTATGAAATGGAGCCGAAAACTAGAACCACCTGCTGCTGCCGGGTGAACAGCTGTTCCTGGCACCATGCTGATATGAACAGGAAGGAGGTGGTCCCTTCTTCCATCTACAGCCTCAGTCTCCCTCTGGTGCCTTAATTGGTAGAGCTCAACAGGGAGCAGCTGGCCAAGAAAAAAAAGTATATGGTTTTTAGTGTCTTAATCCCAGCCTCACAGAGCACAGCATAGAAGGATGAATGTGGAGCTGAGAGACAATGCCTTAACGGGCACAAGCATAGAGGTCATCGGTGATCTTGACCAAAGTAGTTTTGGTAGAGTGGTGAGTGATAGCCAGGAGTGGGAAGAAAGACTTGACGACTTTTTTTTTTTTGAGGAGTTCTGCAAGTAGGGAAGGTGTCAGGCAAAGTGGGGTCAAGCAAATATACTTTGGGAATGGGAGAAATAACAGCATGCATGTTGTTATTTTTTTTTTTTTCCTGATCAGAATGATCCAGTAGAATAAAAATTTGATATAGGAGAGTAGAGAGGAGAACCCCTAAAGTGATGCTTTTGAGTAAGTGAGATGGGATAGGATCAAATGCATACGCAGAGACTAACTTTGGATAAGCTAAGTTGGGGAGGGGTGGTAAGGGAACCAGAGCAGAGATTGCCAGAGTTAGCTTGGCTTCTTATAGACACTGTTTTGGTGCCTGGCAATCAAAAAAAAATTTTTTTTTTCTATTAAGTGATAAGCTATAAACCTGGAAGGATTTATGTTTGCCATTTTGACCAGCCATCTGATTTCCACATTCCTGACCTTTGCTAGTTAATTACATCCTGATCCAGATCATTTGACTACTTCCTGATATTTATCTAATGCTTTGTGTATTAGCCTTAGTGTCCCAGAGTAGGAATACAGTAAAGTCTGATAGCCATGTAAGTCATTTTGGGAGTGGATTTTTGGTTTTATCCCTTGCCTGACACTCTGCAGATCTTTTCTGAAGAGGCTAAGCACCTTATAGGTGTAATAAGCAATGGAGCTCTTATATACAAGGCTTTGGAATCAAACTCTTCTTGTGGTGACAAGAGTAAGAAAAAAATTCTGTACCTAGAAGGGAGTCTTTAATCAGAGTTTATGCATAATAAATTTCTACGAAAACTGAGGAGGATTAATTTCTAAACCTGTACTCTCAACTTCTTTGCATTGTTTGGGAGCAATTATTAATAGGTATATCACTCAGTAAGCTTCTTTCTTGTTTAGGCACAATTTAAATGAAGATGAAGAAAGAGACTCACTGGCTATTTTTAGAGGGAAGATTATCACAATTATAAGGTGATTAGGAAAAGTTTTCTTCTTTAGGGGTATACAGAGTAGTAACTCAGAATTAGTGATGGTAAACTGTGTCCCTGTGTATAAAAGGCAGACTTTGAAGGAGCACTGGCAACAGACACTTCCAATAACCCTAAAAAGTTTTGTCATCAGCCATAAAAGTTATCAATTTTATCAAAGTTCTCTGAATCACTGTATTTTTAAAAGATTTTGTCAAACTGGAGCAGAATATAAAGTCTTTCTCTACCACACAGAAATGTGCTGGCTTTCGAGGACAAGTCTTGAAGCCCTTATTCGAACTAAGGGCAGAAGTTTTTCTTTTTCTAACAGAAAAAGTAAAACCCACTCATAGAACATTTTGAAACAAAGGATTTTATCCATGGGTTGGGCTTACCTGGCAGATATTTTTCGCCATATGGCTGAGACAAATCTTTCCATTCAATGTCGTGAAGTCACCATTATGGATGCAACTGAAATGTTACAAGCTTTCTTGGCTAAGTTACCAAGAGGGAAGAAGAGAGCAGAGGCCGATATTCTTGCAAACTTTCCAATGTTGGAGGAAGTGCTTTACCAAGATGGAGTTGAAATACAAAATTCTCTCCCTTTTTTTTTTTTTTTTTTTTTTTTTTTTTTTTTAGAGATATCTGCAAACACTTGGAAACATTACAGAACTCTTAAAAGTTATTTCTATCATGTGAATATTCTCGCTGGCCTGATTTTGTGATAAGCAGGGTAGGCTAAACATTCGCTATATTAGGACCATGCATGTGTCCCCAGACCTAGTTTTTCTCCCTGGGTCTGGTTTTTAGAATGCTGGTGACAAACTAAGCCTGATTTATCATATGACCATCCTGTATGGGAAAGGATGGTAACTTTGGTTATCTTTGGGTCAACCTTAAGAGATATAGCAGGGGAACAGATGTGGCTCAGGTGGTTGGGCGTCCGTCTCCCATACGGAGGGACCTGGGTTCGATCCCCGGAACCTCCTGGTAAAAATTAAAAATATATATATAGAAGGTGCGTGAGCCACTAGGCCCCACCTGCTGGTGTGCTGCCAGACCCTGCGAGCCACGCAGCAGGTGATGACATAACGGGAGAGTGACACAAGGGAGAACCAAGATGAGACGTATCGAAAAACCAGGAACTAGGGTGGCACAGGAGGTAGGACGCCTCTCTCCCACATTGGAGATTCCGAGGATCATATCCCAGTGAAGACAGGAGGAGGAGGAGGAGAAGAGGGGCCAGGAAACAGACACAGAGTTGCCCAGTGAATGGACACAAACAGCAAAAATGGGGGTGTGTGTAAAAATGGATAAAAGTAAATAAATAAATCCTTAAAAAATGTATAGGGAAGGAAGATATGGACTATAGTTACTAGTAATACTTTGATGATGCTCTTTCATGATTTGTTAAATGTTTCATAACAATGCAGGGTGTTTGGGGGGGCGGGGAGTGATGTAAGGAGCCCCGTATGATGTTATGCATGTTTGTTTTGTAAATTCACGATGTTTACTGAACACATAGTTTATGTATGCTCATGTATGAATGATATACTTCAATAAATTGTTTTTAAAAAAAGTTATTTCTATCTCGATAGCATGAAAATTGAACCAAGAATCTGTAATCCTTTTCTTTCTAATATAAACTGTGTAGAAGATATTGACAACCAAACAACTCATTGATCTTAGAATAAAAAACTTGCTACAATTGGAGTTTAACGCAAAAAGCCTTGATGAATTCTGGTGTTCCCTGTCAGATGCCTATCCTGGTCTTGTAAAGCGAGCCATGGAAGCTTTGATTCCATTTGCAACAATGTATCTTTGTGAATTGGGATTTTCAACACTTGCAACAATGAAAACAAAATCAAACTCTATTAGATGTCCATGATATGTGGTGTAGTCAAACACTACACCACAGTTTAATGTTCTTATCAAGATCAATAGTCTGCACATTGACATGTCTTTAAAAAAATAAAATTTAACTTTAACTTTCCTATATTTTTGATGTATTGGATTATTGATGTTAAGCACATGTGTATAGTATTATATCATGGTTTTTAGTAACTATTTCAATATATGTAACTGACTTCCTTTGTGATTTTATTTTATGCATTTAAAAACACTTGGAACATGTTGGTGCAGGTGTGATATATTTATTAAATAATAAACAGTTAGTGTGATTTTTATTTTGCTATAGCATGTTCTGAGTGCAGTGGATAATTGCAAAAAGGTTGATAAGGATGGTGGAGATGGTTTTATGATGCTTTGGGAAAACTTGAATTTCTAATGTTTGCTGAAAATGACCATTTGAAAAGATGTTGAACCATATTAGGTTATCAGGTATTGAAATTATGAGAAAGTTGTAAAATGTAATTTTAAATAATCCTAACATTGGCATGTCTTTAAATTAAATTTTAAGTGTCAAACTATCTGCCAGTACATTCTGAGAAGTGGGTCTATGGTTTTCACCTGACTGGCAAAGGGGTCTGTGGAACAGAAAAGGCTAAGAACTTTGCTGTAAACTCACAATGACACAATATGTTGTGATTGCTCACATGACCATCTCAGTTCTAGTCTGTGTTTGTAGAAATGTTGTTTGCAGACCTAGGCAGTCAAACATGGAAATACTGTCACACTAGAATATATGAAGGGAGGAAATAAGATGGCAAGGAGTAAAGAAGTTAGATGAAAAATGTATATAGAACTGGATATTTAGCTTATATAGAAATTAAGTACATAATATCTGTGCACAGCCATGAGAAGGTTAACCTTGGGAGGGGGACAAAATCAAGGAACAAATAATGTGTCTGCTCACCCAGTAGTTTACTCTCCATTTTTAGGAAGAAAGAAACCTACCCATTTGGGGACAAGGGGGAGCTCTCTTTTGCTCTCACTTCTATGAGAGCCCTGCTGGTCTCTGGGCGGTCTTATTTCTGTTCCCTTAAACTTTCCATAAAATCAATTTTGCTTGCTAGATTCAACCTAGCAGAATAGAAGAATGCTTAGACCAAGAGAAACAAGGGTCTCAAGTGTTCACAGGTCCCCTGGAGAGTTGCTTAATTAAATATCCTGGAAACTAAGGAGAACAGATTGACACTGAAATAGCCTTACCATTTTCTGATGAGTTTGGGTCTTCCTTCCCAGTGGTATGCTGGTAAATGTTTAATAACCAAATCTGTGACATAGTTTTCTAGTTGAAATCAAGCACCATGCAATTGGTTGGCTTAAACAATGGGAAATTATTGGCACACAGTTTTAAGGCTGGGAGAAGTCCAAAATCAAGGTGTCATCAGGGCCATGGTTTTTCCCAGTAGACTGGCATTCTGGGGCTGGCTGCCAGCAATCCTTAGTTTTTGGCTTTTCTGTCACATGGCAATGCACATGGAGGCCTCTTCTGACTCCCTTCTTCTGGGTTTTGTTGAAGTTCAGCTTCTGGCTGTTCCTTCTCATTTTCTCTTTCAGTGGCCTTCCCTATAAGGCCTTTGGTAATAGATTAAGATCCACTCTGAGTCAGTTGGGCTATACCCTAACTGAAGTAACCTGGTCCAAACCACCATGGTATGTTTCTTATAAATTTTACTGACATAAAATGTGTAGCAAACAATTTACAAATAATAAAAATACAAAATACTCTTCATTGTAAATTCCCTATAACAAATTGATTCTCTCAATGTTTTCACTGACTTTTGCCAAACTCTTGTAATCATAGCCAACCTAGGGTTATAATTCATCCATGACTTGACATAATCAGACTGAGTACATATTAATTTACTATTTGATTCACTTAAAATGTTGAAATTTGTTCAAAAAACAGGCATAGCTCCAAGATAAATGTTGGCTAATATTTTCACTTATGTTAATGATTAAGATAGACAGACAAAGATATGTGGGAACTTCACTCATCTGTCGAGGATGTGATTAACTTCTTTGAACTGGATAAGAGTTTTTGAATACTGAAAGAATACTCCCTCTTCTGTCCTATTTACAATGTAATGGTGACTGATCTGGAACATATTTAAGGGCATTATTAGCATGGTTTCCATCAGGTAGTGTTGATCAGCAAACCAAGTCCTAATTTGGAGCATTTGCCGATTTTGGTGCCAATTTCAAGCTACCAATGTTGACTTTGTGGAGTTGGGAAAAGGTGTGCAGTAGTAAACCATTATATAGTGTTTCCACACAGATAAAATTGACATAACCTCGACATTGACATAACCTCAAGATCATAGATAATAGTAAAATCTAAAACTAATTAGGAAGTGATGCATTTTGAAGATTTATTACCTTTGAGTTCTTCTACATTTTAATGTTTTTTAGAGAAGTTGTGAGCTTACAAAACAATCATGCATAATGTGCAGAATTCCCATACAATACCCTTTCACCAACACCTTACACTGTTGTGGAACATTTGTTACAAATCATGAAAGAACATCATCAAACTATTATCACAGTGGTCCATAGTATATATTTGGTATATTTTTTCCATATCCCCATTAAAGCCACGTATTAGTATTGTACATTCTTTATAGTTCATGAGAGAACACTCTAATATTTGTAATGTTAACCACAGTCCATCTTCTATCACCTGTTTCACTGTTATACAGTTCAATGTCTTGTACACTCAGTGGCTCTCAATTTCATCAGAGTTATGCAGTCATTGCCTCAGTAAATTTTTAAATGTTTTCCTTAGTCCAGCAGAGATCTCATACCCCCTATTATTGACCCTGAGTATTGATATAGTACCATATTTGACACTGATACAAGAATATTACAATATTACTGTTAACTATAGTCCATAAGTTACATTAATTGTATTACCTTGTTAATATAATTTAACTCTAAGTCTTTGTAATTGGTTTTTTAAAATGTCTGTTTAATAAACATCTTATATATATCTCATAACAATAGCTCTCTCAAGCTGGTACAAGCTGCTACAGCACAGTTTCTTCTTCCCAAAAGCAATGGAGGAGACTGAGCATAAGAGGACAGACATGGCTGATCCACAGATGGATGCATTTGCGTGTGATGATTCACTTGAACTGTATCTCAAAATTCAGTTGTTCTAATTGCAGTTTTACCATAAATATTTTGGTCTCAGTATGTTTCTTAACCTAATTCTACTTCAGGAGTCTCATGTATAAGCAACATTATAGAATTTCTTCCACTTAGAACATATATAATACCACTAATTCAGGCTAATTGGGAATCTTACTGGTCCAAAGAAATGAAAAGTATTAATTTAAGTTATATACTTAATAAAGCCACATTTGAATGCAGTATAATTCATAAAGACTTTTAGGTGGAGATCCTGGTTACCCTGGCTTAGTTGCTAATAAAAAGCTATAAGGATTAACAGCATCCATTTACATACATATAATTAGTGTGCTAAGTCTTTTTAACATGGTGTAAGTTCTCTTAATTGGTGTGGTGGCTTGTCCCTGGTGCCCCTCACCCCACTGATAGACTTTGGTCACATGACTAGATTTGGTCAATGAAATATGAGTGCAAGTAATGTATTCTTTGATCCTGCAAAAGCTTTAGGAGCCAATCTGGTTTCCCCACTGCTTTTATCCCTCCAGCACAACATCATGCCCCAGAAAGGGGCTGTTCCTACAGCTTGGATCTCTGAATAAAAAGGATGATACATGGAGAAAGATGCAGCCAAGCCTCTAGTGATTTAGCGAGGAATAAATCTTTGTTTTGTAGTCCACTGAGATTTGGGGTTGTTCATTGCCCTAGCATATTTAAGGAAAAACTGAGAAGTACTAGTTGTTTAATACTCTAAGCTTGATTACGTTCCTTTTGGACACTTTATCTAGTTAAATTCTATCTTCAAATTGGAGAAATACAAATTCTTGTGGAGTCCATGTTACATAAGTATTTTACTGGGTTTAAAATACCATTCATCTCTGTAGAATTATTATTGAGTCCATTTTTTGTCTGATAAAGTCTTATCACCTCGGCTAATGAATCAGGCTCATATTTAATTATACATTAAAATTCTGGAACTCTGGGCAAGTCTGGATTAATTATTGAATTAATATTTTCTCACTCTAGTTCTCTTGAAACCCCAACACATCATCTTCAATGTATTGTGCTGTATTTAAGCATCAGAAAATTAAACATTAATTAGTACCTACTATATGAAATATATATTAGATGGTTTCTGACTTATTTAATTCTCAGTAACTTGTTTAAGATCATATAGTACTGAGCATATGTAAAGATGTATGGACTGGAGTCTGGATCTCTCTGGATGGTTTTGAAATTGTTGATCTGTTTCTAAGGTTTTGTGGTCTTGTTCTTATTTTAACTAAACAATGATTTAGTTGGCATTTGCTGTGAAACACACAACCCCAAATCTCAGCATCTAACAAACATTTATTTCTTGCATATTGTCCTCTCTATTGTCAGCCTCAGCTGAGCTTAGTTTCCGGTTTCAGGACAGGTCCCAGGCTGCTCCAAATGTGCTCTCTGTTCTGGGGCCCAGTCTCAAGGAGTGGCCACTATCTGGGGCATGTTGCTTTCAGGGAGGAGGGCAGGTACTCAAAGGAAAGCAGAAATGTACTGTCTCTTAAAGCCTGTGCTTGGAGTCAATATCCTGCCACTTCATTAGTCAAAGCAAATCACAAAGCCGAGAGCAGAGCCGATGGAATTGGAAAGAGTACTTTACCTCTGTTGAGGCATGAATGATGAGGAAACCAAGGATTGTGAAAAATACTCAAACATAAAATGATTTTTTAAATTGAGAAGCTAATTCTCATTTCTTTCTCAAAAAGTTCATGTTGAATCTAAGATCTAATAACTACAGTGTTTGAAAGAACTGATATAGTTCCAGTAGGAACATTTCAAACAAAGAAGCATTATAGAAATGAGTTAAGTTATTGAGGTAAACTCCATTTGAGATTTCATGTGAAGTATATTAAAAATTGACAATGCTGAAAGCAAAGAATGATTATGAGAAGACTATTCAGTAGTTTGCATTTGCAATTCTGTACTGGTAGGCAGACATGGTCATCTGGGGCATTTCTGAGTCTCTAAGGACTGGGATATACCCTGTCCATTTCTGTCTATTTGTAGATTTCTACCATCAATTCATGAATATTCACTTTACAAATTCCCATACCTTGTGTGTTAGCTTCCAAGATATGTCCCAATGACTACTACTTCCTAGTATTCATACTCATGTGTAATACCCTCCCTTTGTGTGTGGACGAGACTTAATAACTTGCTTTTTAAATTTGAATTTATTTTTAAAGAAACTTTAGATTACATAAGCGTTACATTTATAAATATGAGGGATTCCCATATGCCCTACTCCCCCCCCCCCAACTTTTTCACATCAACAACATCCCTCATTAGTGTGGTTAACTATGGATTACAGTTTATATTAGTTTACACCCTACCCTGCACAATTGTGTAGGTTCTGACAAAACATACAATGGCCTGTATCCATCACTGCGATGTTATACAGGAAACTCCAGTGTCCCAAAATGCCCCCATATTACATCCATTCTTCCCTCTCCCATCCCTCAGAACCTCTGGTGACCACAGCATAGCAAGAACCTGAGTGCAAGGGCAGTGCCTAGTGAAGGAAGACAGACCATTATGACAAGCCGTTGATGTTGATTGTACTTATGAGCCTTTTCTTGTGTAATTGAAACTTAGCCTGGTATTATATATTGCCTAAGTGTTACCTCCTAAAAACCTCCTTTTTGCTCAAATATGGCTTCTCTCTAAGCCAAACTTAGCATATAAACACACCACCTTCCCTCTGGCTTGGGACATGACTTCTGGGGATGAGTAGACTGATTCTACTATAGACTTATTATTCTAGCAGTGGAAGAACTCTTATTGAAATAAAGCTATGGGATAGCTTTTAAAAGTTATGGGATAGCTCTTCAGAGATTAAGTTATAAAGGACTGAAATGCCGACCTTGTTCGGTCTCTCTGATCCTCTTACTTGCTTGAAGCAAGCTTCCACATGTGAGCTGTCCTGAGGAGAAGTCCACATGGCAAGGGACTGAGGGTGACCTCCAGCCAACACCCTGTGAGGAAGTAAATCCTGCAATAAATGTTTTATGCCACTAAACTTTGGGGGTGACTTATTACATAGCAACAGATACTCTGCTACCTCACTTAATTTTTTGTTCTGTTTTTTTTTTTTAAATTTTTAATAGTTTGTATTAAGGTTTAGATTACATAAATGTTACATAAAAAATATAGGGGGATTCCCATATATACCCCTTACTTTCACACATTAACACATCTTTCATTAGTGTGGTACATCTGTTATAATTGATGAACACATATTGAAGCATTGCTGCTAACCATGGACTATAGTTCACATTATAGTTTACACTCCATCCCACATAAATTTATAGGTTATGACAAAATATATAATGGCCTGTATCTGTCATTACGGTGTCATGCAGGACAACTCTGACCAAAGTAGAAATGGGCAATGCCATGGTTTAAGGTTTGACTACCTATGGGGGAGGAATTCTTTTCAATCAGAAAACAGTCTTCGCTCTTAGACACAGTTGTCATAATAAAGGATAAAATTATATTATCATGAGTAATAAGACAAAACAGATGCATGTTATCTGGCCAGGCTCGGTTCAACCATCTACAATCATCAGTTCATCTAAGGAAGGAAATGGCCATCAAAAGTGTCAGCCCAGGTAGAAATGTGTGCTGACTGATTGACAGGCGCTATGACAGATACAAATCAAAATGTTGGGTATTATGAAGTAATTATTGAACAACAATTTATCAATATATTGGAAGAACCATAAGTTATCCTGCCTTTTATTCTAAGAAATTGCTCATCTTGGCCTAAGGAAAGAATTCAAGGGAAGAAAATAAAATGAATTAGGTATAAAGCTTCTTTTAACACAGTACTTTAAAATAACAGGTTTTTAAAATTTCTAAATATTGTTTTAAAAGTAGATGAAAACATAATAGTTATATGATAGATGAGCCACACTTAATATAAGTAGTGAGGCAATAGAAAAATCTGGGACAATGATTTGTGAAATTTTCAAAGTATAAGCATGAGAAACCACATTTTAAAGACACTATAATTACAACTATGAAAATATATAGATATATAGATATATTGGAATAGGCCACAGTAAAATAAAAACCATTGGGTTGATAGGATTAATTTTAATATATTAATAAAATACCTTTGGAATATATTTATAAAATATTATTTCACTGGCCACTATGGAAAATATACATGTTATACTCAGAACATTCAAATATTGGAGGGAATTTCCAGATCCAAGTTTCTGAAGGTTCTTTATGATTTCAGATTATTAACATGAAATATTTCCCTTAATTTAAATTGATGTTTTCTCTAATGAAATATATAAATATAAGCTTAAGTACATTCATATTTACTAATATAAATGCATTTGTTATATATAAACTTTCCCTAGACTATAAGTCCCTGAGAGCAAAAATGTCTTTTTATTCATTGATCTATCAAAAGCTATCAAAACTACTAAAAAGAATAATGCTGGGCACATAGTAAATTTTAGTAAATATTTGATCAATTGATGTATTTTTTCTTTTATTTTTTAAAAGATGCTTAGATTATACAAATGTCACATTAAAAATATAGGGGATTCCCATATGCCCTGCTCCCCACACCTCCCACATTATATATCTTCTGTAATGACTTTGCAATGGGGGTATGTGTTTCACAGGTACTCATCTAATATTCAGTAACATAATAGTTTAATAAAGCTTATTTTTTAGGAATTTTTAAATTCCTTTGAGAAATTTGAACTTTATTCTTAGTTTCTTTGTTTAGCAAACATCTTGGTTAATCTCTCTCTGGCCGGGTAAGATGGCATGTAAATTTATTTCTGATTTCTTGTCATGGCAAATTTTAGAAGGTTTCTAGATGACAAAAGTTAGACTAGTAGAAACTTTCTTTTTCTTTAAAGGTGAACAGCTTGATTGGGAATACCAGGTTTTAACTCCAAATCTATTTGGGTATAGCCTATCATTAAAATATATGGATTGACTTGAAATATTTTTGAAATATTTTTAATCCCGTTTTTCCTATTACTATCCAAGAAAGACAAGATGAGAAGGAAAAGCCGATTTTCTTTCCCACTATAACTTGCTCACTTGATCCTTCTCCTCAAGTTCTAAAAGAGTCCATCCTTACAAAAAAACACAAAGGTTCTCATGGGGATACTCCAAGCCTCAAGTCTATAAATATTTCCCTTGTTCCAGATATTAAGAATATGTCTTTTACTATTGGATAAGTGGGAATGCAACAATTATTTTCCTTT
>JAKSZT010054030.1:46069561-46128978 GCA_026826555.1 Tolypeutes matacus
CCCCCCCTTCCCCACCCCATATTAACTCTGCCCCCCTTTTTTTTTGGTTGTTAGCATTGTTATAACTGTTATGCAGATAGCAAAATATAGCAACTAAACATTGTCAGTGATTTACAGTATAGTTTACAATTTAGATGATACAGTTTAATAATTTTGATGATATTTACCATGTCCTGTGTCCATTACTGTAAGGTAACGAAAAACCTTCCCCATGACCACCAAACAACCCATTAGATCTTGACTGTTCCCTTCTCCCCAGCCCCCCAGGGCCCATGATACCCCCCTCTCCCAACCCATGGAATGTCAAGATTCACAGTTACATGCCCTGGGGATTTGAACCAGCCCTTCCTAATCCACCCACCCCCCAGTGCTGCACCACCAAACCCAGGAACACCACCACTCATCTGCCCCATCCCCCAACATGTAACCACACTCTATCCCTTTACCATAGATTATGTCCATATGGGTGATGGCTCAATTCCAGGTGTGTGAATAAATTTTTAAAAATGTTAGATAACAACGCTTCCAGCATCTTAATTTTCCTTCCAGCCCTAGGACCTGTCATCTTGTCCATTCTATTGTATTCAGATTGTATTTAAGTAAACAGACATTTTTCATTTTAAAATTCACCTGAGAATCTCTTTAACCATCGTTTCTAATACACTTTGGTACTTGTTTCAATACTTCAAGGAAACAAGGAAACCTTAGTCATTTGTCTACAATGACAATTTCTTGACTTTTCTTCAGGGTTATATACTTCAGAGTTCTGGTCTCACACCTGCCAGCACCGTTTATTCAGTCTATCTTTCCATCCTAGAGTAGGTTCCCATTACTTCTCTCTACGTTACTTCTCAGTCCAAGTCTCAGTTCCTCTTAAACATCTTTTTATACTCTTCCCCTCATCTCTTCTCACTGATTTCCTGCAGTTTATGGATATTTTCCTACAGAATATTACATTTGTTCATGGGTTGTTTCAAACAGAAACTGACTTCATAACTCATCAGATCCAATACAGTCAGTGTTCATGATTTCTACTTATATTCTCTACACTAAAAGTAAGAGTCGGTGGTGATATTTTAGGCCATGGAAAGTTGGTAGATTGGCTATTTTGCAATGGGAGACCTGCCCATTTTCCTCAGCTTCTCAAGGACAAATCAATGTGCACCTGAGTGTGAATTCTGCAGGAAAGACTCCCAACCTGCTCACACTCCATCTGTTCCTACCCAATCCTTATCTTTTGAAAAATTTCCCCATAACTGCACATGGATTTCTGAACCAATCAAAATTAATTTAAAATAATAGTTGTAAGATTATTGTGAAAATGTTCCATATAACTTAGACTATTGCATTCCTGGCCCATTATGTTTTTTCTAGTCAGCATTCTCTGATGGTCACTCTTGGGGCCAATCCACAAATTACTTTCTGGTCACCTCTAACAGAACCTTGAAAAATCTGACATATGATACAGAGATGGCTGCTTGCTCAACCTTAAACCTATGGTTGAGGGTGACAGTTCAGAGAAGAGTGGCACACACCAGGCATTTGCCAAAATGTCAATTTATATCAGATTTTCAATAATTCTAGGCCAGGATGAGGAGAGAGAAAAAGAACAGGAAAGAGAAGTCCTGTTATTACAAGTTAACAATAGTGTGACTTTCCTGGTACTTAGTATGCAAATGTAGTGATTCATAAAAATTGAGTTGAAGATATTGATTGATTTTGCAGACACCAAGAGGCATAAATGTAATAATTCTTTTGACATGAAAAACTCTTTCCTTTAAGAATTAGAAATATATGAAGACTTTACTGTTGGCAAAGTGCCAGATGTTTACAGGATGTGGGGAAAATTTCATCCAGATGTTTCCAAACACTTGGATATTTAGATTTGTATAGGCAAGACAACTACCTATGAATGATTATATGATTATATGCTAAGAGAATATCAGAAATCTCTGAAGATTCTTGAATAATATGACATAGTATACTTTCAATTTTAAATTTTCATACAATAAAATTGGATTTTTCTGGCATATAGTTCTACTAGAACACATTTATCGATTCTTGTAACTGCCACCCAAATCAGGGTACAGAACAGTTCCATCCCCACAAAAGCTTCCTTATTTTACCCCTCATAGTAAAATGTTCAACTACCCCTAATCCCTGGCAACCATTAACCTGGTCTTCATCACTATAATGTTGTCTTTTCAAGAATGTTATGAAAATGGAATCAATATGTATCCTTTAGGGACTGACTGCTTTCACTGACCATAATACTTCTGTTGTGTCGCTATTTCTTGTTATTGGTGAGTAGCATTCCCCCAGATGGCTGTAGCACAGTTTATTCTCTCACCCACCGAATGACATTTGGGACGTTTACAGTTTTGGTGATTATGACTAAGGCTAACAAATATTTGTGTACATTTTCTGGTATGAAAATTTTCATTTCTCTAGTGTATAACCAGGAGTGGGATTGCTGTTAAGTATGTTCAACTTTATAATAATAACTTAGAAGAAACTGCCAAACTGTTTTTCTGAGTAGCTCTGCCATTTTGCATTCCCACCAGTATGGTATGAGAGTTTCAGTTGTTCCCCATCATCCACAGCACTTGATATTTCAGCATTTAATTGGAACAATTCTAATAGATATGTAGTGATCTCTCATGATTTTAATCACATTTCTGTAATGGCTAATGATGAACATTTTTTCATTTGCTTATTTACCATCCATCTATCTTCTTTGGAGAAGTGTTTGTCTTTTGCTCACTTTTTAACTGGATTGATTGTGTCCTCACTGTTGAGTTTCAGGAGTTCTTTATAGTTTATTTTTGAGAGCCTTGACTTTGGTATTAAAGCAGACAATCGATTAGGCAAAGAGAGGAAGCAGTAATTGGTTACCTGCTATGTATTACTTCCTATATTGTGAGAAGTTTCTCACATCTGTTAAGAAATTAAGCCCTGAAACAAAATATCTTTTAGTTTACTGTTTGGTTTTCTGTTTTGCTTTGTTTTAATTAAAGAGGTTATAACTTTACTGGAAAATCATGGAGAAAATAGAGTTCCCATGTAACCATCTCACACATGCAGTTTTCCCTATTAACTATTTGCATTAGTGTTGTAACTTTGTTACAATTGAAACAATGTTATAATTATACTATTAACTATAGTCCATAGTTTACATTAGGGCTCACTGTGTTGTACGGTCATGAGTTGTTGTTTTTTTGGTCAATTTTATTCTAATAATATTTATGCAACCTAAAATTTACCCTTTAAACCACATTCAAATATAAAATTAAATGGTGTTATTTACATTAAAATGTGTGCTACCATCATAATCATCCATTACCAAAACTTTTCTGTCACCCCAAACACATTCTGTACCAATTTAATCATTAAGTCTCCCTTCAATACCCCCACTCCAGCTGGCTCTTGGTAACCTGTATTTGAGTTTTTGACTCTATGAATTTGCTTATTTTAAATTATTTTACATCAGATATATCTGTCCTTTTGTGTATAGCTTATATCACTCAACATGTCTTCAAGGTTCATCTATCTTGTATTTATCACAACTTCATTCCTTTTTAAGACTGAATAATATTCCATTGTATATATATACTACATTTTGTGTATCCATTCATCTCTTGACGGATACTTGGGTTGCTTCCATGTTTTGGTAATTGTGAATAATGTTTTTATGATCTCTGATATGCAAATATCTGTGAGTTCCTGCTTTCAATTCTTCTGGGTATATTTCCAGAAGTAGGATTGACTGGTCATATGGTAATTCTATACTTAGTTTCTGAGGAACCGCCAAACTGTTTTCCACAGTAGCTGTACCATTTTACAATTCCCACCAACCATGAGCAAATGTTCCAATTTTCCACATCTTCTCCAACTCTTGTTGTTTTCCATTTTTTTTTAATAGCTATTCAATTAAGTGTGAAATGGTATATCATTGTGGTTTTAATTTGCATTTCTCTAATGGATAATGATCATCTTTTCATGTGTTTTTTTCTATTTGTACATCTTTGGAGAAATGCCTATTCAAGTCTTTGCCCATTTTTTAGTTGGCTTGTTTGTCTTTTTGTGTTTGAATTGTAGAATTTCCTTATATTCTGCATGTTAAAACCTTCACTGCATATTTACCAATATTTTATCCCACTCTGTAGGTTGTCTTTATATTTTAATGAATTACTTTGCAAAAAGTTTAATTTTGATGAAATCCCATTTATCAATTTTTATTTTGTTCATGCTTTTAGGATAAAGTCTAAGAAACCATTGTCTAACACAAGGTCCTGAAGATGCTTCTCTCTTTTTTTTTTTTTTTCCCTAGGAGTTTTATAGTTTTGGCTCTTCTATTTAGATCTTTGATCCATTTTTTCCCCTTTATTTTTAAAGAAGTTTTTGATTATATAAAAATTACATAGAAAATATAGGGAATTCCCATATACCCCACTCCCTCCCCTGCCCCCACTCTTTGACCCATTTTGAGTTAATTTCTGTATATAGTATGAAGTAGGGGTCCACCATCATTTTGTTGCATCAGGTTATCCAGTTTTCCCAGTAGCATCTGTTTAAGAGGCTATTCTTTCCACAATGAGTGAGCTTGGAACCCTCGTCAAAATTCAACTGAAAGAAATCATACAACTCAACGATGAAAGAGCAAGCAATCCAATTTAAAAATGGGCAAAAGATTTAAAAAGACATTTCTCCAAAGAGAAAATATAAATGGCAAAAAAGTACATGAATTACCTGTGAAGTCATTTGGTCCTGGGTTTTCTTGGTTGGGAGGTTTTTTATGTCTAGTTTAATCTCACTACTTATGATTGGTCTGTTGAATTCTTCTATTTCTTTTTTCATCAATGTAGATCATTTGTGTGTTTCTAGAAACTCATCCATTTCATCTAAATTGTCCATCTTGGCTTAAAATTTTTCAAAAGTTTCCTCTTATGATACTCTTTATGTCCGTGGGGTCAGTGGTGCTATCCCCTCTCTCAATTCTGATTTTAATTGCACATTTTCATTTTTTTTTCTGTTAGTCTAGCTAAGGGTTTGTCAACCTTTTCCTTCTTCTCCAAAGCACAGCTTTTGGTTTTGTAAATTCTTTAATGATTTTTATTCTCAATTTCATTTAATTCTCCTTTATTCTTTAGTTCCTTCCTTCTACTTGTTTTGGGAAATGGATGGAAATGTCTTGCTTGCAGTTATAAGCACTGTTTGGGATGTGCATTGTCCATCATTACCCTTTTGTTAGTTGTCCTGGGTGAGTCTGATGAACTGGAAAGTAGGTGTCTGCTGCAATTTAGCTGAGATTCAGAGCTCAACTGGCATAAAAACAGCCAGAAGATTTATGTCTCTGGGACATATATTTAACAGGTATAGTGCTAATTAAAGGTTCAGATAAAAGGAGAACCATGTGTAGGACAATTATAAATGAGTCTGACTCTGATACATTGGGGAGATAGGTTATCAGATATTCCAAGGTAAGGCCCACTGAAAAAATAAAATAAAGAATAACATAAACCCCAATCAAAACCTATGAGGAAGACAAGAATCAGGACAATACAGTGCAAAATGAGAAATGAGATCTTTAACTTGAATCCAACCCAGAAATGCGACAGATAGAGGTATTAATAGATAACAAAACGACAACAACTTAGTTTAATCATATTCTGCATGTTTGAGGCGATAGATAAAAATGTAAGCATCTTAGAGAGATTTATGAAAGATATAAATAGATCTAAATCAAACTTACAAAAATAAAAAACAATGTCTGAGATGAAAAAATAAACTTAATGGAAATAATAGCAGATTAAACATCCCTTCAAAAAAAATATTGGTGAACTTAAAGAAATACATAGCAATGGGGGAAAAAAGCAAAATGAAACACATAATAAGAAGATTGAAAACAAAATCAGCAGGCATCAGAGATCTGTGGGACAACTTTGAACTGTATAGTATGAAAGTAGGGGAGTGGATGTAGCTCAGTGGTTGAGCACATGTTTCGCATGTACAAGGTCCTGGGTTCAAGCCCTGGTACCTCCTTAAAAAAAAAGGTGATGAGGGGTGAAAAAAATACTAAAGAGTTAATGCCTAAAAGTTTAATGAAAATTAAACAGATCCAAGAAATTTAATGAACTCCAAGCACAAGAAGCATGAAGACAACTACACTTATGCATGGCATGATTTAATTGCTTAAAAGAAATGATAAATAAATAGGTGAATAAACAAATAAATGCAGCAAAAGATTAAAAAGAAAGATTAGAATGATGTCAACTATCTCCTGAGAAACATTACAAATGAGAAGACAATGGAGCAGTATTTTTAATATATTTATAGAAAAATTCTGTCAAAATAAAATTCTATACCAAATGATTTTTTTCACAATGGAACATGAAATAGATACTTTTGTTTATTCATAATATGTGTAGTTACCATTGACTCAGCCATCTCCTGTGTATCTACTCAAGTAAAATAAAAAATTAGATTCACACAGAAAAAAAAAAAAAAAGAATAACATAAAAATCAAAGGCTAGATAAATAAGAGAAGAAAGGCAAAATAAGGAAAAGCAGGAAGGAAGGAAGAAAAGGGGGGAAAATGAAAAAAGGAAGGAAAGAGGAAAAAGAAGGTAAATTAATAAATAAAAGGGAAAAATAAGAGAAATGAGAAGAGAAGAAAGAAAAACAGGAGAAGGAAAGAAAATAAGAAGGAAAAGCATGCAAAATAAAACAGAACAAAAGAGAACAAAAATTCCATGGACTCACAATGGAAGCACAGGCTGGCTCCACTCCACACCAGGTAGGGGATGGGGAAGCAACCAGCCAAGGACACCATGCATTTCTCTTGTCTTTAAAGCTGCATTTTCTTGATTTGGTACTTGCTAACTTATTGCAGCTCTTTAAATGTTTTCTGGAGATTTCCAAGAGTTTTAAGGAAGATGGCTCTGCTAGTTTTTGATAGTTGTGCAAAGATTCTGAGGGGGAACAGCACTATGGAGCATCTTACACTGCCATCTTGGTTGACACTTGGTCTCTTGAATACTTTTTATTCCTGATTATCAGCTTATATAGTGAGTGATCTGACTTTCTGGGTTTCTAGACTGCATCTTAATTATAACTTGTACATGTTATTCTCACAACAACTTTCTCAGGTATTATCACTGATTTGTCACCAATGAAGAAATTGAATTTCTTGGAGAGACCAGACCATGTCCAGGGCCACATAGTTAGTAAGTATGTCAGCTGGAACTGGATACCAGCAATATGGTTTGCACACCATATCATCTCTTCATGATCCCAGAACAGCTTGAAAGTAAAATTTATTCCATTTTCTGCATGTAATCCATCTGGTAACAGTTTGGGAGGTGGAAAGCCCTGTGAGCAGACAATCTTTGTTGGCATGTATTTGGAATATATTTTTGGTGGTATAAGGTAATATGTTTTGTGGTAGGAAACACAAGTCCTGATTCCCAATGCTCAGCTCCAAGCTCAAGAGAGCCTCAGCCATAGTTTGTAACCATGTGCTAGTTCGTAACTATTTGGTCTATCATAACCAGACATTTTACTGTTTTCCATAAAAGTGGCAAAACAAAATGGTTTAATTTTTATTAAAATGGATAGAAAATTCTGTACAGATTAGTAAGAATATATGTAAAAATGGTTGGAGTTTAAAAATAAGATAACTAGAACCACAACACAGTCTAAGAAATTGGAACATAATTTAAACTTGAATGTGAATTACACAAAATGACTTGAGGAAAATCATATTTTCCAAACCTAGCAGATGTTATGTCTCATTTTCTTTTTTTTTTTACTCTTCCGAATACAAATTTCCCCAACTGGTATTTATGGTCTTTGGAAAGTCATTAACTGTTCCCAAGGACTGAGATAGTATTACAAAATTTCAGTGGTATACAAATAGCAAAATGGAAGAACTGGAAAATTACTCTCTGTGATTGATCCTTAACTCGGGTTAAGCCTCCATTCTTTACAGATACTGTTCTTCAATCACTGGAGGACTATGGAATCTAGGTGACTCTTTGAACATGAATAGACAATGAAATTTGAAGGGGTGTTAAATTTACTTGAGCTTAGGAAAGCTTTTCTAGGAATATTGCCCTGGCAGAGGTGTGGTATTTTCAGATTTATTTGCCAAGAAGGAAAAGCTTATTTTAATGTTCCCACTGGCCCCAAAATTTATTTCTCTCTATCTGCTGTGGAGGAAAATAATTAAATTATTAATGTTTGGCCCATATGTGTAGCTGCTTTTTCATTTATAATGTTCATACACCTAATGGAAATACTCCAGACTTCAAGTAAGTCAGTGACTCAGGACCAATGATATATTATTTTGACTAGCAATGCCAATGTTTTAAGTCCTCCAAAGAAATTGATATAGACTGATTTTATTTGCTGCCAACATTAATCCCAATATGGTTAAATTCAGAACATTTGAAAATCCCCCTCTCTAGGATATCTCCAGAAATATAAAGTAACCTTGAATTACTTTCCCTCTGAACAATATTGAAGGGTGAATAAATAAAAAACCTCACGTATCACATTCCTGACCCTGTGTGTAGCCTGTCTGGCACCCAGGGGAGATGGGCTGGTCAGGGAAATGGATGGAGACTTTCTGAAGCCACAATTTTAATATGATATTAAAAAACTCTTATCTCTCCATCCCACATCTGTTCCAGGGTCCCTTGGTTTAAGTCAGATGAGTTCCTTCTGAAAGTCTATGTTAAGCTGACATCATGTAAGATATTTTTGGGCATTTTGACCCCCAAAGACTTCATAATCTGAGCATTGGGGAAAAATACTTCCAGATTATCTTGAAAGATACAAGGAGGATGCTCTTTAAAATATAATAAAACACAACAGAAATAAGGTTTAGAGAATATGTTCTGGAAATAATGAGACTATCTAAATGAAATACTAATAAGTACAATGTTAGGTATTCCCTTAACGGACAGAGTGCATATAGCTGATTCTTAATCTGAAACGTTAGGGAGAATGTACAGAGTGCTGGTTTCCACAAATAACCATTCATTTCAATTTGCTACCTTGACAATCTTTCTAACAAGATTGCTAAGACAGAATTCTGTGATTCACATTTCCTCTGAGGACAATGATTGTGCTTGCATCTATGATTTCCCAGCAATACGATAATTTGGGACAAATTCTTTTTCACGCCCATGTAGATGGTGGCAAAAAAGAGTTCTCAGGGCCTATTGTAACATCTTTGAATGGCTTTGATTTGTACTGTAACACTTGTAGATCACACTAATCCAGATAGGGAGAAGGCTTGATGCCCTAGTAATGATGTTTTACTTTCTGGTACTGAAGTATGCACTACAAACATGATGCTTCCAGAGACCCCAGACTTTAGTGTCCATAGTAAAATGCTTGCCCAGTGAATTTGCAGAGAATCTGTTTTTATCACCTGTTTAAGTGTTCAAGTCCCTGGACAAGCAGTAGTAAAATTATAAAATAGAATCAAAGGGGAAACCACCCCAACCAGTGTGTCTACACCTAATAAATATTTCAGATGTCTTAGTGATAAATCACATTTATCTGATCACGTTATTTTTTACCTTAAATATTTGAGTTCTCATTCTTATGACTAAAGGGAAAATAGCCAAAAGTAGTCATTATTGAGAGAAAATAGAGGGATGTGAATCTTCAATAATTCTTAAATAAATGTCATTAAACATTTTTTTAATGTGCAAAGGGAAGTAGATAATGGAAGAATTCCTTGAAAAACATTTAATGCAATAAAATAAGAGATGAGAATTAGGCTTAGGAAAAAGCCGTGTCCGTGATATTATGGGGAAGTAGTTCATGCTTTCTATTTTTGTGTTTGAAAACTGTCAGTTTGCTTGAAATTTTTTTATTTCCACCCCTCTCCCCCTACTGTGCCCTCCTTACTGCTAAGCCTGAGCAAATACTTCCTAGTTTTGGTGTCAATTAAGTGCAGTCACAGATAACTTTGTAGGATTATTAATAGTCTTACCATACATAGACAGCTCCCACAGGGCCCCCAGGCCAGAAGACTCACCACTTTATTTATCAAAATGTCTACTGCTCCTTTTGATCATGAGAGGGTCTCATCAATTTGAAAATACTTCTGCAGTTTGTTTGTAGTGTCTTTTATTCTGATGGATTAAAAGTAATACGCACACATGAATTCCGTTGACTTCTGAATATTTTGTTTGTTATAATGGCCTAACTCAACACTGAGGGAGTCATACGTATAAATAGAGGAAAGTGAGTATTAGAAATGAATATGGAATTTTATAGGGAGTTTTTGAGTGTTGATTAGATAGTTTAGAGGGGCCTTGTGGACTATGGACCACAATGTCCAGCTCCAGTTTAGATTGTATTCCCAATGACAACACACTTTTGAGTCTTGTTAAATTTGTGTTTAGATTCTGAGCCTGAGTTTTGGCTAAATTTTCTAATGTTTAATTTTAACCACTATTAGCCAAAGCGTGAGCTGGTACAATGCACAAGGGACTGTGACTTGTTAGAGCAGTACAATTTACATGAATATTTACACAAATATATCAGCTTTCCAAGCTGATGTGCCTACCACATCTTCTTCCCCTACCTCCACTACTGTAAATCTGTTTTCTTGGCAAAACATATTTTTTGAGGGCAACATTTAGTTTCTTTGCTGGGCTTTAAGGGACTTTACAGAAAATAAAAGTATAATCAGTTTTGCTCTTTATGAGAGAAATTCCAATAATGGAAATGGCAGGTTTCTATAGCTACGCATTATGACTTCTACATTTAAAAGAGCAAAGCTCTTAAGCAAGAAGGAACATAAATGGTTTTTATTAATATTCATATAATATTACTTCCCACTCACAGTAAAGCACATTAAAATTTAATAAACTGGTTAGCAAATGAATGCACCAAATGTTAATTCTCCAATCATGCTGTTCATATTTGAATCTCCAGTCTAAGCCTTCTTTTTTGGCTTGGATACTAAAAAAAAAAAAACTTCAACATTGTGTTGGTGTGCCATTTTCACAGCCTAATACCTTCCAGAACATTAGTTGCTGTAAATTATAATTGAATAGTATTTTGAGCTTCTTCTGCAATATTATGATTATTATGCAACATAAATTTAAATGAGAACAGTAAATAAGTTTTAACATGCAAACTACTTTAAAATTGAGGTAGAACTTTTTTGTCTTTAAAATCCTTAGGTCTACAGCCACTGAAGGGTTTTGTAAACAATACTGCTGACAAATTAGACAGTTCTAATCTAGAATAATGGTGGTCCATTTGGGGGCAATTTTCCCCCCTGCCCTTGGGGACATTAGGCAATGTCAGGGGACACTCTTGGTTGTCACAACAGGAGGGAAGAGTTAGTTGAATCTAGTTAGTAGAGGCCAGGGATACTGCTAACCCTCCTCCACTGCACAGGACTGCCCCTGCAACAAGGAGGATCTGTCTGAAGGATGAGGAGTGCCATGGTTGAGAAATCCTGATTTAGGATGATGTCTCTTCATTCTGTGATAAATAAATTAAGCAACCAAGATATGTTAAATGACTTTAATTACTAAGGAGTCCTAAAAGTTATTCTTTTGATTTCAAAACCAAACAAAATACAATTGATGGTATATAAATTTTAATTTATTATCTACCTCAGGGAGGAAGAAGTAGAACAATGGGAAAAATGCAATATAGCATTTTTTGTTTCCATTAGGAAATCAAACTTGTTTTCAAGTTTGTTTTCCCAGGTTTCTTTGGTTAGCTTGAGTAGATACCTACGGAGAAGAAAATGTCAGTGTAATTATACATGATAGATATTTTAAAGTTCTGTGAAACAGACATAACTAAGAGAAAATATCTTGGAGCACCTTCTCTTGAAATAGTTGTCAAAATTGTAAAGGTTATTTGATTAAGTTTCTTCTTGCCTTCATTCCTGTAATCTTTGAATAAAATACTTGTAAAATTTCTTTTTTTTTTTTTTTTTAGATTTTATTTACTTATTCATTTATCCCCCCCTTGCTGCCCGTGCTCGCTGGGTCAGCCAACCACGCTGTGCGGGCAGGCCTGCCTTCACCAGGAGGCCCCGGGAACCGAACCCGGGACCTCCCATATGGCAAACGGGAGCCCCACCGACTGAGCCACAGCTGCTTCTCTAAAATTTCTTGATTGCTGTACTTGATCATCAGTATGTACTGAATTTAAAAATTGTATTTAATCAATTCTGGTGAGGTTTGAGGGAAATATCACTGAGATACAGAATATTAAAACTCACTAATAAAGATATTACAGTAGAATATAAGCTCCATGGGCACAGGGTTCTTGTCTGCCATGAAATTAGCTCTTGTCCCAGGACCAGGAATATTTGAAACACCAGGAATTATTACATTCAAACCTGCTTTGCCAGTCTGAATATCTAGTAAATGTACCTATATTCAAGCAAGAAAAACATATTAAAGAGAAATTACTTTAAAGTTTATTTAAATAAGCAGCTGTCATGCTGTATATTAAAAAAATCTAGAAGAAGCAAGTCTAGAGGCCTGGTATACAATAAAAACATTGCATCTATAAAAGCATATAACTACATAAAATGAGAATATTCTAAAGAAAATTGTATTTGTATTATAGAAGAAATTACAAAGAAATGGAAAACTGAAAGGAGTATTATAGATGGAAATCAACTTCTACAAATTCTCTGGAAATTGTTCCTACACTGCTTTTTGTTATACCACTTATTACTCAGCAACAGTAAACTTCTGACAGAACCTGCTTACTTTACGTTTTATGATTGTGTACTTGCCTGAAGATTGTGATAACAAATTACTAAAAAATGGGTTCATTTAGGGCAGAGGCCACTAAATGAGGCATTTTATGGAAACTGGAGAAGACACTGTCCTTGTCATTAAGTTGATCTTCATGAAAGCATTTTATGGTTGAGATACTTCATTAAACACCTGCTTCTCTGGGAATGGACAGCTACTGAAAAGGAGGGGTAGCAGAGAGGGTCAGGAAAGGCTTTTTAAAGATGTTAATGAGCTGTCACTTCGATTGACTTACATGTCTCTGTCTTATCATTTCCACATTTAATATTCTAGTTCCATCTTACATTGATGGAACATTTACATTATGTCTTTTAAAAAGTTGAAGTTCTTTCCCAATTGACTTCAATAGAGGAATTCTATAAGTATTTGAGTGTTTATGATGTGCCAGGCATGTTGATAAAATGATAAAAGACCCATTTCTTGCCTTCAGGGAGCTCACAGACTGAGAGACACAAGAGTAAAGAGACAATGGCAGTGTGATTGTTTTGTTTTATTTTATTTTATTTTTTTACCTACACGTATATATATTATATATTTCTATATTTTATATGTATTTATTTTACAGCACATAATATAGCATATAAGAGTATACATATAAAATAAGTAGCATGTATTATACTTACATTGTTAGACATACATGAAATTTAGATAATCAAATTTACATTTTAATGATGTATGCAGAATATTTACTATAATATGAAAAAGTACTAATGACCTAATAGATAAAGATATCTTATAAATCAATAAGAATAAAATATGGTACTCCAGTTTAGGAGGGTTGGGGAGATAGGAAATAGACAAATAAATAATGAAAAGGTATAAATTATCTAGCCTATTAATAATAAATGAAATTCATTTGATGAGAAAAAGGAAATATAATTTTAACTATTAAATTGGCCAATATTTGAAAGGGGTGTAAAGAAATAAGGTCCCCTGTATCTTATAATCTTTTTCTTTTAAACGAATCAATTTTATGGATACATATTAATAAAGCATACAATTTATCCAAAGTGTACAATCAATGGTATTTGGTATAATCACATAGTTGTGGATTTATCATTTCAATCATTATTAAAACATTTTCATTACTTAAATAATAAAAGACAAACAAGAAAATTCTTTATTTCTCAACCTGTTTCCCCTGCTGTACATAGCTGCTATTTCTGGCTATTCTTGCACAATTATTTTTGTTTATTAAGCAGTTTTATTGAGATAATTCACATACCATATGATCTATCCAAAGTCTGTATTCAATGGCTTTTAAAAAAAGCTGTTAAAAAGTCCTTTATTGTGAAATTGTAAAATAGAAAAATAGATTGAAAGAAATTACAAATTTTAAATGCGAGTGAAAGGCCAAGTTAGGTTTAGTGTAATTATAAAAAATAGATAGCATAGCAACAAACCTTTATAAATGTAAATGATAATTCAAATATAGAAATTATTTAGAACACTCTAATTTTTATCTTACAGCTCTAACTATTGGTCATAATCTCTAAGAATGAAATAAATTATCGGTTTAGTTATTTAATTTCCATTTGGGCCATAACTCTTTCTAGAGTTATCAAATTGCTATTTGGGAGTTCTTCACATCTTATTTGAATGAATTATAGCAGATAACAATTTGCCAACTCTTAATTTTATGAGTCAGAAAAACTCAAAACCTTGTTCACCAGTAGTCATGCTAATAACGATTGATAGAGATGAATTATTTTAAAGAGAAGAAAATGTTAAAGAAAAATGAATTATCCAAAAATCTCTCTTCTCCAGCTCTCCTCAATTAAAAGCAAGTGCTTATTTTGTATGAGAAAAAGTTACAGAATACTGATCGTAGGAACAATTTGCCAGTTGCTTTGGGTAATTATTGTTCATATACTATAATGTTATTTCACACTTACCTGGTCTACTCCAGCTCCTTTTTTTTTTTTTTTTTTTTAGTTACTATTTGCATGGAATACCTTTCTCCAACCTTTCACTTTTAACCTGGTTGTGTCCTTACATCTGAGGTGGGTCTCTTGTAGAAAACATATAGATGGCTCATATTTTTTATCCATTCTATCAGTCTTTGTCTTTCGATTGGGGAGTTTGATCCATTAACATTCAGTGTTATTACTGTAAAGGCATATCTTAATTTTGTCCTTTGGTTCTCTGTTGCCATACTGTTCCATTGTCTGTCATCTAACCCTTTAGTTTACTCTTCCTAATAATCTTCATGTCTAAACTCTTCTCCAAATCTCTTGCCCTTGTTTTTTCCTTTCAGGCTGCAGCACCCCCTTTAGTATCTCTTGCAAATCTGGTCTTTTGGTAACATATACTATCAGGTTTTGTTTGTCTTTGAAGACTTTGAAATTACCCTTATTTTTGAAGGACAGCTTTGGTGGATACAGAATTCTTAGCTGGCAGTTTTTCTCTTTCAGTACCTTAAATACATTGTACCACCTTCTTCTCTCCTCCATAGTTTCTTATGAGAGGTTGGCATTTAATCTTATCAAGTTTCCCTTGTGTGTGATGCTTTTGCTTTTCTCTTGCTGCTTTCAGAATCCTCTCTTTACCTCTGATACTTGTTATTCTGAATAGTAGGTGTCTTAGGGTAGGTCTGTTAGGATTTATTCTGTTTGGGGTGTGTTGTCCTTGGATATTGATATTTATATCCTTCATAAGGGTTGGGAAGTTTTCAGTCATTATTTTCTCAAATATTCTTTCTGCCCCTTTTCCATTCTTTTCCCCCTCTGAGACACCAATAATATGAATGCTTGTGCATTTTGCAGTGTCATTCAATTTCCTGAGACTTGTCCATTTTCCCCATTCTCTTCTCTTTCTATTCTCCTGTCTTTTCCAGTTCAGTTGTTATGTCTTTGAAATCACTAATTCTGTCTTTGAGCAATTCAAATCTGCTCTTATGTGCCTTTAATGTATTTTTAATCTCATCTATTGTCTTTCATTCCCATAAGGTCTGTTACTTTTCTTTGCAGGTGTTCAAACTGTTCTTTATGCTCTCCCAGTGTTTTCTTAATATCCTTTATTTCTTTAGTCATGTTTTCTTAATTCTTTGAAGTGATTTAGAAGAGCTGAGTGATTATCACTGATTAATTGTATTAAATCCTATATCTCTTCAGGATATTTGGTTTGTTCTTTTGGCTGGGCCATCTCTTCCTGTTTCCCAGTGTGGCTTATAATTTTTTGCTGATGTCTAGGTATCTGAATATGTTGGTGAACTTACCTGATGGCTGATTTCTTTCTCTTGCCTACTTTAAATTTTCATAGCTCTTCTTTGATATTTGGTTCAACTTAGTCTTTAAAATTGCCCAACTTAAGTTTTCAGAATCCCGTCAGGGGCTCACTAGTGGGGCACAGATTTTCTCTCAGGAGTTTGATAACAGAGTGCATGAACAACTTTTGTCCATGCAATTTCCAGACCGGCCAACAGGTGACACTAGTCAGCACACCTTTCCACAGAGGTGTTTCAGGGCTTTCCTGTGTTCCCGTGTTAAATTTCCAGATTGGAGATTCAAAGCCGGCTCTGCTAGCTGAATTCAATGAAGAAAAGCATCCCAACCTCACCTTCTTTTTCCCTTGAAACAGCTACAGGGAGGAAGACGTCTGCTCCCCTCTCAGTTCGCTGCAGTGAGCCAGGGGTTTTACCAAAGCTTAATATCTTGGGAGTAAGGGAGGAGAGCCTTTCCCTGCCACCACAGCAGCTTGGTAACTCATGCTTGTTGTTTTGGCTTCTTCATCTCTCTGTCTCTCACCCTCCTGAGAGTTGTGTAGCACTGTTCTGGTCTGCTGACCCCCAAAGCAGGTCCCTCAGACAGCTTTTGGTTCTTTCTCCATTGTTTTTTATGAGAGCATTCAGCATTGCCTGTTAGTCTGTCACCATCTTCCCAGATTCCCTGTGATGGATTTTGAGACCTGGGTGGATGCAGGTGTTATGAGGAAAAGCATCCAATTCACAACAAGGAGTCTGGTTAGGCTTTCTGAAGGAAGTGGTGCCTAAACTAATTCTTGAGTTACCATCAGGAGTTGGTCCCATAAAAAAGGAAAGAAGAGGCAGTTGAAGAAGAGGGAAAATTATGGACAATGGTACAGAGAAGTAAAAGATGTTTGTCCATAAGATGTCTGAAGAGATGAGAACAGAAATAATGCTGCAGAGGCATTTTGGATACTTCTTATAATTTTATTCTGGAGGTTATGAGAAGCATCAGAATTTTAAACAAAGGGAATGTACATGCATGTATGTGCATGCGTGTGTGTGAGAGACCTATACTCGTCATAACATTTTGTGACTGATGGATGGATAAGATTCAGGAAGAAGGGTAAAATTTTTGCATACTGATTTGGGTAAGATGGAGCATAAAGGAATGATAGGTCTGACAGGTGGAAATGAGTTTGGTTTTCTCATTTAGTCTGTAGGATATCCAGAAGGAATTGTAAAATAAGTAGTTGGATTAAAGAGTTTGGAGGCCAGAAAATTATCTTGGACTACAGACAGATATTTACAGATTACTAGATAAGTGGTAGTTAAAAACAGAGGTATGGATTAAATGGCCTTAGAAAACATACACAGTATCTTGTATTGAAAATATTTGGGTTTTGCTATCCAGTATCCATTCAGCCTCCTTCTTGTAAGAATACTCATATTTCCTTGGGTTAGTCTCTCTGTCTAACCTGTGTTACAAGTGATTGAGGATGATCCTGTCTCCAGTTGTAGGGATGCCTATGTAACTAGGCTTAAGGCAATTGACAATCTATTTCTCTGGTTTTAGTGATTCATACATTGGTGGGAATGTGGCTTAAAATAGGCTATTAGCAATCAAAAATAGGACTTATATTTGAATTATTGGAGGATAAAACTTTTCTTCTGGAATTGAATCTGGAGGATGTTAGCTAGGGGTTGTAGGCAGCCTCCCTGCCAACCTCAGAATAAAACCAACACCAAAGAAACCAGAGTCAAGAGGGAGAAACAGAGTGCCAACAAAATCCCACTAGATCCTAGGTAAAGCCATATCTGAACCACTCATGAACTTTTCAGTAATGTGAGCTATTAATTTTCTTTCTGGTTTTACCTAGTTTGAGTTAAGTTTTCCATCATTTATGATTAAAAGGACTATTACTGATATACATCTCTACTGAAATATGTCCAAGAACCTAAACTCAACATGACACTCTAACATATTGCTATTCTGATCCCCTCCATCCTCTTCTAAAATTCCTTATTTTAGTGAATACCATTACTCATTAGTTTATACAAAGAGAAACTAAGAATCATCATTGATATCTCCCTTCCTGTCCCATATTCCAGTTGTTACCTCCTAAATATTTCTAAAATCTCTCCATTTTCCTCCACCTCTACTGTCACACTTTACTATAAGCTATCCTTTTGTGCCTGGCCTACTGAAGTGGCCTCATGAATAGCTTTCTCTCATGCACTCTGGCACTCTTCCAATCTAGCTTCCATTCTGTAACTACAGTCATTGACAAAATGCAAATCTGATCTCACATCTCTCCTCCCACTGCTCTGCTTAAAAATCATCTAATGGTGTTGCATGAGAATAAACTGCAACATTCTTATTGTGAATTACAAGATGCTTCATGATCTTGTCCCCAGCCATTTCTCCAGCCTCAACTTTGTCTCATTTCCTTAGAATGTGCCATGCTTCTTCTCATACAGGATCTTTACATGAGCTTTGTCTCGTTAGAATTTTGCCTTCTCTTTGGCAAATACCTATTCATTCAGAGTGCTAATCCCAGTTTATAATTATACTTTCAGTAGGGTGACTATTTGACTTATGCTACAGGCCACCACTAGACATTAAGGACCATGTGTTTTTGTTCATCCCCTTATTTCCAACATTTAACAGGTTGCCTGATAAACAGAAAAGCCTCAATTAGCGTTTTATCAGTGTTGTAGGTATATGTTTAAAACAGAAATACAGGATAAGGATCCCATGAAGAAGACTGAGAAGGAATGACCAGAAAGGCAGATATAGATCGTGGATAAAGTTGAATCATGAAATATTTAAGGAAGAGAGTTTAAAGAAGGGCTTGGTCAATAATCTCAAATGCTACAGCCAAGTGAACTAGGTAAGGCTGGGAAAATGCCCATTTAACAACTAGGGAGATGTTCAGTTGGCTAGGGGTAGTGAGGAGTGGGTCAGATATCAGATTACTTTGGGTTCAAAGAAGAGAAGAATGAGTGTAGGCAACTATATCATGAAGTTTATTGTGAAGGGATCTAGAGGGGTGATAGGATGCCACTTGGCTATGGCTCAATTGGTTGGGCTCCCATTTTACCATATGGGTTCAATTCCCAGGGCCTCCTGGTGAAGGCAAGCTGGCCCAGTGAGCTGTCGGCCCATGCGATGTGGTGAGCTGGTGCAGCAAGATGATGCAACAAAGGGAGACAAGCAGACACAGGAAAACGCAAAGCAAATGGACACAGTGAGCACAAACTGCAAGGGGGAGATAAGAAAAATAAATCTTAAAAAAAAAACAAAAAACAAAAAAAAACCTGTGGAAGAAAAACAGGTTATCTTCTAAACTTTACAGTAGGTGAAAATGTCTTAAGTAGAACACAAAAGGCACTAATCATGAAGGAAAATTTATGATGAATTGGATTCCATTAAAATGAAGCACTTCTATTTATTAAAAGAAAGTAGGTAGTTAAAAGGTAAGCAACAGTGTAGGATATATTTATAACACACACATATAAAAAGACATACATAAATATGAGACAGTGGGCCCAATAGAAATAAAAACAAAACACTTGAAAAGACACTTCACAACTAAATGCCCACTAAACATGTGGAAAGGTGCTCTATCTCATTAATGATCAGGAAAATGCAAAGTAAAACCATAGAACAAGAATAGCCTCAAACCAACAATAATAGCAAAATGACTATAACAAGTTTCAAAGAGGATATGGGAAAGTAAATCATCACATTTACTTTGGAAAATTATTCGACAGTATCTCCTAATCCTGAATATATGCAATTTCTGTGTGACACAGAAATTCTATTCCCAGGTATATGTTTCTCTAAGAAGGATCATGGTAGCAACTAGTTAATAATAGGTCCACAATGGAAACAAATCAAATATCAACTGTGGAGGAGAAAAAATTTGTATTCATGTAATGTGATACTACAGTAGTGAGAATGAATGTGCAAATCTGCAAGGATATAATTTACAAACATCTTGAGTCAAGAAGCTAGACACATAGCCCCAGACTTCTGCCATGGCCGAGTCTGGGGCGGTGCGTGCCTCTTCACCACCCCCGCCACCTCCCTCCTCTCCTTCGTCCTCAGACGCCTCTTCAGCATCCTCCCCCGGCTCCCCTGTGAGTTTGGGTTGGCCAGTTCCGAGCAGGAGCAGCGGCGGAACGGTGGACCCGCTGGAGGAAGTGGAGCTGCAGATAGGAGATGCAGCTTTTTCACTAATCAAACTTCTTGAAGCCACATCTGCAGTATCAGCTCAAGTGGAAGAGCTTGCCTTCAAATGTACAGAAAATGCACGTTTCCTTAAAACATGGCGGGACCTCCTGAAAGAAGGCTATGATTCTTTAAGACCTGACAACTGACTTGGCATGATTAGTCGTAGAAATAATGACTGTGTAGTAATTCACTTCCCCTCATATATATTTGCACATGTAACACATGTATAGGATAATCTCTTTCTAGTTGTTTTGTGAACGCAGAATGAAATTTTTTCTTGTTTTTTTTGGCTTTTGTGAAAGCAGGATCCTGATGTTATTTTTGAGAATAGCAAGTTTTTGGTATGAAAGTTAATTTCATCAGTAGATAATTAATATTAATAATGCTACAGTGCTACAAGTATTAAACTAGGTAGACCATTATTCAATTTACAAGAAGATTTGAAGGATGTCAGCATTTGAGGTGATATTGTAGTTTAGCCACATTTTATGGACCGAAGTAGGTAACTTTGACTAAGGCTGCCAATGGTAGACCCAGCTCCATTAGGCTAACTTCCCTAGAGCTAATGATGGGGTCTTAATTACTTCTGTATCTCCAGCACCTGGAATAATTTGTTGACTAACAACAATACTCACTAAATGTTTGTTGCGTAAGAGTTAGCAAACATGATTAAAGCTATATTGTCCTATTTTTTTTGCTTGAAGACTATTTCTCTACTTTTAAAAGTCCTTTTTTATGGGCTTTTGAACTTGGATGATTGCTTTTTAAAATATAAATATTTTTTGCCCTTTTATGATGCTTTTTTAAGAAGCCTTTACTTCAGAAAATGAAAGCCTGTCTGGAAAGAATGCGTATTATTCTGTTTATTTGGTTAACTGCATTTACAGTTATTGTTTCCTATATTTGATATATTTATACACTTGACTGCTGTCTTAAAAGTGCCTTTTCTGAGTTAGGGTTCTGAGTTGTTGCATTTGGTGCTGTGGAAGTTGTTATATAACAGTTCTAAAAAGTTTCTTTGTTTCTAATGCATTAAATTTAAATAGTGTGTTTTCAAAAAAAAAAAACTAGACACAAAAGAGAACATACTGAATAATTTAACTTAAAGAAAATTTAAAATTATCAAAACTGAACAATGATGCTAGCGGTCAGGATAGTGGTTACCTTTGGGTGGGGATCAATAGGGGATTCTAGGATGCTGGTAACATTCTGTTGACATGGATTATAGAGGGGCATTCACTCTGAAAATTCTTCTTTTATGATTTGTACATTTTCCCTATGTAGCTCCTATTTCAATAAACAAGCTTATTAAACTAAAGCTTGGAATTTCTTGTCCCCATTTGCATGTTGATTGGAAAGGGATAGCATCACGGAGTAAGAGGAGGAAATTGATGGGATGCTGTCTGTTATGGGTTGAATTGTTTCCCCCCAAAACAGATGAAGTCCTAACCCCTAGTACTTTAGTACTTGACTTTATTTGGAAATGGGGTCACTTCAGATGGAATTAAGTTAAAATGAGACCAAACTGGATTATGGTGGGCCCTAATCCAATATCACTGGTGTTTTATAAGAGGGGAAAATTTGAACACAGGAAAGAACACCATGTGAAGAGACAGGAGAGAAGATGGCCATGTGAAGATGGAGACTGGAACTCTGCAGCCACAGGCTAAGTGTAGTAGTTTGAAGCTGTATGTACCCCAGAAAAACATGTTCTTAAATCTAATCCATTTCTGTTTGAGTAAACCCATTGTAAGGACCTTTTGACGAGGCTTAACTTCAGTTAAGGTGTGAGCCACCTCATTCAGGATGGGTCTTAATACTATTACTGGAGTCCTTTATAAATCGGATGGATACACAGAGATCTATGAAAGCAAGAAACTGAAATCAGCAAATTCTGGAAGTAATGGAAGATACCAGCAGATGCCGCCATTTGCCTAGCCATGTGGCAGAGGACCTGAGGGTCACTGCATATGGTCTTCCTGTCTTCTAGAAGAATGTATCACCTTGGTGATGCCTTTTTTATTTATTTATTTATTTATATTTATTTTTTTATTTTTTTGTTTTTTTTTTTTGGTGATGCCTTGAATTGGACATTTTCACAGCATCAAACTGTAAGCTAATAAATTCCCATTTGTTTAAACTGAAACCATTTCATATCTGCTTTGAGCAGCCTAGAAACACCTGGGAACACCAGAAACCAGGAGAAAAGACTTCAGAGAGAGCAGGGCCCTATATACATCTGATTTTAGACTTCTGGCCTCCAGGACTTTGAGTAAATTTGTCATTTTATGTTTGTGGCACTTTGCTATAGTAGCCCTAGGAAACTGACTGCACTGAGGAGGTGAGTGGGGATGAGATCAGAGCACAGGTGGGAGGGGCAGCCTTACCTCCTCCAGGATGGACAAAGTTGGTGTGTGTTTTTGCAAAGGGTTAGAGAATGAGAATATTTTCAGTCAGACAGGAAGTTTTTTCCTTTCTTTAAAGTCTGTAATTCTAAACTCTTTTTTTTACTACTACGCTCTCTCCATCTCCACCCTTTGGGGCACTTGATGTTTGTCTCAATTTACACAAAATTACCTTATTTTGAAATTCTTAGAGGTGTGGAGGCTGGTTTTGAAAAGTTGTCCTGAGGGTCATATTTCCCTGTTTCTCTTCCTTCTGTGCATGTGAGGATAAAGATTCAATTGGGAGCTCTGGTAAGGCACTTATAATGGGATTAAGTAGAGAAAAAAATACCCTCTGCATGGTATTAAAATCTAATATGGCACTAATGCATACTAAAAACAATTTATTATGTTCTAACAATCTGAGTACCTCCTTTGGAGGGAGCAAGCAGGCCTGCCTACTTTGTTCCATCACTGCCCAGATGGCTGGAGTGACTTAACCATCTCATAGTTAGCCAAATTACCCAGACACTGCCTTCATTTTTCCACTTAGCTGAAGTTGTGAGAGCTTTATCTTTCAGAATTACATCAAAATAGGCTTCTTTGGAATGACTATACAGCCTGGAGTCCAGAAAATTTAAGGACATGGTTTGCAGACAATCAGAAGAAATGAAGGTAACTCTTGAGAATTGGAGTTTTCATTTGAGAATTCTGAGATGTTTTGAGTCCCTAGAACAGTATCTCTGTATTAGTCCATATTTGGCATGCTAAATACTTAAGGATTTTTTATAGACAATCTCTATGATCAGCTCTCTCTCAACTGGTGGGTACTTAAATAGCTAACATTTAAGGAGTGGGAGCAACCAGTCAACCCTAATTTATACCAATTGTCTTGTCTCCTGGATTTGCTCAGTAATGACACAGATTGTCTTTATTCTTTTTCTCAAAGCAACCTAATTTTTTTATGGTAAAACATCTGATGTAACCAGATGTGCCCAACTACATATATCCCAAACAAATTCTTTCAAATATTTCAGGTCCAATTTTAGTTCTATAATTATATGCATGCTTCCAACATTACAACGAGGCTCCTTACTCTCCTTATGTGAACATTTAATATTTGCACACTTCCTACCATACAATTCATGCCTCATAATAGAACTGGTTTATCCGATGTGCTTGTCTGGTATTTCTAACTAGATTACACCTCTCTGAAGATAAAAATCATGTATTATACCTTTGGTTTATAAACAGATGCTCAATAAATGCTTTTTCATAACATCTTCAAAATCAAGAACATGTACAAGAACCATGTTAGCATTAAGAGAGAGATATATTCTCAAGTCAAGTTCATCAAATTTTAGAATTAGGCTTGCTTTTTTTTTTTTTCAAACACAATAAGTTACTTTTGGCTGGAGTTCATAAGTAAAATGAACTAATAGACTAGAGATGAAATCCAAAGCTTAATTTCAGTCAAGTTGAGGGAGAATAAAAAGAACTAGAGTTATGAGTAGCTTGGCCATTTAGCTATGGAAATAATTTTCCCTCAATTATTTGGAGCATAGCTTTACACATCTACTTATATGCCAGAATTTGGATTTGTATCCTTACTGTGAAGGACCTAATTTTACTGTATATGTCTTAACTTGATAATTTGATAGTTTAAAACCATAATGACACTTTTATCAAGTTCTAGGTATTTTATTTTTGCTCTTTTTTCAAAATTCTAATGATACACAAAGGCAACAAACCATCAATAGAAATGATTTGTTATGACACGTGATAGTTGTTTGTAATTATTCATTTCCACGAAAAAATGAGGCATGGCAAACAAAACATCAATTCCAAAGTGCAAACACTTTTTGGCTCTTCTAAGCACTAGTTTTCTTGCTTTCCTTGCTTCCCTTTTTTAATTGCACTCTAACGTGTATAAAACTTGACAACATATTCTAATTTTCCAATTGTCCTGTGGATGGGCCAGGTTGTACTCATCAAAGTATACATATTAAATGTATACTATATCAAATACTTGTGGTATCAGTCTGTCTATGATCATTGTCTTAGTTTTCTAGGGCTGCTATAACAAAGTACCATGAACTAGATGGCTTAAAACAAATTTATTGTCTCACAGTTCTGGAAGCCAGGAATCCAAAGTCTATAGGGGAGAATCCTTTTTTGCCTCTTCCTAGCTTCTGATGGTTTGCTGGCAGTCCTAGGTTTTCAGTCTGCTTTGTGGAGTCATCACACAGCATTCTTTCCTGTGCCTGTATCTCCTCTCCCCTTCCTATAAGGACACCAGTGATATTGGATTAAGGGCCCACTCTACCCTAGTATGACTTCATTTTAACTTGCATAATTCCATTGTAAGTTTCCAAATAAGGTCACATTCTGAGCTACTGGGATTAGGACTTCAACATCTCTTTTGTGGGGACATAGTTCAACCCCAAACAACCACAAAATGCAGCTATTATCCTAGCTTGCCATCACAAATATTTTCTAAGGCAATAAGGAAGATCAGATCAAGATTGAATAGCAACCTGTCTTCAGGTGAAAGAGGGGGAATTGAAATGGTGATCTTCTCTAACAATGTCAGAGAGGCCAAGATTACAGAATTCATCACAAGCAGTTCAAATTTGTTGTATTTCTTGGACAGCTGTGATATTGTATTTCCTTATAGTTTCTCTTTTTTTGTTCCACAGATTATCATCCAATTCTATTCAACACTTGTTTGCCAAGAATCTTTTGGTTTTTGTCACTTATTTTCTTCACAATTTCTTTCTTTGGGTTTCAGTCCTAGTCCTTTCTCTTCTTTTGCCTTGCCCATGGTACTAGATAAATTAGTTGCTGTCACTAGATGTTACTTTTCTTCCTAATTCCTCTAAAATTGCATCTACTTCTTAACAGTCCTCAGTGGCCACAGAGTAATTCTTCTTATAGAATTGAAAAAATCTCTTCTCTGTTTTTTCTGCTTCCTGAACAACTTTGCTTGTAATTGTTTCCTTCAAATTCCAAATGCCCCTAAAATCACAAAAATAACTCAATAGATTTATGGCTGTAGTATCAATAATAGCATTAGTAAACAACTGATGTGTGCATGTGTGGGAAGAATGGACACAGGAGACTACAATAAACCCAGGAAAGACATAATATGGGCTACATGATTTAAAAATGCCACGTCCAGGAAAATAGCAGAAATGAAGGACTGTGGAGGCAGAGAGGACTTTAGAGGCCTAATTCTTTGGCTGAGAGAGAGAGGAAAGATTAACTTCCTCTCCAGATTTACTTCCTCTCCAATATGCCAATAGAACTGAGAAGGGGTTGTGGCAGAACCAAAATAACTAAGTCTGATTAACATGTACAAATGCAGCATAGCCATAGAAATTGGTTACTGTAGATTTCAGTATAAGTGTCCAGGCAATTACTAGAAGGTTGAGGACAAAAATAAGACACTGGGGGAATATAAAGAAGAAAATGTCACTGTACATACAAGACAACAGATCTTACAGTGAAGAAAGACACAATGCCAAAAATTATTTCAAATTGTTTCAAATTTTTTGTATTTGTTTTTAAAACTATCATTTCATCTTATTTTATTTGGTTATTTAATTTCATTTTTGAACAAGTTTTGGATCACAGAAGGGTCACAACTGTGGCAGGGGAGGATCATTGGTGCAGGGTGCCAGTGATGGGGGATGCATGGGAGAACATTCACCTGGGGCATACTGCTAAGCCATATGAATGTGTTCAAGTGTTCATGGGGCATTGTCATGGTGGGTGGAGAGCCACATAATAACCAAAAGAATATCATATTCCCATCCTGGGGAGCTCTGCCACATTCTCTAATGGAGACAGCAAGAAACCCCCAAGTACAGGGGCAGTGCCTAGTAGAGGACAGACCATTGTGACAGGCCCGTGATATTGATGACTGTATTTATGAACCTTTTCTTTAGAAATTGAAATTTAGCTTAGTATTATATGTTGCCTAAGAGTTACCTCCTGTGTGCCTCCTTGTTGCTCAAAAATGGCCTCTCTCTAAGCCAAACTCAGCATATAAATGCATTTCTTTTCCCTGGCAGAGGACATGACTCCCAGGGATAAGCCTCCCTGGCTCCGAGGGATTATTACCAAGTGCTAACTAACAATGTACCTGGAAAAAGTCCTTGACCAACAGAGGGAAAGGGTAAAGACAAATGAGTTTATATGGCTGAGAGACTTCAAAGTGAGTCAGGAGGTCATTCCCGAGGTTATGCATGTGTCAGCAGGATCTCATTGACTGCCCCAGTAAATATTGCCTCAAATAGGGGGGCTCCTGAGGGCTCTAGAGACATCCAGACACTATAGGCAGGGCAGACAGCTTAGGAGTTTGGTGTCCTACCAATAGGCCCTACTTTGGAATTTATGCTCCCCAGTGTGACAGAGTTGGACTCAGTTGTGTTTTCCCTACACATGGCTTTTCTGCCCCTTCTATTTGAACCTATAGTTAGTACTAGAGTTGATAATATTGTATGTCCAAAAGACTTAAATCTTTGGGCTCTCCATGTGCCATCTGGGCTCTGAATCTCAACAGAGTTGCAACAGCAACTCTCCAGTTCACTGGATTAACCCAGGGCAATTATCAAGGAGATGATGATGGATAACACCCATCCAAAGGAACAGAGAGTCTGCAATACAAGCAAGATATTCCCATCCATCAGCCCCATGGGACCTAAGTTCCCTCTCAATTAGAGGTGCAGTGGACATCACCATCCCCGAATCCTGACGATTGGGGAATGAAAGATGGACTAGAGTAGACTTATGGTTATTCTACCATAGATTTATAGTTATTCTAGAAATGGAAGAACTTTTATCATTGATGTGGAGGCAGTGGCCAACGGAGGTTCTGAGGTGAGGGAGAGGGAAAAACAGGTGTAATATGGGGGCATTTTCAGGATATTGGAATTGTCCTGAATGATGTTGCAATGATGGATACAGGCCATTCTTTATTTTGTCATAACTTACAAAATTGTGGAGGACAGAGTATTAACTGTAATGTAAACTATAACCCATGCTTAGTGGCAATGCTCTAATGTGTTCATCAATTGTAACAAATGTACCACACTAATGAAGGATGTTGTTAATATGGAAAAATGTGGGAGGAGTAGGATGTGGGGCATTTAGGAATCTCCTATATTTTTTATATAACATTTATGTAATCTAAATTATTTTTTTAAAAATATTAAATGTCCAGGAGGCTTATTATAACAAACTCATTTCTAATAAAAAAAAAAAATACTACATTTCATGTTTAATCTGACAAGCATCTACTGAGCGCTTACAATGGGCTAGGCTATGCCAAGTACTGCAGATACTAGAAAGACGGGGTGAGATGAAGAAGGAATGAAAAAATAAGAGATGGAGGAAGGATGGCAAAGTAGGAAAGAAGGAAGAAGAAAGAGACTTGGTTCTTGTCCTCAGGGGACACAAGTGCTCATGAATTTCATTGTCACTATCTTGGATTATTAATAAAGTGTTAATTCAATATGAAGTCACAATGATAATATTATACGTTTTCTATCTATGTTCTAATAACACAGTTCAAGGTACATATTTTGGTCCAGAAATGGCCAAGTGATTGCTTCAACTAGCTACTAATGTAAAGAGAAACAGGCATAATGCCATTATTCATATGTGCCCTCATGGTGACATTTCTAGTCGCATCACATACACCTTATAGAGTATCTGATACCTGGTTATTAAGCACTACTAATTTTGATAATAGTTGCATCATTTTCACATGTTGATGAAATGAAGTAATCTTGACAGAGACAAAGTCCATAAGTTAATGATGCAAATTTGCCTTATAATGGTAAAACAAGGTATGAATTTCTGAATAGAGCCTTCCCTGTTTCTCAGAAATTGAGCACTAAAGCTCGTAGCAGAGAACAAAAGGCCTTACCTACCCTGCATTCTAAGTTTAGAGAACCCATTAGTTGTTCTGCCAGCCAGTTACCAATAGAGATGGCTAAGAAGCAGTTTTTCATCAGAGATGGCCCTCTTCAACCCAGTGCTACCCCTCTCAACTCATGTGAGAGAGAGGCTCTTCATGAAATAAAAGCCTGGCTATGCTTTCTGCAGGGAGCATGTTCTTCATGATGACATGATTTTGTCCCTTCTTCCTGTGGGAGATAAGGGGGCATTCAACTGGTTGCTTTCTTTGAAGGTAAGGGAAAAGACTGAGAATTAAAGTTTGGGCATGTTTCCTACAGGGGAAAATGAGATCTAGCTTTTTGTAGGATCTCTGCTGAAGCACTAAGCTTGCAAATGTGCCCTGATAAAGAGCACTGGGGAGAGGTGGCATGGTGGTATTGCCCTTCAGGTTCCAGTCCACACAGGCATGGGAAATGGACTTACCTATACCATTTGGCTCCAGTGTTGAGGGCTACAGTGGGTATATGAGACTGGGATTGTAGGCTTGCTGGGGACTGTTGGAGCAAAGAGCAAATGGTCATGTATCAGAATGATGCTACTTGATGCAAGCATTTGGGGTGCTTTAAAGCAAGAATTGTAACCTTGATATAGGCAAATGCATAGCAAAATGTATGTCATCTTCCTCCTTCCTATTATATCAGAGCACCCAAATGAAAGGGTTGGGGACCAGAGACTAGGGATGGTGCTATTTCAAGAAAATTCTCACCCATGTTGATCAAAATTTTTTACTTGTGAAACTATTTTAAATGACGAGAATAGGATCTTAAACAAAATGGGACAGCTTTAATTAATGCACATTAAAACTAAACTGGAAGTGGATTAATGTTTACAAGGAAATTCACTGCCCAGAGGACAGGGCAGCTCAATACAACATGGTTGGGAACGGTTATTGGTGAAAACAAAATTATCTTATATTTATACCTTATGGCTTGAGATTGCCCAGTTTTCAGGGTTGCCATTCTGTTCAGCAAGCTATGCAGGAGGTGGGTACAGCTCCATTAGCTGGTGATAATTGGAATCTTTCATCCTTAGCTTTGAACTTTAGCTCTGGGAAAATAGGATATATTTTACTAAGAATGATACACTATCCTGTTACACTAAAGATACACTGGATAAAAAGCATGCAGGGCAAAAGTCCTACTTAGTAGTGACACATTAAAAGTTTTCTTTGTTACTAGGAATAAGACAATGATGCCATTAATCACTATATCTCTAGCATTTTATTAAAGGCATTAGCTAGCATGGTAATATAGGAAGAAGAAATATAAATGATTTAAGGATTGCAAAGGAAGATATAAAGTTGTCTGTATCCATAGATGACACAATTGTATGCTTAGAATAAGAATTTAGTGGCTACATGGGAGGAAGCTCACCTGGGCATACATATAAGGCATATAAATGTGTTCAGATGTTCATGGGGAATTGTCACAGTGGGTAGAGAGTCACACAATAACTGAAGGAATATCCAATTCCCATCTTGGGAAGCTCTCCCACATTCTCTAATGGAACAGCTAAAATCCCCTGAGTAAAGGGGCAATGAATACTGAAGGAGGGTGGTCCATCGACAGGCCCTTGATATTGATGACTGTGCTTATGAACCTTTACTCTTGAAATTGAAATTTAACCTAGTATTATAGGGTGCCTAAGAGTTGCCTTCTGGGAGCCTCCTTGTTGCTCAAATGTGGCGCCTCTCTAAGCCAAACTCAACATATAAATACAGTACCTTCCTCCCAGTGTCGGACATGACTCCCAGGGATGAGCCTCCCTGGCACCAGGGGATTACTTACCAAGCATGAACTGGAGAAAGATCTTGACCAAAAGGGGGAAAGGGTAAAGACAGATGAATCTATATGGCCAAGAGACTTCAAAGTGAGTTGGGAGGTCATTCCAGAGGTTATGCTTATGCATGTGTCAGGAGGACCTCATTTACTGCCAAAATAGATACTACCACAAATAGCTGGGCTCTTCAGAGCACTGGAGATATCTAGACACTATAGTCAAGGCACATAGCTCAGGAGTTTGGTGCTTTGCCAGTTGGCCCTACTTTGGAATTTATGCTCTCCAGTGTGACAGAGTTGGACTTAGTTGTGGTTTCCTTACACATGGCTCTTGTCCTTCTATTTGAACCTATAATTAATACTAGAGTTGTTAGGTGTACGTCCAAGAGACTTAAATCTTTTGCTGTCCATGTATCAGCTAGGCCCTGAATCTCAGCAGAGTTGCAACATCTACACTCCAGTCCATTGGTCTCATCCAGGACAACTAACAAGGAGGTGATGATGGACAACAACCATTCCAAGGAACCAAGAAAGTCTACAACTGCAAGCAAGAGAGCCCTATCCATCGGCCTTATGGGATCATAGCCCTCTCTTAATTAGAGGTGGAGTAGACTTCACCATCCCAGAATACTCAGGATTGGGGAATGAACTATGGACTAAAGTAGACTTACTGGTATTCTACCATAGAATTTTGATTGTAGCAATGGAAGAAATTATACATTGATATGGAGACAGTGGCCACTGGAGGTTCTGAGGGCAGGGAGAGAAGGGAAAACAGGTGTAACAGGCGACATTTTTGGGACTTGGGAATTGTTCTGAATGACATTGCAATGACAGGTACAAGCCATTGCATATCTTATCATAATGTACAGAATTGGGTGGGGGAGAGAGTAAACTACAATGTAAACTTTAATCCATGCTTAGTGGCAGGGCTCCAAAATGTGTTCATCAATTGCAATGAATGTACCATGCTAATGAAGGATGATGTTAATGTGGGGAAATGTGGGAGGTGTGGGGAACGGGGCATATGGGAATCCCGTATATTTTTTATGTAATATTTATGTAATCTAAGTATCTTAAAAATGTTTAGCAAAGTTCCTGGATACAATTTAATGTACTAAAATACACTGAATTCTATAATCAGGGATTTATAATAGGAAAATACCATTTTAATATGATTAAAAAAAAACATCAAGCAGGACTTCCAGATGTCTATAGGATAATGGTGATCACTTAAGTCTGAACCAAGTTTAAAAGGTAAAATAGATTAGAAAGCATTAGACGTAGAAGACAGGCTAAGAAAACCCAATATGCATGTGACTGAACAGAAAATAAGAATATAATTAACATTTAAAGCTATAATCCAAAAACTTAGGAATTTAGAAATTCTTGCATTTAACATATTGAAAGGGCCCACTCTGTAACTGGAAGTTTGACCATATATTGAGACCTCTGAGACATGTCCTAGTAAAATTATTAAAGAAAATCTTTTAAATAGGCAAAATAAGTATCTTACAAGGCAGGAAAAAAAGGCTGGCTTCAGACTTTGGACAGCAAAACAACACAAAGGAAGGCAACAGTGGAAGAGCATTATCATGATACTCAAGGAAAAAATAATGTAAAGATTTTATATCTGAAGATATTCTGCAAGTATCAAAATAATAGAAAAATAATTTTAAACTTGAAGAACTCAAGAAATACTGAGCTCACAAGTCTTCCTGAGGAATCTACTAGAGGACGAGCTTCACCAGATCAAGAAATGACTGGGAGTAACACAGGAAAAGGAATAGGGATAAACACTTAATATATTTAATTGTAGATCTAAGACCAAAAAAAGGTGGGAACAAGAGATGAGGAATGATATGTGAATGGTATGTTTTGATTAAAATAGAAGTAACACAACTGAAAAAAAGTGAGGATAAGTGAGAAAGGGGAAAGTAAAATAAGTTCATTAATTGCTGCATAGTAATAGGAGGGATTAAAGCTATAGTAAAAAGGGAATAAGAATATTGAGATATTAGTATGAAGAACAAAAAAGGTTTTATGAATACCAAATTGAATGCATAAGAAAACAGAATACCCAGAGAAATTCAGAAACATTAAATATAATACAAAATACTCTGGAACCAAGACTAAACATACCAGTTACATGTAACTGGACTAAACACAGCAGTTGAAAGGAAAATATTTTCAGATCCACTCGCAAAGAAAATCTAAATCTGTATATGAGGGGTATACCTATCTACAAAATGGGAGTACTGGGCAAAATTTAAAAGTGGAAGATTCTGATATGAAATGAAATCTCAAGTTAAAAAGTACAAAAGGATTTAACAGTATATTTTATATGCTATTTTATAACTATTTTCCTCTTATCTCCCCAACCTAGTCCTTTAAATTTTTTATTAACAATTAACTAACCAAAAGATATGGTTACCAGAGAAACTTAAACTTAAAAACTAAGGACACTGCAAGTTGAATAGCAGTTAAAAATGCCATCTTTATAAAAGGCTATCAGTCTGAAAATATAGCTTTCATTCTATATGTACTTAGACAAAATTGGCTTCAGAAATATAGGTATTTTGTGGTAGATACCTGTGTCTGAATTGAGGATCACTTTTTCAGAATGTTTTAATATTGGACAACTAGTTATTATATGTCCTGATAAATCTGCTAAAAAAGGTAGGCCATATTAAAATACTATCCTTCTTGAGAAGCAGATGACTATATCTGTGACACATATGGTAGCCTGGCTTATTCAACATCTACCTTAGGTCCTTCTCGTATTCCTTCTTGTATACATGTTGGAAACTAAAAAAACAAAACAAAACAAAACATTCCCCAGAAGCCACTGGGGCTCAGGTTCTGGATAAGAGTTAGGTTCTTCCCAGATGGGATTGTGATTTTAGAACTGAGTTCAGTGGGGAGAGGTGACAGTGAGGATACATTTTGCTGCTATGGCTCTAACATGTACAGTATGGCAGGGGAGTCAGCAGTTCTGGTAGCTGCTTCTGGGTATCCAGATTGTGGCCCAGCTGATGTGAGCCTGGAATCAGCAGTTGGCACAGTGGCCTCAGATGCTTCAACGTCCTAGCCATAGCAGAGTAGCTGTTCCCCTGGAGAGCCGGTTCTATGATGTTCCTGGGAGTCAATCTTGGAGCATAAGAACAGTTCTTGCTACTAAATCTTTTTATCCTTAGAATAGCTAAAGATATTTTTATTTTCTACAATTAAACTATAACTAATAAACATCTAGAGGAAATTTCCCTACTCTTTTGAAGGGCGTAGATATCTATGTCCAAGAAGCACAATCCAAATAAATGACTAGACCTACTCTGAGACATACTAATCAGAATGCCAAATGCCAAAGATGAAAATTCTGAAAGCAGCAAGAGAAAAGCAGCATGAATAAGTGATACCCAATGAGATCAAGTGCTGATTTCTCATCAGAAATGGGGGCAGGGGGGGGCTAAGAAGGCAGTGGTATAATATATCTAAGATACTGCAGGAGCATCACTGCCAGGTAAGAGTCTTGTATCTGGCAAGATTGTCTTTCAAAAATGAGGGCAAGTTTAGAATAATCACACATAAAGAGAAACAGAATTTGTCACCAAGAAGACTGGCTTTGCAGGAAATGCTAAAGTACCAGACCAAGTGTCCATCAGCCGATGAACAGATGAACAAAACGTGGTATATACATATGATGGAATACTATGCTGCTGTAAGAAGAAATGATACTGGGATGCATAGGACAATAGGAACCTTCAGGACATTATGCTGAGTGAAACAAGCCAGACACAAAAGGACAAACATTGTATGGTATCACTAATATGAACTGAATACTATGAGTAAACACCTGGAAATACAATCTAGAGTATAGGTTACTGGGAGATAGGATGAGAACTGAAAAGGGATACTGATGCTTAATGTAATATATAAATTAGTGTAATTTAATTAGTTTGATTGTTAAGGTGTGGGAATTGGATAGAGTTGATGGCAACATAGTATAACTAACACTGCTGATTTATAAATGTAATTGTGAGTGTAAGGGAGTAGTACAGGGACAGAAATGTCAGTTGAAAGAAAGCTAGAGAATATTCTGGACTGTATAACATAGTGAACCCTATGGTGGATGAGGATTGTGGCTAATAGTACAAATAAAAGAATGTTCTTCTATGAACTAGAACAAATGTACATCACTATTACAAGTGGTACGAATATGGGGTTACGTGGGAAAAATACAACTGATGTAAATTACAGACTATAGTTAACAGCAACATTGTAATATTCTTGCATCGTTATCAAAGAAGGTACTATCAATGCCTTGAGGTCAATAATAGGGGGGTATGGGACTTTTTTCTATTGAACTAAGGAAAATGTTCTAAAATATACTGAGGCACAGACAGCACAACTGAGGCTGAGAGCCACTGAGTGTATACTTTAAATGGATTGTACAAGGCATGGGACTGTATAACACAGTGAACCACGTGGTAGATGGACTGTGGTTAACCATACAAATATGAGAGTGTTCTCTCATGAACTATAACAAATGTGCAATACTAATACATGGTGTTAACCATAGGGAAGTTTATGGAAAAATACAACAAATGTAAGCTATGGACCATAGTTAACAATATTTTCATGTTCTTTCATATCTGTAACAAATATTCCATAATAATGGAAGGTGTTGGTGGAGGGGTATGTAGGGGAATTATACATGTTATGCATGATTGTTTGGTAAACTCACAACTTCTCTATTAAAAAATATCTAGAGGAAATACTTCAAAAATTTGATGTCTATTCTCTTGAAGTTCCCATGCCATGGAATTTATTATAGAGCGCTCTTTTGAACTATTAAGCACAACACAGGCTAGCAGCTTTAATATGCTCCGTAATCTGGCTATTTATCATATAGTACCTTTTGGCATGTTCATTAGAGAATCTTAGATCCAGCATTCCCTTCCTGTCTTGCTCATACAGTTTAGCATTTGTTCACTCCTTTTCAGTGATGGCAGCAGCTATTGCCATATCAGTCGGAGCAAGCCACCTCTGTTGATTCTGCAACCTGCATTACTGAGAGATGATTTAAGATCTTTTAAGAAATGTAAGGACCACACTCAGTTCCGTCGTCATGGCATCTATGGCTCTCAAGCTAAAGCTAAATAGGGCCAACTCTACATGTGAGGTTTTTGTCATGGGGCTTTGGGGCCAGAGGACCTAAAACTTTCAAATGTACGTGGTTCCCATTCTTTGCTATTGCTGCTTTCAGGGGAAGGTGAGTTCTTGAAAGGGACTTAGAGAAAAGGAGAATTGTGTTCCATAACAAGAACCAATAATTTTTCTTGGCTAAGACCTGAGAGATGGAATGGAGTTTGATTATAGAAGACCTTTACTTTGACCTTGGTAGAAAAGGAACAGTAATTAGGTTGACTCAAAGGCAAAGGAAATCATAGGGTAATGGCTGAGAAAGTGGTAAGTTTGCTTGTCACATATGGAGCAAGACTGGAACGTTATTTAGGAATGGTAGGTGTGGCGGTTTGATGTAATTATGAATTCCAAGGGTATAATTGAATCCTGCTTGTGGACTGATCTGTTAATCTGGGCGTGATTGGGTTGTGATTGGGGCATTGGGCCCCCCCCCCCACCTTGGCGGGTGGGGAATCGAATATGGAAGGCAGGGCAAAGAACAGAGTTAAAGCAGTCTTTTGAGAAGCAGTTTTGATGTTGGAAAGAAGGCCCCAGGAGAAGAGAAGCAAGCTGTTCACCTGATTGTCTACAGCTGACCTTGTGGAGGAAACAGGAGCTAAGCCTGGAGAGAAACGCAGCCCCGGGAAGAGAGGAACCCCAGGAGCCTGAGCCCTGGCAAATGCCGGCAGCTGTCTTGCTCCAACACGTGGCAATGGACTGTGTTGGAGAGAAGAAACGTAATGCTTTATGGCCTGGTATCTGTGGACTTCTACCTCCAAATAAATACCCTTTAAAAAGACCAACCCATTTTTGGTATTTCACATTAGCACCCCTTTGGCTGACTAATACAGTAGGGAAGAAGAATTTAAAAGGGGGCCAATTCTGTTGGCATGGTAAGTGCACGTTTAATCTTGATGCAGGCCTTAGCACTTACTACAAGGAAAGTTCTTAATCAAAAGCTTTAAACAGCTGGCTCTCCTTCTGTCAGAAGCAGTATTGAATAATAATTAAGAAAATGGACTCTGGAGACAGACTGCCTCTAACTCCTAACTTTAAACATAACCTTATCTGTGATCTAGGGCACAACACTCATAAGTTCTATGTATCCGTTTCCACAATTCTAAAGTGGGGATATTAACAGCATATCTCTTATAGGTTGGTCAAGAGGTTTATATGAGAACATGAGAAGCCCTCAGAACAGTGCATTATCATGTAAATTTTAGCTTTCATCATTCAGGTCTTGGTTCCCTCCTCCGTGGCTCTTGCTGATAAGATATCTAAGAGGTATTGCCCTGCTGTCATCACCTATCACAGTACCCTAGGTTTTTGTTTTCATACTACTATTTTAAAATTAGTGCATTTCCCTCTCCCATACACATATATCAAAAATTCAAACCGAAGGCATGACCGATTCCATAGGTTGTGGAATTTAACAGATCATAATATGTATTAAAAAATAGAATTGACAATATTTGAGTGTGTTTTAAAGTAGTAGCAATACTGAGTACTGCTTTGTGAAACTTTTGTGTCAGCCATTTAAATATATGCATGTCTAGGACAGAATAGCGTGTGTATTTCTTATTGTAGGTCACAGTAAAAAAGTTTAAAAGTTGTTACGCTAGAATGAAGGTGTATTGAAAGCAGGAAACTTGTCTGTTCTGTTCATTGAAGTATCCCCAGCACCTAAAAGGTACAGAGATAGGTGCTTAATAAAGATTTTCTGAATACATGAAAAAAGGGTTGTGGGAAGAGAGGACTCAGAATTAACTCATTTGTTTAACTAGAAATTTTTAAAAAGCACAGTTTTTGGTGTACTTTTTTATTAGAGAAGTTGTACGTTTAAAGAAAAACCATGTATAAATCACAGAATTCCCATATATACTCTTTTAGTTTCCCAGCTGCTAAAACAAATACCATAGAATGAGTTGACAAACAATGGGAATTTATTGGCTCATGATTTTGAGGCTAGGAGAAGTCTAAAGCTGAGGCTTCAACAAGGCGATGCTTTCTCTCAGAAGACTAGAATTTCCCCTTTTTACCGTATTCAAATATATGACTCAGTGGTGTTAATTACATTCACCATCCATTACCAAAAGTTTTTCTTCACGCCAAACAAATTCTGTACAAATTAAGTGTTAGGTCCCCATTCCCTACTCCACACAAGCCCCCTATAACCTGTATTCTACTTTGACTCTACAAATATGTATATTCTAATATTCCATATATGTGAGATCATACAATATTTATCCTTTTGTGTTCATCTTATTTCATTCAACATGTCCTTCAGGATCATCCGTGTGGCTTAACCCTAGGCCTTGCTAAAGGCTGTAAGCCTTAGAAAATTTAAGGTTACCTTTTGCATGCCAATTTAATAATCAATTGGCTTATTTATGCTTCTTAAAATTTTACATCCTGGCTTTTCCTCCAAGATGAAAATTACAGTGAACTGACAGACTGTCAAAGGCAGAAGTTTCCTTTATGTGCACATAAAACTTTCAGGAAATATAGTCCTTCTAAATTTAACTAAGGGTTTCTTTACCTTGGTGGTGGTCACATTTTGGGCTGGATAAATTTTTGTTGTGGGAATTCTTCTATGCATTGCAGAATGTTTAGCAGCATTTCTGGCCTCTCCCCACCCAGATGCCATAGCAGCTACACCCTCCCAGCTGAAGGACAAACTCTCTTCTGGCTGATAACCACTGATCTAACCCTGTAGTCACATATTCGTTTTTGAAGTCACCCCACTCCAGGTGCAATATAATAGTATCCTGCTTCAATTCTTTTTCCCCATCATAGGTCAAAGAATCTTTTTTTTTTTTTTTTTTTTTTAAAAAAGATAGATTTATTTCTCCCTACCACTAAAAGTAAATAAATATAAAAGTAAACTTAAAAAGTAAATAAATCCTTAAAAAAATATATAGGGGAGTAAGATACGGACTGTAGTTAGTAGTAATACTTTGATGATGCTCTTTCATAATTTGTTAACAAATGTTTCACAACAATGTAGGGTGTTTGTCGGGGGGTGATATGTGGGAGCCCTGTATGATGTTATGCATGTTTGTTTTGTAAGTTCACCAATGTTTACTGAACACTTATTGTTTATGTATATTCATGTATGAATGATATACTTCAATAAACTCTTTTTAAAATTAAAAAAATATCCCAACAAATCCCCACCTATATATCATTGGAAGGAGGTATAGGGAAGTTAAGTGGTACTGTCATTACCATTCAAGCCTCATCAGTTATATACTTGTTCTTTCATCCAAAATTTATGTTCTTGTCTACATTGGGAGAGAAATAGAATATATGAAGATGGCTTATTTTCTGATATTTGATTGGGCTGTTTCTATGTGCGAAAGACAAAGTGGTTGATAATAGTGAATTGGCATTGAAAGAATATGAGCTGCCTATGTGCTCCTACTCAGCATGACTGACTATTTTTGACATCCAGGGAATTGCAAATTACAATAGAATACTAACTCCAACTTTCTGGCTAAAATATTCTCACATATATTACCCCGCTTGATTTGAAAACTTAAAATTTACCGATGTCCAAAATCATTTAACTGGTTAATAGCAGGATTTTTGTTTGTTTTTATAAACACAGCTCTTCTAACCTAAAAGAGTTCTTTTCTCTGTACATGGGAACCCAGCTATTGAATGATGTATTGGTCACCATAATTAATGCTAGCTGTTATATATATATATATGTGTGTGTGTGTGTATAATATATGTAAAAATCTTAAAATCTGAGAGAACACCAAATTTTATACCTCAAACTAAATTTCATATGGTCGGGTGACTCTCAGGAAATTCTTACCCAAAAATTAAATTGTGGGCCTCTCATCACATATGAGTCTTTTGTTTTCACCAGTGTGGACAGTGGCAAAGTAAGTGGAACTCCCAGTAAATGATGCTTCTAATTTTTATCTGCCAGAAAACACTGCCTTCTTCATTAAAGGAAGTCCTGGGTTTCTTTTAGCCTTGAATTCCCAAAACCACATTATTGATTGACCTTTCTTTTTAATTGCAGTTATTTGTTGTTTTCCATCATTAGGAACACAGACCTTAGGCCAAAATAAGGCTAAAGATAAACTTCTCTGTATAAAGTCACTTAAGTGTTAAAAAAAAAATCTTTTTTGGATTGGCTGACAGTATAGCAGTGAGCTTTGAATGAGGAGAATGCTGAATTTTTTCCTTTGGGGGCTTTGATTGACAAATACTTGTGGTAACTTACATAATGTTTTAGATGTCGGTGCAAGTAAAAAATTTTTAAAAAGAAATCTGGTAAGACAGAGGTAGGGTCCTCTATTTAAAAACTATTTGTAGTCAAATGCCTTTTAAAAAGTATGTTTTAACGTTTGTGCAAACTGAAAGAGACTGGTATTATGTCTGAAATCCAACATGTTTGGTTTCCTTTGGAGCAAATTGTCCATTAAATATTCTGTTTGGGAGAAAGAATCACTTTGATGGATGTCAGTATTTTGGCATTTGGTACAGAAATAGCAGATTGATTCTTGCTAGGTCTAAGTGAAAACTTCTTATAGGGCCAAAGAAGTCTATTGGCCCACCCATGTATATACTCACCTGCTTGTGAGTATTTGCATAAATAATTTACTTGGTGAAGAGAATCTACAAGGAGAGAAATTTTGTGCATGGTTGTGTAAGGTAAGAGAGGGAGGAAAAATAGAAAAGGTGGCCTCTATTTCCATAGGAGTTGCATGGGCAAGTCTGTAATTTCTCTCTAGTTCTGCCTCAAACACATTCTAGTTCTGACACAGTCAAGGCTCAAGAAATATCTTCCTGTTGTGAGTTTTCTGTGGATTTTCTAATTCATGTATCTCAGGGAACAGCATGCTGGACAAGGCAATAATCCTCTGGAAGAGCAGCACAGAACACAGAGGAGGCCTTGCCTTGCCAGGTGGGCAATGACAGGTGCCCTGGTGCCCAGGTGACATTGGCTGTCACGCTGAGCCTTGGTGGTGAATGGCAGTGCCCAGTGAGCTCAGAATTTGAAATGCTGTGTGAGACATCTCCCAGGCATTCTCAGGAATACTTCTCAAAGAGGCTGAAGTTCCTGTCAGTATGTAGGAGCATTTTGGTGGTGAACTCAAGTCTTCATACAAATGTGTCTTCCTTTCTCCCTCCAGTCCAGAGGTGTTTGGGGATATTTTGGTATGCCACAAACTCCCAAGGTTGTTGAAGGCAAGCTGCTTTTATCAGGAAATCAATTCTAAGTGGAACATTTCTTAAGCTTTTAAAATATTGGGAATATAAGCAATTTAAATCTATAAATTCAAAAGGCATTTTTTTGTAAAGCGATATTTATCTCTCAAATCACTAAACTTACTGGTTTTCACCAAATTTGTACAAGTCACGTTAGCTCTCTGAATTCATCACTCCCAAATAACTGAATCCACTGCTCAGTCCAGTTCCTGAGGCCGTATGAGCAGGAAACCCCAGCCTCTGGGGCCCCTGTGATTGGTGGTAGCTTTGCTGCTGGGAGACGGAGACATCGATGCTCAAGGATAAATTCTGGTTTCTCACGTAGTCTCCTAGTCATGCCACTTCTCTACCTCTACCAAGTTGGCTTAGTTCAGAAGACCAGTCTCCTGCCTTCTGAGCACTTCTGTTCCTGGTAGGGTTAAGTCTTTCCTTTAACCTTCCTTCTATCCTGATGTTCTCATTTTTGAATAGCTTTGGCCAACTCTTGTAGAAGGCTGGACCCAGAGGAGGAAGTACTTCCCCCAACTCCCACCTCTGTTGTGAATAAATGAGTTTCCTGGGGTCATGATGCCATGGCCAGCCAGATCTGATATTGACTGTCCATGGCTATATTCCACTCTATGGACTACTCCTAATCTACCCAGAGTATTAATGATTCTGACCCCCATCTGAGGCTTCTTGCCCTCACAGTGCTGTCTTCTGCACGGATGCTTCTCAAACCTTAAAGTGCTTATGAAACACATGGCGATCTTGTTACAATGTGTAATCCAATCCATTATGTCCAGGCTGGGCCCTGGGATTCTGCATTTCCAGCTGATGCTGGGGCCACACTTTGGGTAGCAAGTCTTTTTACTAGAAAGCTCCCTCCTCATACTCTTTCCTGCTAGCTCCCAGATTCTTCACCCTGCTTTCTCATCCTCTTTACGTAAGTCCCTACATACTTTTGCTTGGGCTATGATGAATACTTTCCAAAACACTGACCCAAACTTAGGTGATCTTCTTCAAGCCAGCAGAGCAGATTCTCACTGTAAACCAAAAGTTCTCTAGTCTCTTTTCCTCTTCCTGCAGGATGTCACCTTCTCTAACATGTGAAGAGAATCCAGCTTCTCTTGCATTTGTCCTTTCTGTAGCATTCCTCTAGTTTTGAGAGTCCCTAAGCCAGTATCTGAATGTGGCCCTGGGTCTGCTGACAGGTACTTGGAAATGTGAATCTAAGTCCATTCAAAAAGGCTGCTGCTCCCTGTCCACTGAATTTGAAAGGATGGGACAACACATTAACTTTCCTCCCTGGCCGGCCTCTTTGTATCCTCAATTTCCTTGAAATTAGCATGGGAAAGTGATGGATGTTACTAGAGGGCTAGAATACTTTCAGAAAGCAATGATAACCAGGGAGGAAAAAGGTTAAAGTTCTAGTCAGTTGTGCCTTACAAAGTCCTAAAACCTCAGGTGGGTAAGCCTCACAGGCCCTCCAACTTGACTTTGCTTTTCAGTATTTCCACCAGTGGAGGCTGTGGCCTGAATGCTCTTTAATGGATTGACCTATTGGAAAGCATGGAGCACAAGAATACACAACTGTTTATAAACCCATGTTGAGAAAATATTTCCTCAATTAACAAGGCACATGTCCTACCCTGGGAGTTAATGGGTATCCGTTACAATAATCATTTATTTTCTTTCTGTCTCTGTCTGGGCTCTGTTGAAATCACAGAAGATCTAGATCAATATCTAATGGTCTGCAAAAGCATCAGAAATGTCACTAATCTCTCAGGACTAGGGCAAGCTCTAGTGTTGATCTGTAATATTTTCCCTGAGTCATGGTTTCCTGCTAGGTACATATAAAATCACCTGGGCTCAAAAAATCTCACAATCTTTGAAAGGGTTCTGTGCCTGTCCTGGGTGTGGTAGCTGGGAGAGCAGATAAAACTTTATTCTGCTCCTTTGCAGAGCTGGGGCTCATTAGAGTTCTAAGTCTCTCACAGTAAATTCTAGAACTAATATTTCCAACCTTACATAACTGTGGGACAATTCATGTACTAAAGGCTGTAAGTCTAATATCATTTCTCAAGTGTTCCTTTATCAGTAGCATGCCCCTCAGCCAATATTTTTTTAAATTGGGGACTGGCTTTACCTTGGATCAGTTGTCAAGGTAATCATTGTTAGGGATGTAGCAAAATTTCTCTGATCTTTGAGGAAATGAAGTCTAGAGAGATTCTTAACATTCACAAGGTCACACAGGCTGGAAGTAACAATCAAGTGCTTGAGCTTCTTTTTCCTGTTTGGATCACCATTTATTAATAATAAACCACTCAACACACATTTCTAAAGCCAAATGCGATTTTCAGAGTACTTCATTTTCTGTTATTAAACAACAACAACAAAAAAAACCCCTCCATTTCAACAAGCCCTCTGGCTACAGTCCACTTTTCTCTATAAACACCAGCCTCAGAAAGTTTGATTAAAATCTGAAATGTGCTTTTGGAAAATGAGAAAATGCTCTGAAACTCTATGCTTGGTATTTTTCCATTTGCAAAACATTTAAGTGTTTTTTACTGTTCATTATTCCTCACACTTCTATTACAAAGAAATTTAGTGTTATCATTCCCATTTGACCGGGACCATTCCAGAGACAGCCAGTAAGCTGTTGACCAAATGGACACAATCTGTCAGAGCTGTTATGTGCATATCACAGATGGACCAGTTAACTTTGGTTCTTGTAACCTCTTTACACCTTCTTTCTCATCTCTAAGATTCCTTACAGTACCAAATTTTTGAATCTATTCCACATTATTTTTATTCGTTACCTGACAAATGTTATATAGAACTTAGTATGTTCCAGGCATTCTTCCAAGAACTTTAAAATTTTTATTTAATCTTTGTGATTATCTCTATTGTCACCCCCATTTATAGATGTGGAAACTGAGACCCACATAGGCTAATGAACTTGTTGACAGTCACATGGTGGTGTCAGAGTCACCTCTGGAACTGAGACTGGATCCAGAATCCATGCTCTTGCTCACTGTTTTTCACTGTGATATTGCTCTTGCCTCACTCCTTATAGCTTTGTGTTGTGGGAGGTCCTTCCTTTCCTGACTTACCAGTGTCTTACGGTTCATTCTGAAAGGTTAATTATGAAATATATCTGGATTAATGATCAAAGAAATCAGAGAACTCCTTGGTTAACTTTGAAGTTTTTCACCCAAATACTCAACATATTTAAGAAGATCCTCTTTGGACAGTACTAACCTGATAAGTGAGAAGTTATGTCTAGAAAAATTCCATGGTTGAAACATTCCAATCAACCCTCCTTTTTTCCTTCTACCACGTCTCACTGCTAGCACACTTGCAGCCAATCAGCACAACTGGGGATTGATGCTATGTCCTTGGCAAAACTGAATTCTGAAACTGATTTGATTTAAATGCAAAGTGACTTGAATCTTGATCTTAAACCACAATAAAATTGTTCTTTTCAAAGGAAACTCATTTGAAGAAACTTATTTTTTCTGAGTTTCAGAGAAACCAAATTGTATGAGGCCTTTTTATATTTTTATTGCCTGATGTTACTTACCAGAAGACAAGAAATGTAAAGTACTTTCTCACAAGTATTTTGCGAGAAAATTATGTTTTTTTGAAGTCGATGGAAGGAAGCGTGATCCCTAAAACTGGAATAAATCAGCCCTGAGCATTGGGGTTGAGGGGGGGGGGCATCCTCTATTTGATTTAAGGCTTTCTTGTGGGAGTGGGAGGAGTCCAGGAGTGTTTAGTCTAAGAGGTGACACCTGTTTGTCTCTTAGCACTTGGAGGGTAACAAAAGGAAAGGGCCTGGGTGCCTCATCCTTCCTGTGAGGCCAGTGGTATAGCTATCATGAGTGTGACCTAGGACGGGCATGGGCACTTCCACAGGGAAACTACCAGAAGTTGCTGACAGCGGTGCAGCTGTGACCCACCTCCAGAAAGCACAATATACACACCCCAAGCTTTAAAACAGAATTGGTTAGGAAGTGTCTGTTTGCATTTTGGAAACATTCTTTACATCATAAAAGGCTCAACAAGGAATACTTTAAATAGCTAATTCCTTAAATAGTAAGTTCCCTTACTGCGCTTAAAATTTAGAAATGATGTCTCAAACACAACTATGATGAGGGAAGTGTAATTATAACTTAAGAATGAGTCTTTATAGAGAATATGTCTATAAGAGATGGATTCTTTTAAATCAGGGCTTAACCTTTTTTGTTCCACAGACTCCTTGACCAGTCAGGTGAAATGAATACTACTGTAATTTATTTATTACATACATTCATAAGTGAAGGAAATGCTAGATTTCAGTTAGAGGTCAGAGAAAATAAAGATAAGTTGATTTTTTTCAAATCAAGCTCATGGACCCCCTGAAATCTTTCCATGGACTCCTTGGGGGTCTGTGGACCCCTGGTTAAGAACCCCTGCCTTAGAGCATTTGGCTGCGGGGTATACCACCAACATACAAAAATCAATAGCATTTCTAGACACCAATAATAACCTATTAAGCAAGACTCAATATTTAGTGCAATTCTAAACATATGGATTCCCAATTCCTACCCTTTGAAACAGTCTATGGGAATGGAGACTGGGCAGATGTCATTTAAGGTGATTCACAGACAAGTTTGAAAAACCTCTCAAGGATAGAACCCACTGAGCAGGTGGGACCATGTTATTCACTAGCATTTTCTCCTAAGTGTCCACAGTGTGCCTGAACTTATTATATTAGACCATCAGCTGACCTAGATTCCTTTCACTGTAAGGGACACAACTCCACTTGATTTTGGAGTCTTTTCTCCTACACTTTACTATTAGAACTTACTGTCGGCATCTAAACTCTTTGAGAGTATCTAGTCCAATAGACTGAACTCCTGGTAGCAGAACTTCTGGCTGGTTCTGCCTGACCAGAACTCGAGAAATGATGACAAGGGGAACACATTATTTGCAACTTGGTAAATAAAACCCCTATATTTGCCCTCTACTTTCTGCCATCTATTGATTGTCTTTCTGGTACTACCCTGCTTCCACCGGTTTCATTTCAGATTTTTTTGTATCCTCTTTTATCCTTTGTCAGTCTTATGATCTTTCCGAGAATCAACTTTTGGTTTTATTCTCTCTTGTTTTATTTTTTCTATTTCATTTATTTCCACTCTATCTTTATTTCCTTCCTTTTTCTTGGGCTTAATTTGCTCTTCCTTCTCTAGTTCTTCCAGTTTTGATGTTAGGTATCTGATTTGAAGTTTTTCTTCTCTTATAATGTAAGTGTTTAGACCTATAAATTTCCCTCTCAGCATTGCCTTCACTGCATCCCATGTTTTGGTTAAGTTATATTTTCCTTTACATGGACCTCAAGTTATTTCCTAAGTTTGGTTCTGATTTCCTCTTTAACCTATTGGTTGATTATGTTGTTTAACTTCCACATATTTGTGAATTTTATCTTTCTACTTCTGTTACTGATTTCTAGTTTTATTCCATTGTGGTTGGAGAATATACATTGCATGACTTCAATATTTTTGAATATGGGATTTGTTTTATGACCCAACATATGGTCTATCCTGGAGAATGATCTTTGTGCACTCGAGAAGAATGAGTATCCTGTTTTCATTGGGTGCAGTCTTCTATAATGTCTGGTAGGTCTAGTTGATTTAGCATATCATTCAAGTCCTGTACTTCCTTATTAAGCTTCTGATTAGAGGCTCTATCCATTACTGAGAGTGGTGTGTTAACCTCCCACTATTAATGTAGAACTATCTGTTTCTCCCTTCAAATCTATCAATATTTGCTTCAGATATATTGGAGTCTTTTGTTAGGTGCCTATGTATTTATAATTGTTATATCTTCTTGTTGAATTGTCCCCTTTATCAATATATAAATGGCAATCTTTGTCCCTCATAACTGCTTTTGACTTAGTCTATTTTAGCCAATATTATGTAGCCACCTAGCTCTCTTTTGCTTACTGTTCACATAGTATATATTTTGTACATACTTTCACCTTTAAAATTCTTTTACTTTAAGATGAGTCTCTTTCAGACAGTATGTATTTTGGTCATAATTTTTGTCCATTCTGCCAATCTCTGCCTTTTCATTGGAGACTTGAATCCATTTACAATTAGTATTGATAATACAGGTCTTCTGCCATTTTCCTATTTAGCCTTTGTAAGTGTTATACTTTTGCTGTCTCTCACTTCTGTTAAAGCCTACTTTTATATTTATTTGCTTTTTAATGTTGTATTGAGTATTTCTCACTTCTATTTGGATATATTTTTCTTCTACTTTCCTTGTGGTTATCATGGGGTTAAAGTTTAACATCCTAGATATATAACAATCATATTTGGTTTGATACCAACTTAACTTCAATAGTATGGACATATACTTTTCCTATACTCCTCTGTCACCCCACTTTTTTTGGTACTTGTTATCACATATAACTTTGTACATTGTATATCTGAAAACCTAGATGCATTATTACTTTTTATGGATTTGCATTTTAGCAATTGTGGGATGTAAGAAGTAGAGTTACATACCAATGGTTGTTCACCTGTTTACAGGAGTTTGGTTTTCTCCTCTGTTTCCCAGGAGACAGACTTCCCTCTCCCAGGTATCTGAAGCTGGCAGGCCTTTGTCCCTGACTGTCTGCCTCTGTAGCATTTTTTTTTTCCTGCTTACATTTTATTTATTTTTTAAACAAATCAATTTTCTTGATACATATTAATAAAGCATACAGTTGATCCAAAGTATATAATCACTGGTATTTGGTATAATCACATAGTTGTGCAGTCATCACTTCAATCATTATTAGAGCATTTCATTATTTCAACAATAACAACAAAAAACAAGAAAGTTCCTCACCTCTCAATCTGTTTCTCAAGCTGTACATAGCTGCTATTTCTGGCTGTTCCTGCACAGTTAAATTGTTTATTAAGCAGTTTTATTGAGATATATTCACATACCATATGATCTATCCAAAGTGTATAATCAATGGCTTTTAGTATAATCACAATGTTGTACATTCATCACCACAAAAAATTTTAGAACAATTTCATTACTCCAAAAAGAAAAACTCCACACCCCTTAGCATTCCTTCCCCAGCCTTACATAACCACTAATCTAATTTCAACTTCATAAATTCATTTATATTTACATTTTATATAAATCGAATCATACAATATGTAGTACACTGTGTCTGGTCTCCTTCACTAAGTATAATGGTATTTTTGTCTGAAATTAATATTTTGTAGTATTAATCTACATTGTAGCTTCAAAGAAAAATGGTCTTATATATGCAATTTTGTCCATATTTATATTTCACATAATATATTTATATTTCACACAGTATATTTAGTTCATAAGAGCGCAATCATACATTATTTGTCCTTTTGTGTCTGGCTTGCTTACCTCAACATAACGTCCTCCAGGTTCATCCATGTTGTCATATGTTTCACGACTTCATTTCTTCTTACTGCTACATAATATTCCATCATGTGTATATACCACAATTTGTTTATCCATTCATCAGTTGATGGACACCTGGATTGTTTCCAACTTTTTGGCAATTGTGAATAATGCCACTATGAACATCAGTTTGCAGATGTCTATTCATATCACTGCTCTCAGTTCTTCTGGGTATATACCTAGCAATGGTATTTCTGGGTCCATGGCAAATCTATATTCAATTTCCTTAGGAAATGCCAAACAGTCCTCCACAGGGGCTGTACCATTCTACATCCCCACCAACAGTGAATAAGTGTTCCTGTCTCTCCACTTTCTCTCCACAATTTATATTTTCTGACTTTTTTAATAGCGGCCAGTCTAATAGGTATGAAATGATATCTCATAGTTTTGCTTCGCATTTCCCTAATCGTTAGTGATGTTGAACATTTTTCCATGTGTTTCTTTGCCATTTGTATTTCTTCTTTGGACAGTTGTCTTTTCAAGTCTTTTGACCATTTTCTAATTGGATAGATTCTTTTAATTGTTGAGTTGTATGATCTCCTTATATATCATGGATATTTAACTGTTATCAGATATATGGTTGCTAAATATTTTCTCCTGTTGAGTTGGATGCCTTTTCACCCTTTTGAAAAGGTCATTTGAGGTACGAAAGTGTTGTATTTTTTTTTTTAAAGATTTTATTTATTTATTCATTTATCCCCCCCCTTGCTGCTTGCGCTCGCTGGGTCACCTAACCACGCCGTGAGGGCGGGCTTGCCTTCAGCAGGAGGCCCCGGGAACCGAACCCGGGGCCTCCCATATGGTAAACGGGAGCCCTACTGATTGAGCCACAGCCGCTTCCCGAAAGTGTTGTATTTTGAGGAGGTCCCATTTATCTATTTTTTCTTTTGTTGATCGTGCTTTGGGTGTAAGGTTTAAGAAACTATTGCCTAACACAAGATCTTGAGGATGTTTTCCTACATTTTCTTCTAGCAGTTTTATGGTTGTTGTTTTTATATTTAGGTCCTTGATCCATTTTGAGTTCATTTTTGTATAAGGTGTGAGATAGGGGTCGTCTTTCTTTCTTTTGGATATTGCTACCATTTCTCCCAGTACTGTTAGTTGAATAGACTGTTTTGGCCCAGCTGGGTGGGCTTAACAGCCTTGTCAAAAATCACTTGACTATAGATGTGAGGGTTGATTTCTGAGTTCTCGATTTGGTTCCATTGGTCAATCTTTCTTTATGCCAGTATCATCCTATTTTTACCTCTATAGCTAAGCATTATGCTTTAAAGTCAGGAAGTGAGAGTCCTCCACATTTGTTCTTTTAAGATATTTTTTGCTGTTTGTGGCTCCTTACTTTCCTATTTGAGTGCCCTTTCTTTGTCTAGCCTAATTGTTCTAGCTAGAACTTCTGGCACAATATTGAATAATAATGGTGACAGTTGGCATCCTTGTTGCTGATCTCAGTGGGAAGCTTTCAGTCTTTCACCATTGAGTACAATGCTAGCTGTAGTTTTTCATATATGCTCTTTACCATATTGAGAAAGCTTCCTTCTATTCCTATATTTTAGAGTGTTTTTTAATCAAGAAAGGGTGCTATATTTTGTCAAATGCCTTTTCTGCACCAACAAAGAGGATCCTATGATTTTTCTTCACTTTATCAATGTGGTTTATTACACTAATTGATTTTCTTGCGTTGAACTATCCTTACATTGCACTTGATTGTGGTGTATAATTCTTTCAACCTACTTTTGGATTCTGTTTGCAACTATTTTGTTGAGTATTTTTGCATGTATATTCATTAGAGATATTGGTCTATAACTCTCTTTTTTCATAGTATCTTTATCTGGCTTTGGTGTTAGGGTGATTTTGGCTTCATAGAATTAGTTTGGTAGCATTCTTTCCAGTTCAATTTTTCAGAAGTGCTTGAGCAAGATTGGTATTAGGCTATCTTTGAATGATTGGTAGAATTCAGCTGTGAAACCATCTGGCCCCAGCTTTTTCATCTTTGGGAAGTTTTTGATTGTTTCAATCTCTTCACTTGTGGTTGGTTTGAGGTCTTCTATTTCTTCTAAGGTCAGTGTAGGTGGTTCGTGTGTTTCTAGAAATTTGCCCATCTTGTCCACATTGTCTAGTTTTTTGGCATACAGTTGTTCATAGTATCCTCTTATGGTCTCCTATTTCTGTGGAGTTGGTGGTAATATCCCCCTTCTCTTTTCTGATTTCATTTATTTACATCTTTTCTCTTTTTTTCTTTGTCAGTGTAGCTAAGGGTTTGTTAATTTTGTTGATCTTCTCAAATAACCAACTTTTGGTTTTGTTGATTCTATTGTTCTTTGTTGTTGTTGTTCTCAATTTCATTTTACTTCTGCTCTGATCTTTATTATTTCTTTCCTTTGGCTTGGTTTGGGGTTTGTTTGCTGTCCTTTTCTAGTTCCTCCAGGTGTGCTGTTAGGTCTTCAATTTTAGCTTTTTCTTCTTTTTCAATGTAAGCATTGAGGGCTATAAATTTCCTCGCAGCACTGCCTTTGTGATGTCCCATAGGTTTTGATAGGCTGTGTTCTCATTTCATTCATCTCAAGATATTTGCTGAATTCTCTTGCAATTTCTTCCTTGATCCACTTTTAAGAGTGTGTTGCTTAATCTCCATATATTTATGAATTTTCCCTTTTTCCATCCATTATTGATTCCCAGCTTCATTCTGTTATGATCAGAGAAAGTGTTTTGTATAATTTCAATCTTTTTAAATTTATTGAGACTTATCTTGTGACCCAGCATATGGTCTATCTTGGAGGATCCATGAGCACTTGAAAAGAATGTAAATCCTGCTGTTTTGAGGTGCATGCTCTGTGGAAGTCTGTTAGGTCTAGTTCATTTATCAAGCTTATTATTCAAGCTCTCTGTTTATTTATCCTCTGTCCAGATGTTCTATCCAATACTGAGAGTGGTGTATTGAAGCCTCCAATTATTATTGTAGAGACATCTATTTCGCCCTTCACCTTTGCCAGTGTGTGCCTCATGTATCTTGGAGTGCTGAGGTTAGGTGCATAAATATTTGATATAGTTATTTCTTCTTGCTGAATTGCCCCTTTTATTAACATACAATGACCGTCTTCATCCCTTATAACAGTTTTCACTTAAAATCTATTTTGTCTTATTCCTACTCCAGCTCATTTTTGGTTACTATTTGCATGGGATATCTTTTTTCAGCCTTTCACTTTTAACCTGGTTGTATCCTTATGTTTGAGATGAGTCTCCTGTAGACAACATATAGACAGCTCTAGTTCTTTCATCCATTCTATCATTCTGTGTCTCTTGATTGGGTGGGTTCATGCCATTAACATTCAATGTTATTGTAAAGGCATTACTTCATCCATTTAGACTTTTGGCTGTTGTCATATCATACTATTGTCTATCATTTTATCCTTAAATTTACTTTTTCTAATAATCTTTATTTCTCCACTCTTCTCCACTCTCTCACCCTTGTTTTTTCCATTTAGGCTGCAACACACCCTTTAGTATCTCTTGGAATTCTGGTCTTTTGGTAACACATCTTATCAGTTTTTGTTTGTCTATGCAGACTTTGAACTCACCCTCATTTTTGAAGGACAGCTTTGCTGGGTACAGAATTCTTGACTGGCAGTTTTTCCTCTTTCAGTACCTTATATATTTCATACCATTTTCTTCTGTCCTCCATGGTTTCTGTTGAGAGGTCAGCACTTAATCTCATTGAGGTTCCCTTTTATGTAATGCTTTGCTTTTCTCTTGCTGCTTTCAGAATCTTTTCTTTATCTCTGATATTTGTCATTCTGAATAGTAGGTCTATTTGGATTTATTCTGTTTGGGGTGACTTGTCCTTCTTGGATATTGATATTTAGATATTTATGTCTTTCATAAGGGTAGGGAAGTTTTCAGTCATTATTTCCTCAAATATTCTTTCGGTCCCTTTTTCATTTCTTCTTTTGGGATACCAACAATGCATATGTTTGTGCATTTTGTGTTGTCATTTAATTTCCTGAGACTCTGTTCCATTTTTTTCCATTCTGTTCTCTTTTTGTTCTCTTGTCTTTTCCAGTTCAGATGTTCTGTCTTTGAAATCACTAATTCTGTCTTGAGACATTCAAATCTGCTTTTATGTGCCTCTAATGTATTTTTAATATCATGTGTCATGTTTTTGATTCCCATAAGGTCTGTTACTTTTCTTTGCAGGCTTTCAAATTGTTCTTTATTCTCACCCAGTGTCATCTTAATATCCTTTATCTCTTTAGTCATATTATCCTTCAATTCTTTAAATTGCTTTAGGAGAGTGATTATCATTGATTAATTGTCTTAAATCCTGTATCTCTTCAAGATATTTAGTTTGTTCCTTTGGCTGGGTCATCTCTTCCTGTTTCCTAGTGTGGCTTTTCATTTTTTGTTCATATCTAGGCATCTGAATATGTTGGTGAATTTACTCTGATAGTCAATTTCTCTCTTGTCTATTGTTATTTTTTCACAGCTCTTTTTTGATATGTGGTTCAACTTATCCTGTGTCTTTAAAATTGCCTAAGGGAACAGAGGTAGCTCAAACGATTAGGTGCTTCTCTCCCAGATCAGAGGTCCTGGGTTCAATTTCTGGTGTCTTCTAAAGACACAGCACAGAGCAAATGCAAACAATGTGGGGGTAGGGAGAAATAAAATAAATCTTTTTAAAAAGGCCATATATAATAAAATTGCCCAGCTTAAATTATCAAAATCATGCCAATGACTCACTGATGGGGTGCAGATTTTCTCCCAGAAGTTAGAGAACAAAGAGACCCAGTTGTAATTTTTGTCCATGAAATTTCCATTCTAGCCAGCAGATGATGCTCATTGGAGCACCTTTCCACAGAGGTCCATCCTCTGTGTTTTCCTTTGTTTTTGTTCTTGCCAGAGTGGAGATTCAAAGTAGGCTCTGCTGGCTGAATTCACTGAAGAAAAGTGCCCTGACTACACTTCTCTTTTCCCTTGTAACAGCTGACAGGGAGAGAGACATCTGCTCCCCTCTCAGTCAGCTGCAATGAGCCAAGGATTTTACCCTTGCTTAATATCTTGGGATTGGGGATGGGAGTCCTTCCTGGTCATTGCGGGGGTTTGGTAACTCACATTTGTTGTTTCAGATTCTTTGTTTCTCTGAACCTCACCGTCGTGGGAGCTGTGATGCACTGTCCTGGTCTGCTGACAACCCAAAGCCAGGTCCCTTAGGTAGCTTTTGGCTCTTTCTCCATTTGTGTGTGTGTGTGTGTGTGTGTGAGAGAGAGAGAAGGCTGAGCCTTGCCTGCCTAATCTGATGCCATCTTCCCACAATCCCTCTGCTTATCCTATACACACACACACACATATATTTTTTACATTCCATTCATTGTCTCATACTTCTTTTTGCTTGGAGGTCAAATTCCATGAAGAGGGGCACCCCAGAGAGGACTTTCCCTAGTCAGTATTTCCCAATCAAAACAGGGCCAGGGATCTGTGAAGTGGGAGCAGACAAAGTGCTTGGGGAGGAGACCATGAAGGGCAACAAAAGCTTCTCCAATGGTTTCCCAAAGCTGAGCTTTCTTGTCCTACCCAGCAAATGCAGCCCTTCAGCTAACTGTTCACTACTGCCCTGAGGAAGTACTGCATCTTTAAATCCTCATCACCACCTCCCCTGTCCAGGGAGGGTTGAGACAATGGCTGCTGCCACCTTTGTCTGTGGCATGTTGAAACAATACCTGCCTTCATAGCCAGGAGGCAGCAATCTGAATTCACTATTCAAAAGCCATGATCAGTGATCAGCTATGCCCACCCTTGTTCTAGGGAAAGAGGATTCTTATGTCCCTTTCTGTCACCAGCAGCTAGTGAGGGACTGGACCCTATAGTGGTCTGCCATTAGAGTGGGGATGGGTGCCAGTAGCTGCTGTGTGGAGAGAGCAATTTACAATTCTTTATCGTAACTTAGCCTCTTCCTCCTGCTTGTCCCTGGATGCAGTGCAGTGTTCTTGCCTTGAGTTACAAAATAGTTATTTCAGACAGTTCCTGCCTGTTTAAGAGTTGTTTTGGTGAAAGGACTGTGTCCTAGAGTTCCCTAGTCTGCCATCCTCCCCAGAAGTCTTCCTATAATCTTTTGAATCTCAGTAAATAAAACAATTTTTTTTCACTTGCTTAGACTATAAGCCTTGAAGTCATTCCTGATTCCACTCTTTCTCTCATATCTGACCCATCACCAAATCCTGTTTTTTCTACTTTAAAAAGTGTCATCTGGTCACTTCTTACCACTGCCACCACTGTCACTTTCATTTGAGCCACCATCAACTTTGGCCTGGATTTTTCCAATAGGCACTACTAATTCATCTATGTTTAGAGATTTTTATCCCTTTGTGTTAACCTTGTCAAGTTTTAATGTCCAGATTATGCTAATTTGTAAGTAATTTGGAGAACTTTAATCTTTTCCTATGATCTGGCAGAGGTTATTTAGATGGAAATTGTCTCTTGAAATTTCACAAAAATTTGCCTATGAAACCATCTTGGGGCTTTCACCATTTTTTAAATTTTTATTTGTAAAATGATATATAAATATATATGCATATATGTGCATTTGCTTACATAAATGTTATATACATACTTAAATTACATAAATATTACACAAAAATTACAGGGATTCCTGTGTTCCCCACCTTCCACACCTCCCACAACCTCCCACATAAACATCTTTCATTAGTGTGGCACATCACCTGCAATGTATACACACATCCTGGGGCTTTGCCACTATGCATGGACCATAGTTGACATTGTAGACCACAGTCTCTCCCACACAATTCTGCATGGTATATGCTGATGTAAAATGGCCTATATCTGTCATTGTAATGTCCCTCAGGATAATTCCCAAGTCCTGAAAAAGCATCTGTATTACAACTGCTTTTCCCTTCCCTGCCCCGAAAGCGTCTAGTGGCCACTGGCTCCACCTCACTGTTATAATTTCTTCCATTACTTGAATCACAATATGTCTACAACAGAATACCATTAAGTCCACTCTAGTTCATGGCTCTTCCCCCAGTCCTGAGGAGCCTGGGATGGTGATGTCCACTCCACTTCTAAGTGAGAGTGGGCTTATATTCCATGGATACGGTGGATGGGATTATCCTGCCTGCAGCTGCACGCTCTCTCCATTCCCTGGGATGGCCGTTGTCCATCATCTTACTCCTCATCAGGTGACTTGGGTGAATCCATTGAACTGTAGAGTAGGAGTTGCAGCTCCACCGAGATTCCAGGCACAGCTGGCACATGGGCAGGCCATAGGCTCCAGCCTCTGGAAGTATACCTACAAACTCCAGCATCACACATAGGTTTGAATAGAAGGGACTGATGGACCATGTGCAGGGAGGACTTATTTGAGTCCAACACTGTCACTCTCAGGAGCACAGATTCCAAAGTAGAGCCCACTGATAAGGCATCAATCTCAGGAGCTATTCCCCCTTATATAGAACCTGGGTGTCTCCAGAGCCCTCAGGAGCCCCTCTGTGTGGGGTGATATCCACTTTGGTGTCCTATGAGATCCTACTGAGGTGTGCGTAAGTGTTACCTCTGGGATGACCTCCCGACTCTCTTTGAAGTCTCTTAGTCACATGAACTCATTTGTCTTTACCCTTTCCCCCTTTTATTCAAGGTCTTTTTCCAGTCGTATTGCCAGTTGGCACTTGGTATTAATCCCTCGTTGCCAGGGAGGCTCATCCCCGGGAGTCACGTCCCATGCTGGGGGGAAGGTAATGCATTCATTTGCTGAGTTTGGCTTAGAGAGAGGCCACATTTGAGCAACAGGGAGGCTCTCAGGTGGCAACCCTTAGGCACCCCATAACAGTAGGCTAAGTTTCAATGACAAGAGCAAAGACTCATAAGGCTAGTCATCAATAACAAGAACCCATTGGTGGACCATCCTCTTTTGCCAGACACTGCCCCTGCTGCCCCCTTGGAGAATGTGGCATAGCTCTCCAGGCTGGGAACTCAGTATTCACTAATTTATTGAGTGATTGTCTACTGACTGTGACCATGCCTCAACCCTTGATCATTTAAACAATTTTATATATCTTTCATGTATATTCAGATGAACTTCCTTCCATGAATCCCCCATCCCAGACACCCCCCCTGATGATCCTCTGCAGCCCCCATTGTAACCCTCTGTGATCTAAACCTTCCTTGAAGATGAAGCCCATATAATAACCAAATACAATTAATAGGAAAATGAAATAATAATAAGCTTAAATGAAAGATCTAAAATACATGGAGGCTCAGACAAAAAATATATATATATAATTAATGGATTGGGACATTCAAAAAATGGGAAAAAAACAAATTAAAAAAATTTTTTTTTTCCTTTTATCATTGCATTATCAGTGTCCAGTCTGTACCGTGGCACCTTCCCCCTCTCATTCCCCAGTGTCTCCCAAATTTTCATTTGATTTTCAAAGAAGTTTTAGGTCACAGCAAAGATATACACAGAATACTAGAGACTCATATAACCAACCTCCTTCCCCTTTCCTCACCCCATATTAAAACCTTTTTTTTTTTTTTCCAGATGGTAGCATTGTTATAACTGTTATACAGATAGTGAAACATAGCTACTAAACATTGTCAGTGGTTTACAGTATATTTTACAGTTTAGATGGTACAGTTTAATAATTTTTTATGATATTTACCATGTCCTGTGTCCATTACTGTAAGGTAATGAAAAACATTTCTCATGACCACTGAATACTACCTGTTTGATCTTTTCTGTTCCTTCCTCCCCATCTTCCTCGGGCACATGACACTCCCTTGTCTTGACTCATTGGATGACAAGATTCATAGTTACATTCCCTGGGTATTCTAACCTGCCCTTCCTAATCTACCCACCTGTCAACCCTGCATCACCAAACCCAGTAATATCACTACCCACCTGTCCTATCCTTCAATATGCAGCTATACTCTATCACTTTACCATAGAATATGTCCATATGGGCTTTCACCATTTTTGTACATTTTTTTATCACTCCAATTTCTTCTACGGTTACTGCTGTCTTCTAGTTATATGTTTCTTGAGCTAATTTTATTTATATTTAATTTTTTTCAATTTAATGGTATAAAATTGTAAATATTTTAATTATTAATTTTAACAGATGTACAAAGGATGAATCTAAACTAAACAAAAAATGGCTGTATTTCAAACCATATAACCTGTGATAGTCAAAAAAAAAAAAAAAATCATATAAAGTTAGAAAGTGAAAAGTTAAGGTTATGTCCCTCCCCCCAACCCAGAATTCCTCCCAAAATGCAATCACTTTTAGCTATTTTTAAATGAGGACAATCCTTTCTAATCCATACAACCATCCAGACCTGAGATTTTCCTTGTGGAAAAACTTTTAATTATAAATGAAAGTTCTCTACAATTATTGGAGTATTCACATATCTTATCTACTTTAATTTGACTTTGATACATTATACTTTTTAGGGATGTTTTAATTTCATTTTATGATTTTTCAAAAATTTGGCATAGGTATTCATGATATTTCTTAACTTGTACATCTTTGCTGGAACTGTAATGTCCCCTCTGCATTCCTAATAGTATTTAATTGTCCTTATTCTTATTCTCCTGATCACTTTCTCCATTTTATGAGTTCTGGTCAAAGATCCAACTTTCATTTTGTGATCTTATCTTTGGTTTCTTTTTATCTATTCCATTAATGTCAACTCATTTTTAATGTTCTCCTTATTTGGATTTATTTTTTTATTTAAATCAGATACATTGCTTATTTTAATCTTTCTTTCCAAATGTAATTTGAGGATATTTCTTTCTAAAACAATTTTCATGTCATCTTTGCAAATTTTTGTGTTTTCATTATCATTCCAATCTGAATATTTTAAAATTTCTACTGAGTTTTACTATTCCCCATATGTTAGATTGTGTGTATTTATGTGTCCTGGTGTATGAAAAAATCTTTTTAAAATTGACTTTTAATTTAATTTCATCAGATCAATGATCATGGTCCTTTGATAATCTATTCCATCTACCTTTGAGAAGAATGTATATTCTCTGTTATATAGAGAATCATAATCTTTATAAATAAAAGTTTTAAATTTGGTCATTCAAAAATTTTTTTATCATTAACAATTTTTTGTCTGCTTTACCTATCAAGAAAACCAAATCTCCCAGTGTGATGGATTTATTGTCAATAGATTTCTAAATTCTATCAATTTTTTTGTTACATATTTTGAGGCTCTATTTTCATGCAAGTTTATAAAATCTTCCTGATTAATTAACCACTATATTTGATAAAAGTTTTATCTCCATTCTTAATTTGTCTTAAATTCTACTTTTTATTAATATAGTTACTTCAGATTTTTATAGTAGGAATTTTAATATATAATTCCATCTTTTGGCTTTAAAACTTTTTGTGTCTTTGATTTTTGTGTTTATCTTGTAAAGAACATCAACCTTTTAAGATATTATTTCACTGGTTTCATTCTTGCTGCTGCTGAAAAGGCTGCAGTTCTAATGTTTTTTTGATGTTTTGAAGAGTTGTCTTTACTCTGTTTTCTTAAAATTTTTCTTTTTTTTTTGATTTGTAATTTTACTACAATATGTCAAGGTATAGCACTTTATGTCTATCTGCTTGTATACATTGTATTTCCTCTATTCATGAATCCAGCTTTTACCAACAAAAGGCAATTATCAGCTATTATCTCTTAATATTTTTATTCTTATTATTATTTTCTGTTGGAACTAGGATTAAACATGTTATATCCTCTTATTTTACCCTCCATTTCTTTTACTTTCTCTTTCATATCTTCTATTTTCTTTTCTACCTGTGTTGTATTCTGGATAATTCAGATCTAGCACAATGCTCACTAAACTACCCTTCGGCTATGTCTAACCTGCATAACCTTTTCATCCAGTTTTTTAAAAGGAATTTTTCAGTTTTTTTTTTTTTTTTTTTTTTTTTTTTGCTGGGTCATAGATGTATTTTAAACTTTTTAAGAAATTCCCAGAAAATTATCCAAAATTATTGTACTGTTTTTACTCTTATTAGTAATGTTTGAGAATTCTAGTTCTGCATTTTCATTCAAATTTCATTGGAAATTTTCAGTATTTTTGATTATAGCCATCTTAATGGGTTTGGAATGGTACATCCTTGAGTTTTTTTTTTTTTTTTTTTTTTT
>JAKSZT010054030.1:46134778-46172664 GCA_026826555.1 Tolypeutes matacus
TATAGAAATGCTACTGATTTTTGAGCATTGATCTTATAGCCTGCAACTCAGTTTTAAAATTCTATTTGTTTTTGGCATATATTCCTCATATTTTGATGTTTTATTGCCTATTTTATTATTTGATGTTTTTATATCTTTAAAAACACTTTATTGTTTTTATGCATATGATAATGTAGATATCTGAGCTCTTTAAAGGTCTAAATCTGTTTGTAATTTCTTCTGACTCTTATTAGTGGTTATCTGTTTTCATGTCTGTTTAGTTGATAATACCTGGCCTATCATATTCCTGATAGGGTAAGACTAAGTTAAATCTTTCCTCCACAAATAAAATTCTGTTGGTAGGATGATTTAACTTTAAATAAGTGACACTTAACAAGCTGAATATGCTTATAGTTACTAAGCCCCTCTTGCTGAGGTAACAGAGATAAATGAAACTTTTAAACACTGACACACCTTTGGGGGTGTGTAGTCAATGCCTCTCAGAAGACCTTTGCCACATACATACTGGAAACGTTTGTGATCCTTAAATTTAGGATGGTTAGAGGCTTTTTGTATTACCTAGAAACAGCATCAGTAAAATGCAGTTAATATGAAAGTAAGAAAGAACATTCCTTTAAGTCAAGAATTTGTGTCTACCTTTTGTGTTCTAAGAGGGGAAAAAATCCTGGTTGTTTTAAATAGGTAGCTGCTAAATATTTGGAGAAAATTGACATATCCTCTAGTTTAAGGAAGGAAAAATGAAACTATATAATAAAGTAAAACTACCAATTGATCGAAAAAAATCTTTTAAATTACACGAGGCTCTCTAACAACTAGCTTTTCTTGACACAGAGACTTCAATGTGTCTGTTTTCAGAGTTTTGATATGATTTTTTTTTTAAGTGGGGATTTCTTAGAATATTCTGTGGGACTTTTCTGTGAGATGATTGAGTAAAAGGAGTATGACGCATGGTAGTAGATCAAATGGAGGTGGAGGCAAGAACTAATAAATAATAGAACATTATCCTCTATTAGGACCTCCCTTTTTCTTTTGTAACACTGAAGTTAGAGGGGCAGCGGTGGAGTGGGAGTCACCCAGAGTCTCAAAAATCAATTGAAAGAGTAGTCTGGGCTGTCTCATTGACTTTCATGCTACAAGAATCTTCTGGATTACTTAACATTTTGGTGTGTTTATTCAGATCATTCTTACTAATTTTTTATGTAGTTAGAATTATGCTTTAGAAAAAATCAGTTATCACTTTTCCTTTGATTAATTTAACTTAAACTAAGTTCACACATTTTATTTTATATCTTTTCATTGTATAAACTTGATGTTTTTGTATAATTACAATATGAGAACCCAAGGTGAAGAGCACTGGGGAAAATGGAGCCCTGAGCTTCTTATTCATGAAATATATTGATGGGATCATTTTGATTACTTTATAGAAGCAAGGTTGAGCAAACCATAACTTTATGGCTGGGAAATTTAAGAATATTTTTTCATTCACAGATGACTTCCAAAGTCAATAAGCCTGTAAGAAATGAACTTCTTTATTGTCGTAGTCATTTACAGTATTCATAACCTATGGCTTTTTATTTTTCTTGAGTGGCCTGGTAAGAGTTGCTGAAGCAAGAACTGATGCATAAAAATTCCTGACACATGCGATCTCTAGAAATTGTTAGGCTTTATCATGCTTATTGAATAATAACTCTCAACATGGCAATTATGAGTCCTTTAAGATAGCAGGTAATTTGCAATTATTTTTTTTCCTATCTACAAATATCCCCACAGCCTTTGTTAAAAAAGCAAAACTAAAATTCAAATAAAGGAATTATATAAATCTATTGTCAGGGATTTCTGCTGAATTTGTATATTCCATTAGGCAAATTCCTGATATCTCAAGTCTGAGTTTACACTCCAGTTCTCAACAAACGAGGGCTCACATGATCCGTGTAGACATGACTTTCCAGGGAAACAGTATAGATGGAAAAGCATGTGGCTACCATACTCTTCATCTTCTAGAGAACACTCTTCAGTACTCCTTGAAAACAGTAGTAAATCTCAAAGTGTTGTGTTCAATATCAATGCCACAACGTTTGATGTAATTATTATAGACAATTACCAATATGACCACACTAATGAGGATCCAGTCGTCTTTTTGTTTCGAGCAGACTACGTGTGTTGCATATATGTGAAGATAACCTTTGTTATGTTATGTTATAGATGACAATAGTGTGTCAATATCAAGTTTCTCTGGATCCCACTAGTTTTCCACATATAGATATCAACTCAATCTCTTTTGTGCAAACACTGGGTGATTTCTATAAAGATATATTGTTTATGAGAAAAAAAATTTCTAGGATACTGGACTTGTTTCCTAACATTCAGAGAAGCAATATGCTTCCACATTTGAGATACCTTTTATCCAGATCCTTAAGCTCTTTTATATGAGCAGCTTTAAAGCTTTTTCTGGAGTAACATCTGAAGGCATTTGATGGCAGAATAAGGATAAGGCAATGCAAAGGAAATTTTAAGCTTAAAGTTTAACAATGGCAAAGAAATATAGAAAAATGAATAAACATAACAGGGATAGCTCTTTGGATTCCTCATATAACTTAGAGGAATGCAATATAATTATACCACTAGGGCATTATAGTAATGTAAGAGGCAGAAAATAATGAATAATTGGCACAAAATTGCCTTCCCAAACTATGAATTATTCTTCTGCTTGTGAATGCTTCTAAGACTGGATTTAGACACACTTCAGAAAATACAAACTCACTGAATGCCTTTTCCCACTTTTAGTATATTAAGGTGTTTTTTCCCTGAATCAGGAATGCACAGTATGTGTGGTTTCGCGATCATCTCATCTGATAGAAAGGAAATCTTATTTTAATCCTCTTTTTTGGGCATACTTTGAAATTGAGTTTAGTTATTAGAGATGTATGAAAATACATCTCTGGGTACTTAAATATTTAATATCATCACTGCTAATGATCATAAAGGAGGAGGAGGAGTCTAATAAATTGAGAGAAAAATTCAGGAAAAGTTCAATGACTTCCAATACTGTTTAAGTTTCCTTGGAGCTATACAATATGTATCTGAGGGTAGTAACTACAGTCTCAAAGCAAACTGTAATCTGTAAAGTCCAGGTATGGTAGTGGCAATGGGAAATGGTGGTAGAAAAAATAGAAAATGTATTTTCATTTACATCTGTTTATGGTCACTCAATGATAGCCTCGAACATAACGTTCTTTGGGCTTTTGAAGAAGAATCAAATTCCTGTCTATGCTTAGCTGGGCATGAAGTTATTCACCATTTCTAAGAAGATACTATCAGAGCTCCATACAACATAAAAGTGTTGTGAAATAATCGTTGCATTGATAAACTTTACCAGCATGTTGATGGTTCTGGATTCTGTTTTACTGGACACCATTATATTCTTGACAGCTATAAATGGGTCTGAAACTGACAGGTTATACTAAATGCTGCTGAGAATAGTGTTATTAAATGGCTCTTCCTCTACCAAAAGAACTTTCCAGTATCAGATACACTGGCAGGATAATAATAAGGTTTATTTCTATCAACGCAAGACTGTCAGTTTATAAGCAGAATCTTAGATGCTATTCCTATACATAAATACACTTCTAGCTTTTTTAAAGCAGTGTGAGTCACTGTCTCATGTACAAACAGCAAGGGCAACCAGAGTGAGAAACCATTTACCAAATTTCATTCACTTCTCTGGAAACTACCAGCTTTCAAACTGCTAAAATTATCCTGTGACTAACTTATTGAAAGGCAATGTTCACTTCCGGAATCTCAGTTCCACGAGTGAGGAAAATGGAGAATAAATGTTCTATTTAAGCTATATTTAAAAAGCACCAATGATAAACTTCATTGAAAGAATAGACTAGAAGAATATCATTTAAAATGAAGAACATAGCTTTTAAATATAAAAGCTTGATGAAATTAGTTATGGCAAAGGCTTATTACTATTAGGACATAAAAACAAGCAAACAAAATTAATGCAAGTGCTGGGACTGTATGGTCTCACTTCATTGTCTCACTGGAACACTATCATATGAGAAAGTCTGAAAATTTTTGTGTTTCAACAAGGAATACTCTTTCCATACTTTATGCATATACAGAGATTGCATATAGTTCTATTTCTGCACCACTTTAATCCTTTAAAAATTTAATATTTAGGATTCTCCTCTGAAGCATACAGATTTAATTGTTCATTTTCTGTGCATTATCATTGGTGTTCTGCGTATAAAACACCTTGGTGGATGGCAGGACCATCCCCATTTTCCTTGAATATTGTAAAATTTAAATTTATATTAAACTACCTGTCATTTCTATACTTTTGAAAACATAATTTAAAAATCAGAGTAGTTTTTTCCCCCTCATTTTACCTATCTATGCTGTATGCATTTATGTTCATACTATATCTTCTTTGGTGGATATAAGCTTCTTGACAGCATCTTTGTTGGTTTTGTAGCAATTGGATCACTAAATGCATATAAGATAAATCCTGGACTTTGAACATAGCTACCACCATCCTCAAAAACGCAGAAAGAAAATATCTACTACTCTTTTAACAATGATCACAGATAAATCTGTTCCTCTCCCAAGTCTCCAACTTCCTTTGAGAATTGTCAGAATAAATAGGAAAAAGGAACCCCTCTAGGCTATAAACTGAAGTGTGATAAACTACATTGCTAAATCATGAACAGTAGCACAAATTATATAAATATTATCTTTGTGCATCAAAAGATGGAAACTATAAGTTTCAGTCTAATTCACATGAGTTGAATAATAGCTTTATTTGTGAATATGGTATAAAAACACAATAGACTATTTGCCAGTCTCAGAGGACAGCCTTGTGGGTGAATTAAATATCTAACTATTCTACCAATAGCTGTGTTTTAACTGGTAGTTTTCACTACCACACTTCCCCATACGACAACGTACTTGAGCAAGACTGATACTAAATATAGTCAGTAACTGAATCTGGAGAAAGAGCTAGAATTTACTGAACACCTACTTTGACTAAGATTCTGTACTATTCATTATTTCACTTGATCATAACATCTCTGTGAGGTCTGTGCTTTATCCTTTTTTTTTTTTTTTTTTTTTTTTTTTTTAAATAGAAGAAAACTGAAGAGCAGAGAAACTATTTGATCTGATAAATTCTGGTCAATAATTGAATCTAGTTTTGTCTGACACCAAAATGCCAAATCTTTCCACTTCCTTAAAATGTCCTTTGCAATTAAAACATTTATATATTTTCAAAATTAATTTTTTAAATTTCCAACTGTGATTTCTGCTATATAAAACTAAGCACAAAGAGAAATACTTCATTTTTAAATAATACATTTAAAATGTTATTAAAAGAGTATTTGATTGTGGTACAAAATTCAATAGGTATACAAGAATGTGAAAGAAATATTCTTCCCATCCCTGATTCTATCCACTAATTTTCCATCTCCAGAGGCAACCACAGCTATTGGATTTGGTTTGTATCATTCCCTAGATATTCTCTGCAAATATAAGCATGTATTCTGTGTTGCTTTTTTCACTTAAATACTTTGGGTATTGTTTTATATCAGTATACATAATGCTATTATGTTGTTTTAATGGCTACATGAGAGTCTATGTTATCCAAGAGCCAGGCTTGTTTAGCTTGTCCCCTAGTGATCAACATTTTGATTACTGCATTTTTCTTGTTTTTGAAACTGTCTCCCGAGAATCTTAGTATTATGGTACTCATGTACTAAAATATCTCAAGTATAATTCCTTAGAAGTGAAATTTCTAGAAAAGGGTGTTTTTAATTTTGAAATTTATTGGGCCAAATATCCTTAAATATTTTTAAGGTCATTAAAAAGTTTCTTCTGAGAGGCTCAAGGACCTTTATCAATTCTGGGAAGAGGCAAACAGCAGTTATTTCATTAAAGCTATAATTAAATTAAATTAAAAAACCAGCACAAGAAAGCCCATGGCATCTGCTGCAGTATCATCATAGAGCTAATGTATCTGCTCTAAGATGCTGTTATCATAGAGCTTATGTATCTGTGTGTGAGGCTAGAAGAAGAGCAAAAGTTCAGAGAGAAATTTAGAGTAGGAAGAATAAAAGGAGCAGCAGAATCAGACTACATAAAAACACAGACTTCAAGGCCTGCAGGACAGAAACACACTATGGCCAAGAAAGTTAACTCCTGAGCCTTTGTCCTTTGTTCTCCCCAACTTCCACCTTTACCTTCAGAAGCCAGACAACCAGAAGTCCTTGAAGTTACAAATGAGAAAAAGAACACCAAATTATGATTAAAGAGAAGTTGACCAAGATGTTGAAAGGTCTTCAAATAATGCCAAGTAGTTAAAAGAATTGATGATTAACTTCTAGAAGATCTCAGTAACTCTGTGGTCCAAATGCTTGGTGTCCATAGTCAGATTTCAATAAAACAAAGAATCATTTTTTGACCTGTGAGGATGCTTTTTATTGTCTAGTTCTACACCTGTGCTGTATACTATAGTATGCAACCATGAATATTTTCCATTTTCTCATAACACATCTACCAGCCTTTATCCATGTATATCAAGAAGGATATGTAAAACAACCACCCAGATCCTAGGAACAATGGTAGAATCATAATTGGAATCATAATGCAGATGGAAATTTTTTTTTTTTTAAGAGATACAAAAATATGGCTCCTCATTTCCTTGTTAGGATAATGTTCTATGAAAACTTTATGTTCTGGATCCAAGCCTACTCTTCTTACATGTGAATTTACACAATTACTCTTCTAGTTCTCACTAACTGCTAATCTGATGTCTTCTCTGTAATCCTGTGCATTCCTTTCCAGTGATTCAGTTTTTTTCCCCCATTTAAACTTATTGCTCTAATAGATGGATGGAGGTTGACAGTACATCTCACTTTAGAGTGGGTCCACATCTTCTTTGGTCTGTGGCAGAAATGGGGCCTTTGGCATGGAACTGCAGAAAGGCAAAAGGTGTAGGTAGCTTGCTCATTCAGGCAGGGCTGTGCAATGGAAGCTGGAGAGTGGACCAGCTGCCTTTGCCCCATTCTGTGCCAGGAGCACTATTGGATTTAGAGTGACTGGGCCCACTGGTGGAGCCTGGGGTTGAAGGAGAAATGATATGTACACTGACACCTCTCAGGGACTCCAAAATGCTTCTTGGGCCAAGAGTTAGATGTACAACGTTCTGAGTTCTTACTTAGAGACCATTGCTTCAGTGGGGATATAGGATCTGAGACTTTTCATGCGAACTTTCTTCAGAAGGACTTTCTGAATCTATACAAGGTAGCTCTCAACTTAACCAAACATGAAGCAGAGAATAAGGCTGACCACCTTGATTTTGATCCTTGATCTGGTTGGGGCCTGGAAAGACAGCTGATTCCGTAATTATCTTCAGAAAAATCTAACCCAACTAGAAAGCCTAGGGAGTTCTTGGGTCAGCAACTAAATCCCTGATTGGTTTTGCTTTGAGATCTCAATGGGTGTTCTCTTGGTAGATTCATTGATGTTGTCAGTTTCTGAAAACATGTGTGTCTGATTTGGATCTTGTATCCACACACCTGACCTAATTCTGATTTTAGTTGTTTTAATTTCATGTCTCCTTGCTAGAGACTGAATGTCAGGTTTCTCTCCACTGGTTTGATCCACGTTATTCACCTTTGACCAAAAATTCATCCAATACAGATATTGTATCAGCCTATACTTCCTTTATATGCTAATTAAACCTAAAGTTTTGGTCTCTTACTGCTTATCACTTTATTCATGCTACCCTTATCTCTTCCCAGTTAAATTTTTCCTAATCTAAGTTTAGATCTTTATTAAAGCATTCAGGTAGAAACATAAAATATTTTAATATCACACTATTTAAATGATACACACATTCTAGAGCAATGAAATAAATCTATGACATAGTTAAGCATCTTGATACTTATCCTAATCTAATGTCCTTTTAGTCTTGAGCTGACGATATCTGTCATGAATCAGTCTAAAGCCTTTCTGTGGAATGTGTGAGAACCTAGCTCTTGTTTTTGAGAACTTCAAGGCAGATTGACATTATAAGATTTTAAAATTCTATGGTTGGAAGCGGCTGTGGCTCAATCAGTGGGCTCCCGTTTGCTGTATGGGGGGTCCCGGGTTCGGTTCCCGGGGCCACCTGGTGAGGGCGGGCCCGCCCGCACGGTGTGGTTGGCTGACCCGGTAAGCACAGGCAGCAAGGGGGGGATAAATGAATAGATAAATAAAATCTTTAAAAAAAAAAAAAATTCTATGGTAACTTTACTAACTTTATGATGAATGATCAGTAAAGACTCTGTCTGCTTTTCAAAGTTTCCCACTTATAATTCTGTATTCTTTCCTTGTTAATTATAGGTTATAAAAAATTTGGCACTCCTTTTTTTTTTATGACCCTCAGGCAAATATATTTTTCATAGGTTACTTTCTTGAATATCGGTGACATAAATGTTGCTTATATAGATAGACTGTACTAAAGACACATTTTGATAAGAGCAGAAAAACAAGATTTTAAGAATATGGAAGCCTCAGAAGGAAAGTGTTTCTTGTTTCTCCTTTATTTGTGGCAAAATAGTGTATTACTTTAATTTCCCAAAACCTCTAGACATGAGGTTTCACAACCCCATTTATTCATCTCTAACTTACTTCACCCATCTCCACTACTCAGTTCCTTATTGCATTACTCCATTAATGTGTTTGCTGGCATTTTTCATATTCTGGCTCTGAAATAAGACAAGCCCATGGCGTTTAACTAGGCATTAGAAACTGGGTGAAGTGCCTTTTCTCCTTATGCCTTTTGTGAGTGAGGAAGAGATTTAGGAGAAAATGTATCCCAAACTTTGTTTTAGTCAGTGCCTGTTGTGAACAGTGTGGTATTTTCCTAGTTTCAGTGACCTCCTGAGAGAAGAACCTTAAGAAGTACCATTTAAAACATGTTATTCTGAAAGAGGCTAACATGCTATAAATCAGAACAAAGCTTCCAAGTGAGAACATTATTCTTCTGAATGATGAAAATGAGCTCCTTTGTATTATATATAATGGAAGGAAAGGAAAGACATCTAGGGTTTCATACTCGTAGAATATATATTGCTGCTCAAGGCATGGGAACCCACCAGTGGCGTGGGATGATTATTAACTTAGTTATTGTTCCACAACCCATTTATGTGCGTGATGCATTATTGAAATAGAGTAACAAGGTAGAAATGGGAATTATATGGATCCAACATGGCCATTGTGGGCAATTTATATATGGGATACTCTTGGTACTAAAAATCTATTGTTTAACAATAATAGATCGTATGGTACAATAAAATGCGAAACCAACAATAAAGAAGGATAAAAACATTAGAAGAGTTTATTCAAGTAAGAATAGAAAAGCTGGTGTGACTTTGCTTCTATGGCATTATTCATCTGAAGGGGTTTGTTCTGAAATTTGCAATTAAGCTCTTTGTAAAATGTGATAGAAACAGTGATCACAAATGTCGATTTCTTTCCTCTTCCTCATCATTTTATTTTTCATCCATGGTCAGTTTATGGGTTATTTGGAAAAAACTTAACCAAAGTGTGGAGATTAGTTTAATTTTAAATAGTCCATATAGCAAGGAGGTTACTGTTTGCTGAGCTGCTTTCTGACTTAAGGTCTTGGAATGTTGAAGTTCTGGGAGACTAAAAAACTTACTAGATCTCTTGCGGTTTGCAAGATCATGCTTTCATCCTATTCTGACAAGGCACTTGTTTACAAAACTGGAGACCACCAAAAAAATCCAGAACATTTTTTATCTCTAGAATGTGCAAAACTTCAGACACAAAGCAGACAAGGCCGGAGCTGATGACAGTGGAGGTTTCCCTCGTCACAGTCAAATGCTCTAAGTTCAGTGGAACCATAGAGTTTGAAGAACTAAAGAGTTCTTTAGAAAATGAAGCCAACAGTTTCAGTGGGAAATCCCAGTATTTATGGTATAAATAAAACTTTAAGATATTTCATCTTCTTTAAGCCATAAACTTTTGATAAGTCTGCATTATCAGGCATCTGCCTTGTCCATGTGACTTGTCTATGTGGTTAAAGGAAATGACTAATGTGAAAATAAATGATATCTCTCTGAATATAGAACATATTTAGAAATTTTTTTTAGGGCAATACTGGGGATTGGACCTGGGACCTCATACATGGGAAGCAGGTGCTCAAACCACTGAGCTACATCTGCCACCCTATATCTTGAGTTTTGATGTGAATATAAGCCTCCTCAAATTATTGGCTATGTGTCCAGTTGCAGGTGTTTGGATAGTCCTGGCAATGTTAAATACATTGTCTTTTGTGATCACTAAGCTAAAATTCAGGATGGCTAGAGACTGAATTTAACAGCCTTAGTTTAATGACCTTCAACATTACTTAAGTTCTGAGAATTGGTTTTCTTATGTGTAAAGGAGGCTAATGATATATACCACATTTGGTTTTTGTAAAAGCAAAGTAAGAATATTAAGGTCCTTTATAGAGTATATGGAGCTTAAAAACTGTAAAGTTCTAATAATGAATTAGATAAATATAGAAAAAACATTCCATTTATCAATAATAAACGTACAAATTCCAGATAAAACTTTATAAGAAATGTTTTATATTTTTTTAACTTTAATTTTTTAAAAGTTTTAGATTACAGAAAATTACATTGAAAATATAGGGGATGCCCATATACCCCACCACACGCCTCTCACATTTTCCCCTATTAATAACACCTTATATTAATGTAATACATTTGTTACAATTGATGAACAAATATCAAAACATTGCTACTGTATTAGTCAGGCAAAGGACAGAGGGAGTAGTTCTGATGTTGGAGTTTTGATGTTGGAGATGGGGAGGCAAGCAGACGGAGGAGTTTGGTCATGAGGAAGGAGAGAAGGCCCCAGGATAGAGATGAGCTGTTCGCCTGAGAGTTTACAGCTGGCCTTGTGGAGAGAAGCAAGGCCTAGAGAGCCTCATAGTCTACAGCTGACCTTGTGGAGGAAACAGTGGCACTGAGCCTGGAGAGAAATGCAGCCCTGGGAAGAGAGGAACCCAAGAAACCGGAACCCTGGCAAACGGCAGCTGTCTTGCTCCAATACGTGGCAATGGACTTTGGTGAGGGAAGAAACTTAACACTTTATGGCCTGGTAACTGTGGACTTCTACCCCAAATAAATACCCTTTATAAAAACCACCCCATTTCTGGTATTTTGCATTAGCACCCTTTTTGCTGACTAATACAGCGACTAACCATGGTCTATAGTTTACATTTTGGTTACACTTTGCACAGTACAATTTTATAGGTTTTGACAAAATGTATGAAGACCTGTATCCGTCATTGCAAAATCACTCAGAACAATTCCAAAGCCTTAACAATGCCCTATGTTCCACCTATTCTTCCCTCTCATTCCCCTTAGAACCTCTGGTAACCACTATCTTTATTTCAATGTTACAAGTTCTTCCATTACTACAATAATAATGTCTACTTTGGTCCATGTTTGCATTCCTCCCTTATGTTTGCTCGTTCCTCAACTTTGAGGATTTTGGGATGGTGATGCTTGCTGTGCTTCAAATTGAGAGGGGCATAGATCTTATGGGGTAGATGGAAGGAACTGTTTTGCTTGCAATTGTAGATACTCTTTGCTTTTTGGGATGGGTGTTGTCCATCATCATCTCTTGTTAGTTCTCCTAGGAGAGTCCAATGAACTGGAGATTAGGTGTTGGCTGCAACTCTGCTGAGATTTAGGGCTCAACTGCATATGAACAGACTGAATATTATGTCTCTGGGGACATATATTTAATGGGTATAGTGCTTCTTATAGCTTCAAATAAAAGGGGCAGAAGAATCATGTGTAGGGAAATTATAAATGAGTCTAGCTTTGTTACATTGGGGGAATATGTTATCATATATTCCAAGGTAAGGCCTACCAATGGGGTGCCACTTTCATGGGGTTGTGTGCCCTGCCTATAGTGTCCAGATGTCTCTAGAGCCCTCAGGAGCCCCTTTTGAGGCTTTGTTTACTGTGGTAGAGAGATCCTGCTGAGACGTGCATAAGTGTATCCTCTGGAATGACCTCCAGACTCGCTTTGAAATCTTAGTGAGACTTCAAAAAACATAAAAATGCCTTTGTATTTAATGTTTGCCCCTTTTGGTCAAGGTCATTTTCCAAATACATCACTGGTTGGTGCTTGGTATTAAGTCCTTGGTGCCAGGGAGGCTCATCCCTGGTAGTCATGTTCCATGCTGGGGGCAAGGTAGTGAGTTTATTTGCTGAGTTTGGCTTAGAGAGAGGCTACATTTGAGTAACAAGGAGGTTTTCAGGAGTTAACTCTTAGACAATAGATATTATTAGGCTAAGTTTTAATTTTACAAGAATAAGGTTCTAAGTACAAGCATTACTATTGAGGGCTTGGTGCATTGATCTGTTTTCTTTTATTAGGCACTGCGTATGTACTCTAGAGATTCTTGCCACTCTATTAGAGAATATAGTAGGACTTCCCAAGGTGGGAATTAAATATTTTGTTGGTTATTGTGTGGGTCTCCACCTACTGAGATAATACCCTATGACCACATGAACACATTCATATTTCATAGAGAGATGCCCTGGGTGTCCCTTTCTCCACATAGTCCCCCTACCACTAACACCCTGCACCAGTTACGCTCCCCTGCCATAGTTGCCAAGAGAACACTGTGCAAAGAATGACACAAAATTTTGGATGATTAAAGAAATTCAGTGGAATTGCTTGGGAAGGCTTAATATTAAAAAGATGTTATTTCTTCCAAACCAATATACAGATCCAGTGCAATTCTAATAAAAATCCTAGAGGAGTTTTGTGTTTTTTTTTTTTTTTAATTTTAATTTAAATGAATCTAGGAAGCTTAGGGTATACTTATACTTAGGATCTTAATATAATATGAGCTTTGATTTTCCAATAAAATGTTTAAATTTTATTACTTATATGAGAAAATGCTGACTGAGTATGAACCCATCACTCATTTAAATTCTATAACATCTTTATGACATTAACACAGTTCAGATGTGTAGAAAACTATTATTCAGAAATGCTACCTGCTATTATGATTATTTTGATGACATTTAAATCCCAAGTATACACACAATGAAGTAAATAAAACAGAAATTGCAAAAAAAAAAAAAGGGCTAGGATAATAAAATAAGGAACAAAAAATTATAATCCAAAGAGCTGAGTGGTTAACCAAGATGGAAGCATATGGTACTCCAAGATTCTGTTACTCCCCAGGATCATTGAACAACAAGCAAAAATTGGCAAAGCCATCTTTCTCTAAACTCTGGAATACACTAAAGTGGTGCTGTAACTGGGGAGCCAAAGGAAGAAAATTTAGCCATAAAAATGGTAGAAGGAGCTCATGGGCCTTAGCTGGCCTCTCCCCCATTCCCACCCCAGTGTGGTATGAAACCAGCCTGAGCTCTCATTGTGGGTCCCTGCCCTTTTTCTGGAGGGAATATAGTACCCATATGCACATACTGGGGTGCCTATATGTCAGTGCCAGTCTATCAGGTGGAAGCCTTTCAGAGACTAAACTAGAAACTCATCTCTGGGTCATCCTATCAGAACATATTCTTCAGGCAGAACAGATTGCAGACAACCAAAGCAGGTAAGAAACAAATAACTCAAAGTGGTCAGGAGCATAGGATGACTTGCTTTAAATTATACAATAGAGCACCCTGGAGGGGGAGAAAGTATTTCATTGGGAATAGAGGGGGCATTCAAATTCCTGTAAATAGGGGAATTCCTAAGAATATGAGCAAGCCCAAGCTCAGGATAAGACACGGGTCTCACATGTATAAAATAATTAGAATATGCATATTCCTTAAGTCAGAAACTAGAATACAGGTTACCAGGTGTTGGGATGGGGGTTGGGAATGATTTCCAATGCTTAATTGGAACTTGAATTTCTCTTGTCTTCATAATGAGTAGTGGTGATGGTAGCATATTGTGAATGTAATTAACAGCATTGAATTGTATATTTGAATGTGGTTAAAAGGGGGAATTTTAAGGTGTATGTTTTACCCAAGTGAAAATTAGGAGGAAAAACCCATAGGACTGTGCAACGCATACAGTGAACCCTAATGTATACTATGGATTTTAGTTAATAGTAGAATATTTTGTTTCCTCAATTGTAAAACGGTATCACACTTACATAAAACATTAATCACAGGGAAAACTGCATGTGTGAGTAGAGTATGTAGGAATTCTGTATTTTCTGCATTTGTTTTCTAGAAACATACAAATTCTCTAATAAAAAATACAACAAAATAAATTTAAGGTCACTCTCAGAACTAACTCAGAAATTAAGACTTTTATAATAGAAAATACTTTAGTGAAGGACTGAATTATTATATTTGAGAAAACCAGTTTTGTAAAAAAAAAAAAAAAAAAAAAAGGGCAGCTAAGAGTTAAAAAGAATCCATATAAAATGAAGTCATGAAATGCTGACGTGTTGAAAAGTCATTCTTGAATACTGGTTGAGAGAATTGGCTTAACTCTGCTTCAAAACTATTAATGTGGTCATATTGTTTTTTTATATTTTACTTATATATGCAAAACAAATTAGGTTGCAACTTGTTTTCTGATATATTTTGCAAAGAACTGTTTAAAAAGAAATGTGAATGTTCTGCAAAAACATGATCAACTAGGGAACAGATTTCTGGAAATGAACAGTTACAGCCATACCTATTGTATGTAAAATTACAGAAGTGTCCACCCTTATAATTCCTTATAATTGCTCACACTGAACACATCGGCAGCCACAGCTTAATCCCAAGGACCTCCTTGTCACAAACTCTTTGCCATTTGAGTTCCTCAGTATGGCTCAGATGGTCAAATAAAGGTAATTTTTTTCTTTTCTTTTTTTTCCCCAAATGTATAATGATACGTGTAATGATTCTGCACACTTGTCTCTTCCAATGTAAGGTAGCTTAATTGAGTATATTTGCTGTTCAGAATTAACGTGGTTGAATTATATATTTTCTTTATGGGGAAAATGAATCATAAACAATGAAAATTTATGGTTCAAAAATGAGTGGATATCAGCAATTTCATGTGATTTAGCCTAATACTGCAGGAAGAATTAATTTTTCTCAAGGCTGAACTCTTCCAATGAACAGTTGCATTGCAAAGCTATGTGTATTTTTATATCATTTCAATTAAAAAGAAACTTTGAGAGTTGGATGAAAAGAAATGACTGTGAAGATTGACTCTGAAGACTCAGTGGTGAAACTAAAAGAGCAAAAGCAAAAACAAAAAAGCCCCCAAAACTTTACAAGGTGTTTTTCTTCTTCGGTCACATTCTGAGCGTTCTTCTCAGTGATCATACTGACATTCCACAAAAAGCAGCAAAAAGAATTTTAAATCACATGTCCACTAGAAATGGGGTGGGGGTGGGGGCTTTGGAAGCCAACTTTGCATTTGTTCCTGGAAAATGAATCTCCTTTATTGTATCAGTGCTGGAGCTGTGTAATCTGTTTTCTTTAATGAAGGAAACTGTGTTTGCATTTTGCAATTGTCCTAGGCAGAGTAATACCGTGTTCTAAATTAATGTTCAACAACTCAAACCCCTGAAATTTAGAAAGGGCTGGCTCCTGCTTGTCTTTCTAGAAGAAAAGATTTAGGTGGGAATAACAGTGAGTTATAGATTGGTAGATGCATAGAATTCTAGAGCAAAAAGGAACCTAGAAATTGTCAAGCCTCGCACTTTTTTTCAGCTGAAGAGTTGGGATATAGAAAAGATGGTGGTTGTCTCCAGATCACTCAGCTAGTGTGAGGGCCATGACACCAAATCAAGTCTTCTAACCTTAAGCCTAGTGTTAGGGAGGCCTAGAAAATTCTGGAGTTTCTAGGTCAGGTAACACATTTTAGTCATTCAAATTTTAACTAGGCTTCATGGTTTTTTTGAGCTTGATAAGCTGACAAATCTCTACTAATTTTATAGACTTCCTGCAGATTTCAGATCCTGCTATTAGAATCCTGATTCCATGAGTGATGGGAACTATGCAAATGCCTTATGTTTTTGTTTAAACATATATAACTAGCAGCTGTTGAGAAGTTCCCCTGGCTTCTAGAGGAGTCCCTTAGGGATGTCAAACTGGGTTGCCTCTGGCTGTGATCAGTGGAGGTGCTGCAATTTCTAAATATGAGGGCTTCAGAGTGACAATCTGGTTGGGGGTGTGTAGAGAACTCTTAAGCTGCATTGTTAATTTAGATTTTACATTAGTTTGAGATGGCTTGACATTGAAGGAGGTGATGAAGATTAAGGAGGGGCTCAATTTCCTTCCCCTAGCCACTGCTGCTTATCTGGCTCTGGCTGCCGTGAATGTTGTTGGCTTTAATCCAAGTATCACTAGATGTTTAACCCAAGGGTCTTCATGGAGTCTAGTCTAAGCAGTAACTGCAGCATTTTCTTAGAAATAAAGTTCACGGACACTCTATAGGGCCATGCCCCTTAACCTAATAAATACTAATGATTGAAGCAGCCTAACTTCATTGTGTTTCTTAGAAAGTGCTTCATTCTCATTTGAATCCAGGAAAATGATAAGCAAAGTTTCTAAATGGCATTCCATCAGTATAAGGTTGTAGGAAGGTTGGGGACAAAAATTATTCCTAATAGGATGATTTAAGCAGAAAAATAAGGAAAGGGAGATGTGGTATATAATTGATTAGCGTTAAAAAAAATCCTGGATCAAAGCCTCATATGAAATATTTGCACATTATTTGGGTCAGATCATCTACATTTCTAAGCACATGATGCCTGACCTTTTCCAAGCAATGGGAATGGAAGGGATCCCAAAGCAGAGGGAAGCTTGGTTTGTTCTGCAGTATTTTTGGCCTTGGCAAGATTTATAGTATGAGGCTCAGAGCCAGTCTGTTAGGCTCCAACAAAAAGGTTTTAGCTAAAATTCATGACTTGAAGTATTGTTATACTTAGTTAATAAGCTACTCACACCTACTTCACCGTGAGGAACTACTTGATAGGGCAAATATGTCTTACAGAGGTCACCTTTCTGCCTAAATATATCCTTTCCCCAAACATTTACAATTCCATCTGTAAAACAGTAGTTTTTCTTTCCTCACAAAGAGTTTTGATTTATCTTTAAAAATAAGTGCTGTCTGCTTCCAAGTTCTCAATGATAAATGAGGTTGGAATGCAGATGTGTATACTTTGCAGAGTTAGAAGCATCTTGTCAAAGTATTCTTTAGAATATCTGACATCACTATTTAAAGAAACTTAAGAATGTGCCTTCTGTTATTTTTAGAGACTAGCAGGGATTTCTTTGGGGGGATCTTTCATAGGCACTGACACAAAAGTTACAATTCTAAAAGTAGGGAATGGTAAATGTTCAAGAGAGAGAACAAAAACTGGCTAAAAAAACAAGGTTTAGTGAAGTCACTGGCATCATCAAAATGCATTTATTAAATCATTAGAAATCAAAGAAATAAAAATTAAAACCATTTTTCTGCCTATCACTTTGGCAAAGGCAAAAACAGGAATGCTACCCACTGTTATTAAGGGAAATGAGCAGTCTTACAACTTTCTGAAGGCAATGCTTTAGAAATGATATGACCCTCAAACTTACAAAGGCCCCTTTTAGGAATTTATCCCAAATAAACAAAAAGATGTCCAACATTTCACTGCAAGGATTTTCATTATAGTATTCCTTATATTGTTGACAAATACAAAAAACAACAACAACAAAAAAAACCAAAAAACAAACAAACAAAAAAAAAACAAAACAAAATAAAACAAAAAAACCTACCTGTCCTGAACTAAAGGGATTGAATGAATAAATTCCAGTGCAATGTATACAATGCACAGAATATATTCTATGCAAGTGTTAAAAATGATAGATAGAATTACTATTGACATAGAAAGATGTTCATATAACATTAATGAACAAGTAGGTTGCCAAAAGTATGAGCCAATGAAAATGTCTGGAAGGCTATACAAGCTTTTTTTAAAAATAACAACAACTAAACTATAGATTTTATTCTTTTATCAGTTTTTCCATTTCTTTTCCAGGATCCCATCCATGATACCACATTGCAGTTACTTGTCATGTCTCCTTAGTTTAATCTATGACAGTTTCTCAGCCTTTCCTTGATCTTGGCACTTTCACAGATTAATGGTGAGGTATTTTATAGAATGAAGATTAGAATTTGTCTGTTTTTCTCACTGTTAGTCTGAGATTATAGGTTTTGGGGAATGCCACAGAGGTGAAGTGCCCTTCTCATCTCATCACAATAGGGGTTACACAGTAGCAACATGACTTTTCAATGGTGATTTAACCATGAGCACTTGGTTAAGGTGGTGTCTGACAACTTTATCATAAGTTCAAAACCCTTTGTATTCAAATGAACAAGAGTTTGAATTCTGTTTATGCCTCTTACTAAATTATGAACCTGGACAAATTATTTAATCTCCCTGAACTTCAAATATTTAATCTTGCTGAATTCTTTTGAAGATTAAATGCTATAAAATAACGTTACATGAAATATAGCACTTAATAAATTAATGCATATTTCTTGATTTCAATGTTTTTGTTTTTTGTCTTTCTGTTCTTCCTGTTTTAAAGCTGCAGTAGTCTGGGTCCACTCAGGAGATAGGAAACACAGTAGGTTAAACATAGGAAGTGTAATATAAAGAATTAGTAATTATCACAGTGAAACTCGACCATACATGGAGACTCTATATGGTACCCTAGGGCTGAAAGAGAGTACCCAAGGAGGAATAAACTTGGCAGTGCTTTAGACTTCCATGGAGAAGATATAGTTTGGCCATAACATTAGCAGAGAAGTTGGCAGCTTTAGCCAGGTAGGAACTGGTTTGCTGCTGCTCAGCAAGGGCAACGTTCTGCAATGTGGCCTGGGAGCAGGGACTTAGCATCTGGTAGCATGGGTGTGCAGTGGTAGTCTGGTGACATTGGGAGCAAGAGACCTTCAGAGCAAGCAGGCTGAACGGGGATAAGGCTTAAAGGACTGCTGTGTAGCCCTCCAGGCCAAAGGCGAGTGAGGCTGCGCACAGACCACATGGGACCTTGCTGAGGAAGTCAAGAAGTGCAGGCTGGAGCTCTGTTTGCCCTGTCAAGTAGGCTGAGGAAAGGTTATTGGCAGGCGGAGGCTGCAAAGGTGCAGAGGAAACATGTTCCAGCCTGTGTAGGCTGGAACAGCCTCCACAGATATTCCATTCTGTCTTGGCTAGGACAGGCTCCACCAGATATTCTCACATTCGAACTGCTGGACCAGGCTGGTGCAGAAAATAGCTGTAAGCCTCATCCCTCTGCAAAGTCTCTCCAGTGCCCTCTACTGAGGAAGTTTAAATTGTGCTCACTTTAAAGGAGAAGGCTTAAAGAATTCAGTTAACAGAGCATATGTTGAAGGATGCATTCGGAGCTGAGAAGGTAATATATTGATACCTTACACACAAGCTATAGTCTAAAGCTAGTCATTTCTGTCTGATTAAGTTGTATTTTCCCCATCATACTTCATCTGAGGAAGTGACAGTTTTACTTTATGGGAAGTGCAGTGTTTCCAACTGATTAACAAGGGATACAGTAGGTGCAGCTTCACTTTGTAATAGCTGACTTAGTGTTTGGGTATACATTCAAGCTTATTCAAGGAATGATATTTTAAATGTATTTAATATTGTTTTCAGTATTGTTTTATTCTAAGGCAGAGGGAAAGTGCACTTTGCAGGGTTAGACATCAAGAATATATTTGAAACATCCAGACACACAGTCTTTTTAAGGGCTGTAATATTTTCTAAACTGTTGTTAATAGGTGTTTTGTCTGTCTCAGTCCCTCCTAACAATGCACCTGTCTACTGCTCCTTCCTTGTAATTATGCAAACGTGCTCCCATGGCAGGCATCCCACCACCTCTGAGTCCTGCTCCTTTAGGGCTCATGGCCTTATTCCTTGCACACTTTGGACAAAGCATCTGGCCCTTTTCTCTTAACCTAATCCTTTTTTCTTTTTCTTTTTTGAGCAAAATGTCTTACAGATTTGAGCACATCCATTCCTCATCAAAATATGCCATGCCTAATGAGAAAAGCTTAAATTTTAGTCTTTTCTTCCTTTCAAGGGAATAAGACATGCTTATTGTCTAGGAATCCATCTAATGGAGGAGTACTTTTTTATTCTTTGCTGGATTCATTTTCTTATGTCTTTGAGTATGTAGCTGGGAGTCACACCCTTCACACTATCTAATCGACAGAATTTCACCTCATCATCCTGGTAGGGGTAATGACTTCCCACTCTGTTTCATTGTGGAGGATCTGTTGTGTGGCCGTGAGGTGGAAGGATGCACTTGAACCCTACCAATTGTGTGGCCTTCTGTAAGCTGAGAAATGACTACTTCAAGAGACAAGGGGTGTATGGGAAAATGCTTTGTAAATTGTCAAAATGCTGTGCAAGGATACGGATGACATAAAGGACAGCAGTGATCCGGAGGGCTAGGATGTTGATGTGTATAGTGTATGAGCCCCCCCTTCTTTAATTTTTTTTATTTATTGTGGGTAAAAATCAAAATTTTCACAATACATACCAACATTTGCAAAATGATATATAAATATATATGCATATATGTGCATTTGCTTACAAAATTGTTATATATATATATATTAAGAGGTGCTTAGATTACCCAAAATATTACATGGAACCCACTGTGATTCCCATGTTGCCCACCTCCCACACCTCCCACCACATCCCACACAAACATCTCCCACAAGTGTGGCCCACCAACCTCAATGGACTTATACATCCTGGGGCCTTGCCACCAAGCATAGACCACAGTTCACACCGTAGACCACACTCTCTCCCACACAGTTCTGAGTGGTGTGTGCTGATTTAAAATGGCCTACATCCGTTGCCACAACGGTACTCAGGACAACCTCCAAATCCCAAAGAAGCCCCTGTATTTCAACTGCTCGTCCCCTCCCTGCCCCAAAAGTGTCAAGTGGCCACTGGCTCCACCTCATTGTTATAATTTCTTCCATTGCTAGAATCACCATATGTGAACAACAGAATACCATCAAGTCCACTCTAGTCCATAGTTCTTCCCCTAATCCTGAGGGGACTGGGATGGTGATGTCCACTCCACCTCCAAGTGAGAGAGGGCTTATATCCCATGGATATGGTGGGTGGGATGATCCTGCCTGCAGATGCAGGCCCTCTCCATTCCCTGGGATGGCTGTTGCCCATCGTTGTCTCCTCACCAGGTGATTTGGATGAGTCCATTGAGCTGTAGGGTAGGAGTTGCAGCTCCACCGAGATTCCACGCAAACCTGGCACATAGGTAGGCCAGAGTGAGCCCCCCTCTTGATCAAAAGTTTCTAGATTATTTGCACATTAGACTTCTTTCTGCTTCCTAGGAACTATGGTTCAGACTTTCTCTTTGCTCTTCTCTTCTGCTGTTCCTTTTTTTGCATGTGCAATGTCATCGATGGCATTTTCATGGGATATATGTAAACAAGATAATATTTTAGAACAGCTGGAATCTGGGTCAATTTCAGTGTCTCGTATCTAGTAAGTTACCAATTTAATAAGACAGAGTGAAATATATTTAAATTGACTTTTAGAGAACAGAGGAAAATGAGAAGTTATAATTTAATAGAACCAAGAAATATTGATGAGGAAAACTATAGGTAGCTAGTTCAAATTGTCATTGATTCCCTGAGATGAAAAAAAGTTTTCGTGTTAACCAAAGGGTTATACATGTTTCATCTTCAAAATGGATTTCATAGAAGACTTTTCATGTGTAACTATATGTAAGATTAATAACTCTATCTTTTGTGAACTAAGCCTTATTTATCAAGCCCCTGCTATGTACAAAGTATGAAGCTTGGTGTTTTAACTGCCACAAATATTTAAGGTAGATATAGTTATGCCCAATTTCTAGATGAGGAAACCTAAAATACTGGGACATTAAGCACATTATGACAAACAAGGTGACAAGGTTACAAAATTAGATCCAGATCTATCTTTAGACATACTTCTCCCACCACGGAAATCTTGACCACGCCATGCTTTAGCCATTGTTTAGGTCTGGACTAACTACCTCTGGATTTCTTGTTATATGAGCAAAAAACAAAAAATGCACTGGTTTAAGCCACTGTTACTTGAGTTTTATGTTAAATGCAGAATAATTCAATAAAATCATTTAATATTTCTAGTATGTTCTACTCTGTCTTGACTTGTCAAATTTATACATTATTTATTTGGAAGATGAAGATTTGGTGTTAAAATTCTATCTTACCACACTAATTCTCCTCTTTTTTTCCCCAAAGTTTTTCTGTTACACTATTTATATCAATATTCACTTATATATTTAAAATTTAAAGAATAATAGCAGCTTTATTCAGCCCTGAGCCATTATATACTCGAATTTATTTTTCAAACAACTTGCTGTTTTTCCTAGGATTAACAATTACCTTGTGTACTTGTTTCCTTCTTGTGCTACTTCCTTGTCACTAATGCTTCCCAACTGCTCCAATAGTATATTGCTTTCTAAGTAATTGATTGGTTCAGTTGTTTCCTGGAGACATCCCTCCTGGAACACTCCCCTCTTCAGATCCCAAACAGAACTGGCTATCTGAAATGATCTTATATTATTTCTAAAATTTTAATGAGGCCAGTATAATTATTTTTTTAATAATTATTTTTGTTAGAGAAGTTGTAGGTTTACAGAAAAATTGAGCATAAAATATATAAAATAGTTACCCTATGCCACTTTATTATTAACCCCTTGCATTAGTGAAGTATATTTGCTATAATTCATGAAAAAACATTTTCATAATTATACTATTAACTATAGCCCATTGTTTACAACAGGGTTCATTGTGTTGTCCAGTCGTGTTTTTCTTTAAATTTTTATTCTAGAAACGTATACAATCTAAAATTTCCCCTTTTAACCACACTCATAGATATAATTCAGTGCTAGTAATTACATTTATAATGTGCTCTCTCATCACCACTATCTATTACCAAAACTTTACAATCAACCCGAACAGAAATGCTGTACAATTAAAACATTAATTCCCCATTCCCTATCCCCAACCTAGCCCTTGGTAGCCTTTGTTATAGATTCTGACTATTTGAGTTTGCTTTTTCTAATTATTTCATCCATGTTGTCACATGCAACAATTTCATTCCTTTTTAATGCTGAATAATATTACATTATATGGATATACATTTTGTTTATGCATTATTGTTTGGACATTTGGCTTGCTTCCATTTTTTAGCACTTGTGAATAATGCCACTATGAACACTGGTGTACCAATATCAGTTTGAGTACCTGCTTTCAATACTTTTGGGTATATATCTAGTAGAGGGGTTGCCAAGTAATAAGGTAATTCTGTACTTTGCTTTTTTGAGGGCCTGCTAAACTGACTTCCACAGGGGCAGCACCATTTTACATTCCCACCAACAATGAGTGTTCCTGTTTCTCCACAACCTTTCCAACACTTGTAATTTTATGTTTTTGTTTTTTTTAATAGTAGCCATTCTAGTGGGTGTGAAATGGTATCTCATTGTGGTTTTGATTTGCCTTTCCCTAATGGGCAGTGATGAAACATCTTTTCCTGGGCTTTTTTTAGCCATTTGTATATCTTCTTTGGAGAAATGTCTGTTCAAGTCATTTGCCCAATTTATAATTGGGTTGTTTGTCCTTTTATTTGTGAGTTATAGTTTTTCTTTATATTCACTGGATATTAAATCCTTATTGAATATGTGGTTTCTGCATATTTTCTCCCACTGAGTTATGTTGTCTTTTCACTTTCATGACAAAGTCCTTTGAAGCACAAAAGTTAATTTTGATGGGATCTCATTTATCTATTCTTTAATTGCTTGTGCTTTGGGTGTGAAGTCCTAAGATCCTGAAGATATTTCTCACCATTTTTGTCTAGGAGTCTTTTTAGTCCTAGTTCTTATATTTAGGTCTTTAATTCATTTTGAGTTAATTTTTGTATGTGGTATGAGATATAGGGGGTTCTTCAGTTTTGCATATGGATATCTAATTCTCCCAGCATCATTTGTTGAAGAGATTATTCTTTCCAAATTGATTGGAATTGGCAACCTTATCAAAAATCAATTGACTATAGATGTGACAATCTATTTATGAACTCTCAATTTGAGTTCATTGGTCTATATATCTATCCTTTTACCAGTAACATGCTGTTTTGATTATTGTGGCTTTGTAATAAGTTTTAAAGTCAAGAAGTCTGAGTTATCAAACATTGTTCTTCTTTACAAAGATGTTTTTGGCTATTCGGGCCCCCATTACCCTTGCAAATAAATTTGATAATTGGTTTTTCCATTTCTAAAAAGAAGACTGTTGGAATTTTGATTGAGATTGCATTGAATCTATAAACAGAAATACACAGAACATTACACCCCAAAAGAGCAGAATATATTTTCTTCTCAAGTGCACATGGATCATTCTCCAGGATGACCTCATGTTGGGTCACAAAGCAAGTCTCAATAAATTTTAAAAGATTGAAATTATGCAAAACATCTCCTCTGACCACAGTGGAATGAAGCTGGAAATGAATAACAGGAAGAAAACTGGATAATCAAAAAATATATGGAAAATAAATAACATACTCTTAATCAATGGGTCAAAGAAGAAATTACAAAGGAGATAAGTAAATCTCTTCAGACAAATGAAAATGAAAACATATCACAACTTATGGGATGCAGTGAAGGCAGTGCCAAGAGGGAAAGTCATAGCCCTATAAGTCTGCATTAAAGAAGAAATAGCTAAAATCAAAGCCTATCTGCACACCTGGAGGAACAAGAAAAAGAACAGCAAATTAAACCCAAAGCAAGCAGAAAGAAAGAAATAAGAAGGATTAGAGCAGAAATAAATATAGTATTAAAAATCATAGAAAGCATTAGCAAAACCAAGAGTTGTTCCTTTGCAAAAATAAAGTTGAAAAACCTTTAGCTAGATGAACAGAAAAAAAGAGAAGATGCAAATAAATAAAATAAAAAATGAGAGGGGGACCATTACTACTGACCTCACAGAAATAGAAAGGATCAAAGATGATACTAAGAACAACTGTATGCCAACAAATTATACAACTTAGATGAAATTGACAAATTCTTAGAAACACAACTATAATAACTCTGGAAAAAAACAGAAGACCTCAACAGGCCGATTAAAAGTAACGAGATTGAATCAGTCATCAAAAACCTCCCAAAAAAGAAAAGCCCAGGATCAGATGGCTTCACAGGTTAATTCTACCAGTTATTCAAAGAATTCAATACTGCCCAAATTCTTCCAAAAAATTGAAGAGGGGATACTATCTAACTCATTCTATGAAGCCAACATCACCATAATACCAAAGCCAGATTAAGATAGCACAAGAAATGAAAATTACAGTGCAATTATTCTTGCTGTCCTGATTTTGTGATAAACAGGGTAGGCTAAACATTCGCTGTATTAGAAACCATGCATGTGTCCCCAGACGTAGATTTTCTCCCTGGGTCTGGTTTTTAGAATGCTGGTGATAAACTAAGCCTGATTTATTATATGACCATCCTATATTGGAAAAGACTGTAACTTTGGGTACACCTTAAGAGATATAGCAGGGGGACGGATGTGGCTCAGGTGGTTGGGCGTCTGTCTCCCATATGGAGGGACCTGAGTTTGACCCCTGGGACTTCCCAGTAAAAAGAAAAAAAAAAAAAAAAAAAAGAAAAATATAGAAGGTGTGTGGGCTACCAGGCCCAGTGTGTGGGTGTGCCGCCAGGCCCCATGTGTGGGTGAGCCACTAGGTCCTGTGCACGGGTGCACTGCCAGGCCCCGCAAGCCACGCAGCAAGATGATGACATAACAGGAAAGTGACACAAGGGAGAGCCAAGACGAGACGCACCGAAAAACCAGGAACTAAGGTGGCACAGGCGGTAGTAGGACACCTCTCTCCCACATCGGAGGTTCCGAGGATCAAATCCCAGTGAAGACAGGAGAAGGATGAGAAGAGAGGGCAGGAAACGGAAACAGAGAGTTGTCCAGCAAATGGACACAGAAACAGCAAAAATGGGGGGTGGGGTAAAAATAGATAAAAGTAAATAAATAAATCCTTTAAAAAACATATAGGGGAGGATGATATGGACTATAGTTAGTAGTAATACTTTGACAATGCTCTGCCATTTGTTAGCAGGTGTTTCACAACAATGCAGGATGTTTGTGGGGGTGTGATGTGTGGGAGCCCTTTATGATGTTATACATGTTTGTTTTGTAAGATCACGATGTTTACTGAACACTTATAGTTTATGTTTGTTCATGTATGAATGATATACTTCAATAAATTGTTTAAAAATAAAAAAAATTACAGACCACTTTCTTATGAATATAGATGCAAATATCCTCAACAAAATATTTACAAATTGAATCCAACAGCACATTAAAAGAATTATACACCATTATCAAATGAGTTTTATCCCAAGTATGCAAGAGTGGTTCAACATAAGAATGCATTACCTTCCTCCCAACATGGGACATAACTCCCGGGGATGAGCCTCCCTGGCACTGAGGGATTGCTACCAAGTGCCAACTGGCAATGTGACTTGAAAAAGACCTTGAATAAAAGGGGAAAAGGTAAAGACAAATGAGTTTATATGGCTAAGAGATTTCAAAATGAGTTGGGAGGTCATCCAAGAGGTAACGCTTACACACATCTCAGTAGGATCTCATAGAATTCCCAAAGTGGATATCACCCCAAGTAGTGGGGCTCCTGAGGGCTCTGGAGACACCCAGGTCCTATGTCAGGGTGGATAGCTCTGGAGTTTGGTGCCTTGCCAGTGGGCCCTACTTTGGAGGTTGTGCTCCTGAGAGTGATAGATTTGGACTCAACTATGTCTTCCCTGCACATGGCTCATCTGTCTCTTCTATTCAAACCTATACTTGGTGCTGGAGTTTGTAGGTATATGTCCAGAGACTTGAGTCTCTGGGCTGTCCATATGCCAGCTGGGCCCAGAACCTCGGTGGAGCAGTGACTCCTACTCTACAGCTCACTGGACTTACCCAGGACAACTGGTGGGGAGACGACAATGGACAACGGCCATCCCAGGGAGTAGAGAGAGTCTGCAGCTGCAGGCAGGATAATCCCATCCATCTTCCCCATGGGATATAAGCCCCCTCTCAATTGGAGGTGGAATGGACATCACCATCCCAGACTCCTCAGAATTGAGGAAGAGCTATAGACTAAAGTAGACTTACTGGTATTCTACTATAGACATATTGTGATTCAAGCAATGGAAGAAATTACAGCATTGATGTGGAGCCAGTGGCCACTGGAGGCTCTGGGGGCAGGGAGAGGAAAAAGCAGTTGTAATACAGGGGCTTTTTCGGGACTTTGGAATTGTCCTGAGTGACATTGCAATGACAGATATAGGCCATTTTATATCATCATATAACATGAGAACTGTGTGGGAGAGAGTGTGGTCTACAATGTGAACTGTGGTCCATGCTTAATGGCAAAGCCCCAGGATGTGTATATCAATGGCAATTAATGTGCCATACTAATGAAGGATGTTTATGTGAGAGGTTGTGGGAGGTGTGGGAGGTGGAGTGTATGGGAATCCCTATATTTTTTGTGTAACATTTATGTAATCTAAGTATCTTTTTAAAAAAATTTAAAAATTATAAAAAAAAGAATAATACACCAAATTAACAAAATGAATAGAAAAAAAACACATCTCCATTGATACAGAAAAGGGATTTGACATAATTCATCCTCCTTTATTGATAAAAGCACTTTAAAAAAATGGAAGAAAGCTTCCTTATATATTTTAAAATCCACTGCTACCATCATACTGAATGGTGAAAGACTGAAAGCTTTCCCTCTAAGATCTGGAACAAGACAAGGATGTCCACTGTCACCACTTTTATTCAACATTGTACTGGAAGTTCTACCCAGAGCAGGCAAGAAAAAAAATAAAGACATCCAAATTGGAAAGGAAGAATACTGTGTACAGTTTAACTTCAAAATTATGAGATGTTTTTCTTAAGAAAGACCCAAATAAATGGAGAAAGATACCGTATTCATGGAGTGAAAGACTCAATTTCGGTGATGTCAAATTTTTTCCCAAATCATTAGATTAAATACAATGCCAATCAAAATCCCAGCAGACTTATTTATAGAAATTAGCAAGCTTATTAAATTCATATGGAAATGCAAGGGACATAGAATATCCCAAACACCAAACTTTGATAAAGAAGAGCAAAGTTAGAAGGCTGACATTACCTTGATTTCAAACCAATATAACTACAGTAATCAAGATATTGTAGTATTGGTGTCATGCAGACACAGAAATCAATGGCAAAGAATTGAGAGTTGAGAAATAGAGCCAACCATATATAGTCAATTGACTTTCTACAAAGTTTCCAAGGCGATTCAGTGGAGAAAGCAGAAACAATTGGAAACCATGCCAAAGAAAAAAATAAATCCCAATCCATTTACTGTATGATATACAAGAATTAACTCAAAATGATTGTAGACCTAATTGAAAACCTTCAACTATAAACCAGAAAATGTAGATATAATGTTGAGTAAGGCAAAGATGTCTTACATACAACACCAAATATAAAAGAAAACTTTGATGAATTTAGCTTTAGAATTAAGAACATGTCATTGAAAGACTATTAAGAGAATGAAAAGTCAAGTCATAGACTGAGAATAAATATTTGTAAATCACATATCTGATAAATGACATGAATCCAGATTGTAAAAAAAAAAAAAAAAAAAAAAAAAAACTCTCAAAATTCAGAAATAATGAAAGCTCATTTTAAAAATTGTCAAGACTTGGACACTTCACCGAAAAATATATACTGCTGCAAAAACTCAAAGAAAAACCATCAATATCATTAGGGAAATGCAAATGAAAACCACTATAAAATACCACTACCCTCCTATTGGAATATCTAAAGTTTAAAAGACTGATCATACCCAGTGTTGGTGAGGATGTGAAGCAATTTGAACTCTTATAACTGCTGGTGGGAATGTAAATTGGTACAGCCCCTTTTGAAAACAGGTCGACAGTTTCTTAAAAGCTTATATATATCCATCATATGACCCCGCCTTTCTACTCCTAAGTATTTACATGGGGGAAATGAAAGCATATGTTTACACAGATACTTGTACACAAATGTCCGTAGGAGCAGACACTCCTACTTGTTTCCAGACAAAATCTGGAACATCCCAATGTTAATCCCATGGATAAATAGATAAACAATTTGTTATATAACCATAGAAAGGTGTACTCAATAATAAAAAGGAATTACTATTGATACATGTAACACAGGTGAATCTCAAAATAGCTGTGCTGAGTCAAAGTTGCCAGAAAAACATGATTACATAAAGTATAATTCTATTTATTGAAAATTCTAAAACATGTTAACTAATCTTTAGTGTCAAAGAAGTACGTGAGTGGTTTCCTGAGAATGGGATACTATAGGGAGAGACAGGAGGGAGGGATTACATAGGGTCATGAGGAAATGTTGGGGATGATGGATATAGTAATTTTCTTGATTGTTTTATGGGTATACATATGTGTAAAAACTTGTTAAATTTTATCTTTGACCTATATCATACACTTCCTACCCCCTTCACTCTAAAATTTCAAGAGTTCCAGGCCAAGTCTGAAAATGCAGCGCAGGGGAAGAAATGTGATTTATATTGGGTTTAAAATTAAAGTTTTAAGTTAAAAGTTAAAATTCAAATTGTCCATAAAATTATTAAATTTGATTTTTTATTAAGTGATATGAAAATGATATTCCGTAGAACACGACTGACTGGAGAAACATAAAACAATTTCATCTCAAGTTAACTTTCTACTTAGTTTTAGATAGCTCAAGAAACTGGCCACATGGATATAGTAATGGATGTATGTGTGCATATGTGTTTATTTATATTGCCTTAATTAAGAAATATGCAGCACAGGTAATAGAATTTCAAAGTAAAACTCCAGAAATATTAATTCTACTGATAAAATATGAGATAATTTAGCATTTATTACAAAGTTAAGGTTGAAAATATTCATTGGAGTCATATTTTATATAAAATTCCTTGAATATATATGTCAATTACAATTGTGGATTTTCCCCCTTATTTTACCTGTGAATACAAATTCTTAGCTCAGTTACCAGAATAAAGCTGTAATAAAATGAAACTACATTTATGTTAAATTATCACATAACTTAACTCTTTGTCTTAATTTTACCAATACTCTTTATTGCCCAATGATATGAAGAGAGGGAAGATTTCATGAAATAGTAATGCTATTACCACTATGAATGATGCAAAGCAAAGGCCTTCCAGGTCTCTTGGAGGCAGTTCCTTGGTCTTGATCCATCATGCTTTGAAGTTCTGCTACTGGAAAGACTCCAAGGTGTTGATCTATAGTACTGGGAAAGGGTTGGGGTATAAAGATTTCCCAGAATTATTTCATTAATGTGTGCATGTGATAATACTAATAAATCCAGGGAGAAGCCATGCATCCAATTTCTTTTAACCACAATCTATAATCTATCATTTAAATTTGTTTTATCAAAGTAGTATATGAGTAGTATATGAGATTTGGTCGTGGGGACGATTAAGCTGCCATCACACCACCAAGAGCATTCTCTGAGGTGCCTGAAGAATGTTCTAAGAAATATCACAGATGAGTGATGGACCAATCTTTAAGGAGTGCTTGTGAACACTCCTCTTGAATAAGGTCTCCAAGTTAGATTCTTTATCCTCCCTCCCTATATCTAAGACATAAAATATACAGTTGTTTAAAATTCTTTTGTTTGATTGCTCTCTGTGGCAAACTGACTCCCAGGCTTAATAGCCTATATTTGAGTATATAGTCTTAGAATTATTGCTAATTTCATGTTTCCTAAATATATTGCACTAGACCCTTATTGAATGCAAATTTTCATTAAAACAAAATGCCAAAATGTTTATACAAATAATCACGTTAAGCAAGTTATGGAAGTGGGCTTTAACTTGGGGAGAAAAATATTCACCATTTAAAAGATCATAAGAGTGGCAAGTTTTGATATTTATTTTGTTCACCCTGAAGACCAGTCTGAAATTATATTCCCTTGTGAAATAAGGGTAAGTCTAAAAATACCTTATAAATACATATCTAGCCAAGAGGCAGGAGCGGCTCCAAGGAGTGGTAGTATGTTCTAGATTTGGCAGGAGAAGAACAGGCTTGTCAGTGTTTCACATGAGAAATATTTTCTATTATCTTCCATCTAAAGTTTATATACATTTTATCTACATGTTTAATTTTGCATATGTATATATACATGCAAAACATATATTCATATTTAATAATTACATGTATGTATATGTCTACCCTTACAAAAATACAAATAGCCTTTTTAAAAAATTCAAATAGCAAGCATGTTTTTCTCATACTTCAATTTTTAATGAGAAAATACAAACTAAGATACTTAACTGTTTTAAGAACTAAAAGACAGCAAATGCCAGTAATTGAGCTCTCATTTGTTTCTGCCATGATATGACTAGGACAAAAGAAAGATTGATTTCTGTCCTTAAATTTGTGTTAAACCCATCAATCCCTTTGACAGATCACTCATAGCATTAGCCTAGAAGCTGATGGTCTCGTTAAACTGTAAAATTTCAGAGAAATAGGTAACTCCTCCATATGAACAGACTTTCCAGAATTTTTTGAATGAATGTTTTTTTTCCCTATGATAGTAATTGATGCTGTTATGGTGGATGCCTTTTTTTCAATCATTCAACAAAAAAATTCTGAATTATCTACAAGATGCAAGGCCCCAGAGATATAAAGCCAAATGGGAATGTTCCAGGCCTTCCAGGAGCTTCTAGGAGCTCACAGTTTGAGAGGACATTTATTTTCTTATTAAATTTCTCAGGGACCGAAATGGTTAGGTACAAGAATACTAAATACCACAGCTCATGTTCCTAGAAGTCTAAGAACAAAAACAACAATATAAATTACAGCAGACCCCACCTCTTTACCAATAAGGAGCATGGCAGAAACTCGCAACACAATCCTGGGCAAAAGATCACACGTTCAAACGTGTCAGACCCTTCACACGTAGAAATTCATGGCTACTCAAAAGTTAACACTTTCCTTACTAGACCTAATGTCTCCATCATCAGAACAGTTTTGGGGAATACAAATTATGTTGAAGACCACATTTTGCTTGCTTTTTAACATTTCTGGGCTGTCTGGTCAGAGTTCAGAGGCTACCCACAGGAGCAATGCCACTCACTCTAAACTGCTTTTGCTCTTTCCCTAAACACTCTAATTTTGTTGAAGAGTTCACTCTTGCTATTGGGGCCATATCTTGAATACTTGCAGGGCAAATTAAAATAAAGAAATGTACCCAGTTTGAGGTACTGCAGATGAAAGTGTTTTATCAGCTGCTGAAATGCAAACTTGGAGTTTTACTTTTACTTTGGACATTTTCATGGGAGCCAGCTGGCTCTAGTGCTGGCCTCTGGGGATAGTTTGCTTCATTCAAAAAACTTAGATTAAAACAAACAAACAAACAAAAAAAAAACTCACTTAGATTATATTATATCCTAAACTTGTAGCTACTAGTTTAAAATTTATATCTGTATTTATTCATATAGCTAGAATATGATATAATGAATATGTTAAAAGAGTTTTAGGGAAAATATTCACTTAATGTGGTTCAAGCCAGAGCCTCACTACTTCTTAGTGTCCCTCTCCATGTGGCTTTGTCTTCCTCTCATCATGGTGGGTGAATTTGAAGGGAGATCATCCTAAGGCAAAGAGTCCAATGGAAGCTCTCACCTTTTATGACCTAGCTTTGATGCCACATCCCATTATTTCTAGTCTACCCCGTTAGGCAATGCAGTCACAAAGACACCCAGGTCTACCAAAGGGGCTATGGAGGCCACCTCTTGATGGATGAGGGAGTGGCAAATTTCTGGAGGAGCATGTCGGAGGGGAAGCATTGTTTAACCATTTAAGGTACAAACACAGATTTCCAAGCTCAAGGGGCTTATTATCCAGCAGAGGGGCTAGTCAAGGAACAGAAAACCACAATACAGTGTCATCTTATGACAGAAGAAGGATGGCTGTGTGGAAGCCTAGCACTGAAGACTTTCTGGAGGAAGTGACAGCCAAGCTGAGACCTAAAAGGTATGCATCGGCAAAAAGTGAGATTTGGGTGGAAGGGAAAAAATGTTTGTGTGGTTTCTCCATCACCAGGATGATATCTTTCTGCTATCTTTCTTGTGGTTATTAATTCTGACCCCTAAGAAATTGCTAATGCTCTTTGTGACAGTAGTGATTCTTCATGGGAACTCACCTTAGCTGATCATCTACCATGAGTCACACATTGTGTTACGTGCTTGATTTACATTCTTCATTTTAATGTCACAAATATTCTGCAAGGCAGGTGTTACCCTCTTTGGTACAGTTGAAGAAACTAAGGCTTAGATATGAATTAGTAGATACGTGATCTAAAGTAAACCAAGGTCTGCCTGGCTTACAACATCTTCTTTCAATTAGCCTACACTCTCTTCACTTTAAGAAATATATGTATCCCTAAGAAGAATAACTTTTTAATAATCACACGGATACTAATGGCAATAAAAATAGCAGCCAACACATTGAATGCTGCCTATATGCCAGACATTGTTCTATGTACTTTAGATGTATTAACTCGTTTAATATATCAATTCTGTGGGAAATAATTTATCAAGGCCTTTACTGAAAGCACATTTTGATATGGGTGGTTAAAGAAGATAACAGTGGACACGTGCAATGATTGGATAAAGAGAAAGAATAGGAAATTGGCATCAGCAGAGGGAGAGCAGAGCATAGGAAGCAGGTCGTGTCACTGACCCAAACACACTTTGAATTTGACAATTTTGCCCTTAGCTGTTCTGTGTGTAATAATGAACTAACCAACCTTAGTGACCACAGACAGCCACCTCAAGGCTGCAGCAGTAGCCCTTCTGATAAATGCATTTTCCCAAGGGATATAGGAGCTGTGTGTCAAAGTGTCTTGTAGCTGAACTTGTGGTTTCTTTCCTTTCTTAATCTGGCACAATGTTTCTGAATCACTTGCTCTCAGGACCTACAATCCTCTGCCCAGGCTGTAAAGGGCTTGAACAGTTCTCAAAAACAGGTCAAGGTGGGCCGGCTTTTTGTCCACAATCGGCTACATAATTTGCAGTGCCCAGTGCACACTAAAAATATGGGGCCCCTTGTTCAAAAATTAAGAACTTCAAGATGACAACAGTAGAGCTTTAAACCAAAGCATCAGGACATGTATGGCTGTACAAGTTGCATGCCCATAAAATGCAATTCCACATATATCACGTGTATCTTTATACGTGAGGAAATGCTGAATTCTGAGAGCAGAGGCTACCTGTGAATTAGGATTTGAGTGGCAACATCAAAACCCTCCAGGAACTGTCTTCTGAGAACAGGAACCACATTGGTCATTGGAATTATTAGCCATAGCAGACCTCTTTGTAATGAAGACCATCCCCTCCTGTCCAGTTTTCTGACTTCCCAAATTATTTGAGAAGGTTTATCACTGGAAGATCTGACTTAATAGCATATTTTGCATAACAGGTAGGACTGCCCCAACTCAGCAAGTTGGACATATAGAAGATGCAGTGCTGATGGCTTGAAAACCTCCACTGCCTTAAATTTTCCTAATTACTGGTATTGTTTTCAGAGACAACAGAATCAGCTTCTCTTAGTTCTGAGTTACAGCTCTCACTTCTTAATTTGGGTGGTTGCTTGCCAGGTGACCTCTGCAGCAGCAAAAAGGTCCTGCTGACTTCAGAGCTAATTTTTAACAAAAATGTACTTGGCTTTTTTAATCTGACCAGAGACTCGGGAGTGAGATGAACAAGACAGAAATAGACTCCACTTCAAAAGTTCAGTTACAGGGACACATACTGTGCCCAATTTATTTAAAATAGTTATCTGCTTGAGTCTTGCTTCTCAGTGGCTCTTGTGCTTAATTACACTTCCATGGCCTGAATTGTACAATGTCTCTAATCATTTAATCGGTATTCCTCTTCTCTACCAGTTATTCGTTTCTCAAGGACCATGTTTTATAAGAACTCATTTTCTAATATAATAGAATGTTAAAATTGAATTACTTTAGAAGTCAATTACTTCTGTTCTACCAAAAAAAAAAAAAAAAAAAAAATCTGCAGAATTTGCCTTATATTCAAATGCTGTGATAGGTGCTGGGTTCCCAAGATGAGAAGGTCCTGGTTCCTTCACCAAGGAGTTGGCAATCCAGGGAGTGGAACAGAACAAAAATATGAGGAGAATATTCTCTGTATGAGCTAACTGTTGTGGGAACATAGAGGGGAAGAATAATTAATGATATGATTGACTCAGCTTTAATTATTGAGCTCCTACCATGTGCCTGACACTTTACTAAAGGTAAAGGACAAAACAGCAAAGAACACAGATAGAGTCCCCAGCCTTAGTGGGGGAGAATGAGAGCAGATAAAGTTCTTCCTAGACAAATGAGAAGCCTTCACAGAGAAGGTGATATCTGAACTGGATCTTAAGGCTTAAATCGAATTTCACTGGGCCAGCAGAAAAAGGGAAAAAGAGAGCCTTCCGTTTTTTGTTTTTTTTTTTTAAATCTTAGGTCCTGTCCTACCCAGTGTAGCTATTTCCCCTATAGTGTTTGTAAGAGTGATGGACATATCTGATTAAATTCTTACTGATGATCTGCCCCAGTTGCTTATGTTTTAATGAGTTATGGTCATTTTTTCCATGGTATCATTTATTTCCAGTTCTTCGGCTTTTTCCAGTTTCTAGCATATAAAATAATTACATTCCAGCCCAAATTTCTCTTTGTTTCAGGAGGCTTGTCCATCCCTTTCATCTTCTTGATGTCGTGATTAGGGACCCACAAGCCCGGACAGTGTCTTTGGGCTTTGCTGGCAAGTGCACGCTTAGCAGGATGCAGTGGGGGGAAGGGGGGAAGGGGGGAAAGGGTGGCTTAGCTGTCCTGGAATGACGACTTCTTGCACAAGTCTAATGGGTCCACAAGTCGCAGAATCTTTCCTGCTGCCAGAAAGGTACTAAATATGTAGCCTCAGCAGCATAAATCAAGTCAGTGAACTTTTGGGAAATGAGAGATTCTACATTTATTAATGTCAGCAAAGGAAAATGGGAGTTGTGCAATTCCTACTTGTCATTAGTGTCACATTTCCAAGCAGACTTCAGTAATGCGACTGAATCTATATCCCAGGGAGAGTTGGAGTCTTGCTAGCTATTAGATTTTACGTTTTAAAGCCAAGTTCTTTGAAGTGGCTGATCCAGCAGCAGTGCCTGTAGGATGGAAACACAGAAGACCACAAGGGGGATCAATATGACTATTCTGGTAAAAGTGTATGTGTCTCATTTTTCAAAGAGTTCTGAGTCATTTTAAGAATTTCAACTGTGTATTACCCACAGAACAAGTGTCCTGCTTTGGAGGTGAGTAAGCCGAGATGACCTGAGATTTACTCTCATTTGTCGAAAAAGCACAAGACCTGCAATCAGGTCTGTGTTCAAATCTCTGCTCTCCTACCAAGTAGCCATGTGCACTTTTGCACGTCACCAGCTCTGGACTTCAGTTTCCTATTTGTAAAATGCAGCTGATACTGTCTCAGGAAGTGCTGTATAATGATAAAAAGGTAGAAAGGCTAGAGTGACCAACTAGCCTTTTATAAACTTAACAGGTTTGTATGAATTCTCTTTTTCCTCAGTTGTGCAGTCCCTTGAGATGCTGAATGCAATGCACAGGAGCTGCAAGAGGTTGATATTTTAATTCTTTCTATCAGAGGGAGATGAAGAGGTTAAGTGCCAAGAATGCCAACATCTAGTTTTGGCTCTGCCACTTTGGGCAAGTCATTCATTAATTCATTCATCCATTCATTTGCAGTCTTGTTTTATAAACTGTCTGATGTGCTTTGCAGAAGTCACTTGACCTTTTGATGCTTGTTTTCTAATCCATAAAAGGACAATGATAACAGTAGCTTAGTTATTCCACAAAGGTCTTAAACAGATCAGATAAAGTACCTTAGACTAGCAAAATGATGACTCTAATGACAACAGCAACAGCAATTTCAGAGAAATGAAGTTGAGTTTGCTAGTGGGTCTTAGAGAAAACCAAGGCTGGAAGATAAAGGGAGCAGACCATTTTCCAGGAAAAAGAAAGGCTCCCAGGCATGGCTCCCTGTAAGAAAAGATGAGAAGGATGTCTGAACTCCCTCCTAAGTGTGGCAGAATATTGGAAGCTGAAGAGGGGCACCAGTAAGCTCTGGTTGAGGGCATGCTTACATTCCTGGGAGAAATTTCCTCTATTGGGTGAGGAGAAAGAAAGGAAGTGAATGTTTTCAGACTTGAACAACAAGAATTGGCAAATGTCCCATCCCATTGGTCTGATTGTCTGGCCAGATACCTACCAAGCAGCCTCGGTCATCCTGAGCCATGGGTGAGATGGTACTGTGAGCTATGAAAATATGGCAGCTGGGTCTGAGACACTAAGTTTCCATCATTCAAGGCTGAGCCTTGGAGTAATGATACTGTTGAAGTTCTGCACTCTCACTCTCTCCACCCTCAATGTGTTAAAGCATTTACAAAAGTACAAAGCAGTAAATAGATATAAAAGCAAGAAAGAGCATGCTGATTTCCCTTTTATCCAATTAGGGCCGGCTAAGGGGAAAAGATTTTTTAAAAATAGCTTTTCAAGATTTATCCAACTCTTGAACCTTTCTCAAGTCTGTCTGGGGGTGTTTGTGTGTCTCTCACTCTATGTGTATCTCTCTGCCTCTT
>JAKSZT010054030.1:46182675-46307962 GCA_026826555.1 Tolypeutes matacus
CCCAGAAAAACATGTTTTTAAACTTAATCCATTTCTGTGGGTACAAACCCATTTTAAAACGGAGATTTTGATTAGGTTGCTTCAGTTAAAGCATGACTCAACTTAGTCAGGATGGGTCTTAATCCTATTATTGGAGTCCTTTATAAGCAGAATGAAATTCAAACAGAAAAAGCCACAGGAAGAGACTAGAAGTCAGTGGAACCCAGAGAGGCCAGAAGAGGCCACTATGTGCATTGCCATGTGACAGAGGCACCAAAGATCACTGGCAGCTAGCCCCAGAATGCCAGTCTTTGTGAAGAAAGCATTGCCTTACTTACACCTCAGTTTTGTACTTCTCCTAGCCTCAAACAATGAGTCAATAAATTGCCATTGTTTAGGCCAACCCATTGCATGGTATTTGTTTTGACAGCCAGGAAACTAAAACAATTACTCCATTTTATGTATATAAGAGTCTTTGTATTAGATGCCTTGTGTACAGCACTTCAGATCTTTCAAGTTCCATCTTCTATTTGAACCATTGCTTTGGTGACCAGCTCTGCACAGGCTTCAACCCGCTTTATATAATTAAACAGCTTTATACAGGTACAACAACACTGATCCTTAGACTTGTAAGATGTGTTTCTCACTTCCTGCCCATGAGAGCATACCAGTAATCATGAATGTACCCAGGGAGAAAATGCCCAATAGAATCACCCTGACCAATGGGAGGCAGCAGCTAAAGGATGAATGTGACCCACCTCCATTCCTCAGTGGAAATTTGAGACATATTTCAAAAGGCCATGGAAGGATCAAGACCTAATAGCCCATAGCAGTAGCTCACTTAATCACCTCATCGGTGGGACTTCCAGGTTGGGGAAAATCCTTTACCAAGAAAACAACTATAAAATAGGACAAATTTTACAAGCAATTATACTAGGGCTCTGGCAACTGACCAAAGGCAAACAGCAAATTAAGGAGAGTTTTTAAGTGAAATCCTGCTGAACTTTGGGCAAGAAGAGCAGAAGAAAGTCTATGGTATTCTTCCCTAGGTCTGCTCTCACTTGACCCACCACTCACAGCCCATCTTGAAAGTATGGTATTTCTACAAGGTAGAGCTGGATATGAAAACCAGCAGCTTTGCTGCTGGAGGGTGCTAAGCTGATGGCAAAAATCCCACACCCAGTGGCAATGTCAGCAAAAGTAGCAAACATAGAAAATGGTGGAAAGATTGCCTCTCTGATAGCCTGGGATTGCAGATCAGCCAGAAAAGGAATAAGGGAGATCCTGAAAATGAGAGAGCTTTAAGGGAACTAGACATGTTTTCTGTATCTCTCACTAAGTTGGATACTGCAGTACCCACAGGGAAGCTCTGAGAAGGCCCAAATTCTCCTCAAAACCCAAAGACCACTTAGATCTTCTTCTATATTTTTCTTCTAGATGTTTTATAGTTTTCATTCTTACATTTAGGTATTTGACACATTTTGAGTTACTTTTCTAGGTTTTGTTCTGCCTCCTCTTATCTTGTGGTTCTTTCTCTAGTCTTGAATCCTTTCTTCATAAGCATTAGCTGATCAAGTATTCAGGTGAAGCCTTGAAAGGAATTTTCTGAAGACCCGCCAGAGCTTTATATGTAGCTCACTTCTCTCTGGTCTCTATCCTGTTCATTCCGGCCCCCTTTGCCTCTCCAAATTCTCAGCTGTGCTCCCTCAACTTCGGTTGACTGCCAAGATTGCATTGGTTTCTCCCTCTCTGTGCTGCTGCTAGCAGACTTTCTCCAGGCAGTAAGCTGGGCAATTTCAGGGCACACATTTGTTTTCCTTCTCTCAGGGGTTACATTATTGTCTAATGTCTGAGAATTGTTTCCAATATTTTGTCCAGTGTTATTAATTATTTAAGGTAGAAAGATAAATCAATAGCTGAAATCAGGAAGTTCTGAGGCAGGTTCTTGCACTAAAATTCTTTTAAAAGTATTAGTGATGAGTATCCAACAAATACAAATGATATAACAAAAATAAATATTAGAAAATACAATGTTAATGGGAACATTTATTATAACTAATATTGGAGTTCAAAGAAGAGGGAAATAGGTGAGAAGTGTTAAAAGACAAATTCATAGTCTTTTGAACTTTAAGGCTAATCATGACTTGGATAGTTGATAAGAATGCTAAAGGTTTTCAGCAAAGGCATTTGAACCAAAGCATCAAGCAAAATAGGAAGCACATGGATGTCCATGCAGGAAAGATCTAAGCAGAAGAATGGAATGAGACAGCAGAAAAAGTTAGCTAAACATGGTCAGATAATACCAAACCTTGAAGCATTCTGGTGTGGCATTGGCAGAGGAGGGGTATTGTTATTTATACCCTTAATTGTATTCATCTGACAGTTGTGTGGTGGTTGTAGAAGGTAAAGACTAAATCAAAATAAAGGACATAAACTAGGAGATGGATGCTACAGTTCTGGCATATTTGTTAGTGTGTATTGTGAAATGAAAACTAAGAGAAAGTAAGCAAATCTGAGACATATTAAAATGTTGAATCATGATTTGGTAATTGATTAGATATAGTGGATCAGTAGTGATTGAATTAATATGTACAGATAACACTTTAGGGGAAGGTCCCACCTTTTCAATATGCCTCATTAGTAGTATTTTGAGAGTTTCTAGTCATTTTAGAGTAAACTAGAAAAAATAGAACCAGGCTCAGTCCCAGTTGTAAATTTATAAAAACACATGTCATTTCACTGGAATTTTCACATTTTTCACATTTTATGAAGCTATTAAAATGCATCTCTGATAATCATGGAGGAATCACACTGAAAGGGAATGAATGATTCCATTTTATTACTGACAGTTTTTTTTTCTATTTATTTAATATGTTAAGAAAGCTCCCCGGTATTAACAAGATATATATCCAGCTTGTCACGGAAGAGAGACTGTGAAAGCATAAGAGCCCTAAACCAAGGCTGGAAGTTTCATGCAAGTCTACCTGCAATTGAAATGGGTTTTAGATCCCAGAGGGTAACATCGCTGGATGGTTCGATGGGATGGTGATCTTCTTAGTGGATATTAAAGTTAATGGAAATAAGACTCATATTTAGTTTCCACACCACAGGCAAGGAGAAAGTGCAAACAGGAAGGAAGTGGGTTGAGATGGTTCTAAGACTTAGGCCTATTTAACTGCAAAGACACTGCTCTTGGAAGTCAGGCTGGGAGTTTGAGTGCTGGGTTGCAAAGCCAAGGCAGGCCTTGAATTTCTTTCTTGACTAATGATACCTTTGTCCATTTTCACTTCAGATCTCAATTTTCCCTTCCTTGACATCTTACTAATTCTTCCTCCTGGGGAGTCTTTCAAAGAAGAAAACTCACCCTGAGGAAAAAATCAAGCCAAGTCTAATTGACTAAACTTTTCTATGGCTCCATGCTGAGAAGCAAAACTTTCAAGTTTCTGCCAATTGGCAGGAGTTTTAATGACAGGCTTCCAGGATCAAAGTAGGCCCTTTAACTTCTTTTAACAGTAAATTCAATGGAAATATTGACATGTAAAACACTTGCCATGTCAGAAACAGAAATCTGAGATTAGTTGAATTTTAAAAAGTGTCCCATGTGGAGGGCGATTCATTAACCCAGATGTGGAGAAACAAAGCATTGGACACAAAAAGAGAAGGGAGCATATGTAGTTGTTATTTGGCTAGGAAATCATGAGGAATAAGAACTTAAGAGTTCTCACAGTTGGTATGGAAATATAAAGGCACAGAGTGGCTTCCAGTCATTTATTGAAACACCAGTAATTAACAATAAATAAGGATCTACTGTGGAGATGTAACAAACCTGCAATAAATGCCTACTTTTAAAAGGTACAATTCTCTTTTGATTTCAAGACATGACTTCAAAGGAGAATAAAAGGCTTAAGAGTGGGAGGCAAAAGATCCAGTGTTGAGGGGCAACTTTGTTATTCAAGGTGTTAGGACTTTAGTCAAATCTCTTATCCCCTCTGTATTTCAAGTCCTTGATCTATGAAGTGAGGCAGCAGATATAGATATCAGCTAGCTCTAAAAATAAAGGCTTTGTCTTTCTTGTAGTGTCTAAAGCTTCTTTGATAGTGAAATTGAAGTGAAAATTTGTGTTTCTGTTGACAGGGTTTATCAAATTTCAGTGTATGTAAGAAAGTAAATATATACACCTTGGACATCCATGTGCAGAGATACTGATTAAATAGATTTGGTCTAAGGTTTATTAGCCTATGTTTTAAACAAGTTCCCCAGATGACCCTTTGGTACCTAAAGGACAAGTTAGCAACTGGCCCTTTAGGCCAATGCCTCTTCCTCCCATATTTATAGAGCTACATAGATCCTTTTTTATCTTCCTGAAATTGCAGCTAAATCCTCAAAGCTGAAACAGTTGCCACATTCAAAATAAAGACTAAAAGGCTTGGCACATCTCAGTCACACTTTCTAGAGGAGGGTTAACTTTCCATGTATCAGTTCTTCTTTCTCCCACTGCCAAGCCTAGGTAAGCAGAAGACAAATTTGTGTCTTTGGAGAAATTTATGGTCAGACTGGGAAAAGAGAGGGTTCTTCAAGCCTGCTCAATCTGTATTAGTTTTCTACTGTTGCCATAGCAAATTGCCATAAACTTAGTGGCATAGTTGTTATTGGATAGTTCTACAGTTCAGAATTCCAAATGGGTCTCATTGGGTTAAAATCAAGGTGTCAGCAGGGCTATTTTTACCTGGAGATTGGAGGGGAGAATACATTTTTGACTTTTCCAGTTTCTAGATGCTGCTCACTTTCCATGCCTCATGGTTTCCTTTCTCCATCTTCAAAGCCAACAGTGGTGGATTGAGTCCTTTTTCTATCACATCACTCTGACTCCGATTCTTTTGACTACTACTTCTACCTTTCAGGACCTTTGTCATTACACTGGGCCCACTAGATATTCTCACAATTTTAAGGCTATCTGAACAACAACCTTAATTTCATCTGCAACTTTAATTTCCCTTTGTCATTTAACATAACATATTCACAGTTCCTGGGAATTAGGCGTGGACATCTTTGGGAGTCGTCATTCTTCCTATCACATATGTCAAAAGAATAGGGGATCGCTTCTCAGCCTTTTGGCTAAGATCAAGTGTAGTATCTGTTCTTATCAGTTTAATATCTGATACGTTCTCTATCTTAGGACATCATATTAAACGGATTTTTGGACCTGGGAGGTGGAATAGGGGCTTGCTCCATGCACTCCGCGTATCGGCTTAGTATTGCAGTGCTTCCGAGAACGGTGCACACACACAAAAAAGAATAGGGGACTAAAAGAACCAGTTTTTGAGATCTGAGGAGTCTGAAAGGAGAGATTGCCATCACTACCCTGGCCACATATATACTTAAGCAGGTATGTCTTCTCTGCACCTATCCGAATAGAGTAAAAGAGAATAAGTAGGGCAGCATGGATATATGAGTTTCTCATGGCTCAAGGGACTGGAACCATTTCATTTTGGTACTCTGTTCAAAGGCAACCTGAATATGAATAAAGCAAGATGTAGCTCTAGGTATAACGTTCAGGAGAGGGATTTTAAGTGGCAATTGGAAGAGATCAAGCCAGAGTACATCTCCCATGTCAGGGATCTGAGCAGTAGGAGGACCTTCCCATGACATCTTTCATAGAACTCATACATCCCATTGGGAGCCCTAGTACTTATAGGGTCATCACGCAGCAGACTACCAAGAAGATTATATCGGGGACAGTTAAGTAGAGACAAATTACCTCTTTTTCCCATTTTTCCTCTCAAATTTCCAACACTATTGGGGATAAAATAACACAATTGGGAAATTAGGAGTAAAATGCAGACCAATCCCTTTCCTCACTTTAACTTTTTGAGACTTTGGTCTCTGTTTCTATATCCCAGATCTCAGGCACATTCAGGTATCCCAGATTTTCCCACTTGAATGTATTATGGGCACAAACAAGTTGAAATGTCCAAAAGTAAGTGTGTATTTCCCCTTAAGCTTGTTTTTCCAATTTTCCCCATCTAATAATACCTATCCAAGTGCTCAAGCCAGAAACCTAGGCATTGCCATTATACCTCTTTCCCTCCCCTTCCAGTACAATCACCTAGGAAATCCTTTCAACCCTACTACTTCATTGCTATACCACAACCAATGTCATTTTCACTCTGTGCTGTGGCTGGCTTTCTTCCTGCTCTCTCTCTCGACTGATGCTCTCCTCCGTTCTATTTTCAATACTGTCTATTTCAACTAGTCTACCATGTATCTGACCATAACATTCTTTTGTTGAAATCTCCTTCAATACCTCCTTATCTTAAGGACAAAGTAGTGACTCTACCCTGTCATATCAGACCTCTCCCCATCCTTGAAGTCTTTTCCAGTCACTTAGAACTGTTGCTGGAGTCCACAATGCATCAGACTCTCTCTAGCCTATGGGCCTATATTCTTGCTGAATCCCTTTGACTGAAACATCCTTTTCCTCCTCCTTTGTTTGACTTATTCCTTTGTTGTTGTTGTTTCTTTTTTATTACTTTTAAAGAAGCTTTAGATTACATAAATGTTACATTGAAAATATAGGGGATTCCCATATACTTCTGGTTGAGAGGGGTCTTAGATCTGATGGGGCAGATGGGTAGGTCTGTCTTGCTTGCAATTGTAGATACTGTTTTTGGGGGAATGGGCATTGCCTACCATCATCCTTTTGTTAGTTGTCCTATGATTTGGAGGGTAGGTGTTGGCTCCAACCTTGCTGAGATTCAGGGCTCAACTGGTGTATGAACAGCCAGAAGATTTAAGTCTCTGGGACACATATTTAATGGGTATAGTGCTAATTATAGGTTTAAATAAAAGGGGCAGAAAAACCATGTGTAGGAAAATTATAAATGAATCCAACTTTGATACATCAGGGTGATAGGTTATCATATATTCCAAGATAAGGACCCCTGACAGGGTGCTGAATTCCTGGGGTTGTCTTCCCTGCCTAAGGTATCCAGATGTCTCTAGAGCCCTCAGGAGCCCCTGTGCTTGAACTTGAGGCACCATTTACTGTGGGAGTCAGTGGGATCCTCCTAAAACGTTCCTAAGCGTAACCTCTGGAATAACTTCCTGATTCATTTTGAAATCTCTTAGCCATAAAAACTCATTTGTATTTAATATTTCCCCCTTTTGGTCAAGGTCTTTTTCCAAATGTTGCTAGTTGTCACTTGGTAATAATCCCTCGGTACAAGGTGAGCTCATCCCTGGGAGTCAAGTCCCATGCTGCGGGGAAGGTTGTGAGTTCATGTGCTAAGTTTGGCTTAGAGAGAACCCACATTAGAGCAACAAGGAAGCTTTCAGGAGATATCTCTTAGGCAATATATAATACTAGGCTAAGTTTCGATTTTACAAGAATAAGGTTCATAAGCACAAGCTTCAGTATCAAGGGTCTGGCATATTGGTCTGTCCTCCTCTGCTAGGCACTGCTCATGTACTCTAGGGATTCTTGCCACTCTATTATAGAATGTAGCAGGACTCCCCAGGATAGGAATTTAATATTCTTTTGGTTATTTTGTAGGTCTCCACCCACTGAGACAGTACCACATGACCACTTGAACACATTCATATTTCATAGAGTCATGCCCAGGTGCACCCCTCCCCATACATCCCCCCACCACTGACACCTTGCACCAGTGATCCTTCCTTCCCACAGTTGTGACTCTTCTGCAATCAAAAACCTCCCCCCAAATAAAGCCAAAAAATAGATTAATTAATAAAAATACAAAATTAAAAAAATAAAAAGTATAAAATTAAAAATTTTTGCATTGCCTTTCATTCCCATAAGATCTGTTATCTTTTATGTACAGTGACAATTACTTTATGTCCCTCCCAGTGTCTTTTTTTTTTTTCCACTTTATTTTCAAAGAAGCTTTAAGTAAGAGAGAACTCACATAGAAAACATAGGGGATTCCATGTCCCCCACCCCACAACCTGTCACATTTACCCCTATTAATAGCATCTTACAGGAGTTTGGTATATTTGTTACAATTAAACAAATATTGAAGCATTTCCACTAACCATGGTCAAAGGTTTACATTATGGTTCTCATTCTGTACTATACACTTTTATAAGTTCTAGCAAAACATATAATGTCCTGTATCCATCATTACAAGATCATGCAGAACAATTCAAATGCCCCATGCTCCATCCATTCCTTCCTTCCCCTTCCCTCAGAATCCATGGTGTAACCACTAGGTTGCAATTTTTGAAGAATAAGTTTCATAGTTACATGCATTAATATTTAGGGCTTTACATACTGGTCCATCTTCTTTTGTTAGGCATTGCCTATGTATGTTCTTGAGAGACTCTGGCCCCTCTTTTTGAGAACCTAGCTAGGCTCCCCAGGATGGAAGTTAAATATTTTCTTGTTTATTGTGTGGGTCTCCACCCATTGAGATAACACCCTATGATAAGACGGACACTTTCATATTCCATAGAAGCCCCCTATCCCCCCACCCCTGACACCCTGCACCAATAACCCTCCCTTACTGTATTTGCTAAAAGAACATTCCCACCATTGCAGTTTTAACCATAGACCTACAAGTCCCCAGACTTCACCTGTTCCTTCCCCTATTCCTCCTCCTATTTCCATGAACAATCCATCCCAACCCCCTACACTGCTCACCTTCACATTCTAGTACCATTGACCCCACTCATATCCCTGTACCACTATTTTCTAGAATGTAGAAAGGACATTCTACTCCTTTTCTGTCTCCTGATAACCTATCTTCCAGACTCTTGCTCTATGACTCTGCTCAATTTACTTAAGTCATATCAGTGAGGTCATGTAATATTTGTTCTTTAGTGACTGGCTTCTTCACTCAACATAAAATCTTCAAGGTTCATCCATGTTGTCCTGTGTGTCAATACTTGATTCCTTCTTATAATCCATTTTATGTATATACCACAGTTTGCCTATTCATTCATCCATTGATGGACATTTTGGTTGCTTCCAATTTTTGGCAATAGTGAATAATGCTACTATGAACATTGGTGTGCATGTATCTGTTCATGTTCCTGCTTTCAATTCTTCTGGGTATATACCCAGCAGTGGGATTGCTGGATCATATGGTAGTTCTATAGTTAGCTTCCTGAGGAACCACCAAACCATCCTCCACAATGGCTGCACCATTCTGCATTCTCACCAGCAGTTGATGAGGGTTCCCTTTCCTCTAAATCAACTCCAGATTAATACACAACCCCAACACTTATAGACCTCTGTTTTTTTTATTTTTAATAGCTGCCAGTCTAATAGGTGTAAGATGATATCTCATTGTAGTTTTTATTTGCATTTCCCTAGTAGCTAGTGATGTTGAGCATCTTTTTAGGTGCTTTCTAGCCATTTGTATTTCCTCTTTGGAAAAGTGTTCAAAACTCTTGCCCATCTATTTAGTGGGTTGTTTGTCTTTTTATCTTTAAGATATAGGATTTCTTTATATATGCTGGATATTTGGCCCTTATTGGATAAATGGTTACCAAATATTTTCTTCCATTGAGTATACTGCCTTTTCATTTTCCTGACAAACTCTTTTGAAGTGCAAAAGTTTTTAATTTTGAGGAGGTCCCACTTATCTATTTTTTTCCATTGATTGTGCTTTGGATGTAAAGTTTATGAAACCATTTCCTATTACAAGATCTCATAGATGCTTCCCTATATTATTTTTCTGGAGCTTTATGGTTTTGGCTCTTATATTTAGATCTTAGATCCATCTTGAGTTGTTTTGTATAGGGCATGAGATAGTGATCTTCTCTCATTCTTTTGGTTATAGATATCCAGTTCTACAAGAACCAATCATTGAAGAGGTCATTCTGTCCCAGTTTAGTGGGCTTGGTGGTCTTGTCGAATATCAGTTGACCGTATATGTGAGGGTCTACTACAGTTTTGACCACTGTAATTTTGTTGTATGCTTTAAAGTCAGGTAACATGATTCCTCCAATTTCATTTTTCTTTTTCAATATGTTTTTAGCTACTCAGGGCCCCTTGCCCTTCCAAATAAATTTCATAATTGGCTTTTCCAAATCAGTAAAAGATGCTATTGTAATTGGGATTGCATTAAATCTGTAAATCAGTTTGGGTAGGATAGACATCTTAATAATGTTTAGTCTTCCAATCCATGAACATAGAATATTCTTCCATTTATTTAGGTCTTCATTGCTTTCCTTTAACAATGTTGTGTAGTTTTCTGTGTACAAGTCCTTTCCATCTTTAGTTAAGTTTATTCCTAGATATTTGATTCTTTTAGTTGCTATTTTAAATGGAACTTTTTTCTTGATTTCCTCCTCAGATTGCTGATTATTGGTGTACAGAAATGCTACTGATTTTTACTGCTGCATAACAGTGCCTCATGAGTATATTCCACAATTTGTTTATCCATTCATCAGGTGATGGACACCTGGGTTTTTTCCAACTTTTGGCATATTGTGAATAATTCCGCTATTGTTAGGAGTTCCCCTTCACTGGGTTTGCAATAATTAACAAGCTGTGACTCAATTCCCCCTGACTTGCTTTAAGGAAGAACAAGCCCCCCCTTAAACCTACAGGTCTGAAAGCAGGGCACTTCCCTAAAGGTTAAACAAAGAGACCACGTGGAGATGGGAGTAAAGTGAGATAAAGAGCTTCACTCCTCCCACATCAAAGCACCACCTGCTCCTCCAGCATTCCAAGAAAACATAACTCCCTAACCCACTACCCTCTAGCCATACAAGGGAAAATTTTTAACCCTAGGGCTTCCTACTGGCCCCTGCACCTTACTCAAACCCTTGACCCCTCCCCACCGACTATCATTTCCCCGCCTAGGAAGGTATTGAATAAATTTAAAGCCCTCCTTTCCAGGGAAGGGCTGAAGTCTCTCTTCAGACCCCCACCATGCTGGCAGTGGGGCTGAAATCTATTCTTCAGACCCCCTCTGTTGGGAGAGCTTCCCAATAAACTTTCTGCTTGCAATCATCAGTCTCCGTGTCCCAGTGAGCGCTATTTTTCCCAACAGCTATGAGCATCAGTGTGCAAATATGTTTATGCCACTGCTCTCAGTACTTCTGGGCATATACCTAGCAATGGTATTGCTGGGTCCCATTGCAAGTCTATATTCAACTTCCTTAGGAACTGCTCAACAGTCCTCCACAGTGGCTGTACATTCTACATTCCCATCAACAGTGAATAAGTGTTTCTACCTTTCCACATCCTCTCCAACATTTACCATTTTCTGACTTTTTAATAGCAGTCAGTCTAATAGTTGTGAAATTTCTCATTATAGTTTTGATTTGCACTTCCCTCATTGCTAGTGATGTTGAACATTTTTTCAAATGTTTCTTCGCCATTTGTATTTCTTCTTTGGATAGTTGTCTTTTCAAATCTTTTTGCCCATTTTTAAATTGGATAGTTTGTCTTTTTATTGTTGAGTTGTATGATCTCCTTATATATCGTGGATAGTAAACCTTTATCAGATATGTTACTGCCAAATATTTTCTCCCATTGAGTCAGCTGCCTTTTCACCATTTTGACAAAGTTCTTTGAGGGACAAAAGTTGAATTTTGAGGAAGTACCATTTATCTATTTTTTAATTTTTTGCTTGTGCTTGGGTGTAAGGTTTAAGAAACTACCACCTACAACAAGATCTTGAAGATGTTTTCCTATATTTTCTTCTAGGAGTTTTATGGTTGCTGTATTTATATTTAGGTCCGTGATCCATTTTGAGTTAATTTTTATATAAGATGTGAGATAGGGGTCCTCTTTCTTTCTTTTGGTTACAGATATCCAGTTCTCTCAGCACCATTTGTTGAACAGACTGTTCTGCCCCAGACTGGTGGATTTGACAGCCTTGTCAAAAATCACTTAACCATAGATGAGGGGGTTTGTTTCTGAACCATCAATTCTGTTCCATTCATTGATATGTCCTTATGCCAGTGCCATGCTGTTTTATTCCTTAAAGTCTGGAAGTGAGATCTACAACGGCATCTTTTAAAAGACATTTTTGGCTATTCAGGGCTCCTTATCCTTTCAAATAAATTTGATTATTGGCTTTTCGGTTACTGCAAAAAAGGCTGTTGGGATTTTTGGGGGGATTGCATTGAATCTGTAAATCAGTTTCAGTAGAATAGACATCTTAATGATATTTAGTCTTCTAATCCATGGACATGGAATATCCTTCCATTTATTTAAGTCTTCTTTGGTTTCTTTTAATAATGTTTTATAGTTTTCTGAATATAGATCTTTATGTCCTTGGTTAAGTTTATTCCTAAATATTTGGTTGTTTTAGTTACTATTATAAATGGAATTTTTTTCTGATTTACTCCTCAGATTGCACATCAGTAATTTATAGAAATGATTGATTTTTGTGTATTAATCTGCATCCCATTACTTTGCTGAACTCGTTTGTTTATTCTAGTAGCCTTGTGGGTTTTTCAAGATTTTCTAGATATAAAACATGTTATCACCAAATAGTGAAAGTTTTACTTCTTCCTTTCCTATTTGGGTGCCTTTTATTTCTTTATATAGCCTAATTGCTCTAGTTAGAACTTCTGGCACAATATTGAATAATAATAATGACAGTGGGCATCCTTGTCTTGTTCTTGATCTCAGCGGGAAAGCTTTCAGTCTTTCACTGTTGAATACAATGCTAGCTGTAGTTTTTCACCATATTCAGAAATCTTCCTGCTCTTCCTATATTTTGGAGTGTTTATTGATAAAGGGTGCTTATTTTGTTAAATGCCTTTTCTGCATCAATTGTGAGATCATGTGATTTTTCTTCCTCAATTTATCAATGTAGTTTATTACACTAATCAATTTCCTTCTGTTGAAACATTATATTGGTCTGTAATTTTCTTTTTTGGTAATATCTTTATCTGGTTTTGATATTAAGGTGATGTTTGCTTCACAGAATGTTTGGTAGCATTCTTTCCTGTTCAATTTTTTGGAAGAGCTTGAGCAAGATCAATATTAGTTCATCTTTGAATGATTGGTATAATCCACCAGTGAAGCCGTCTGTTCCCGGGCTCTTCATGTTTGGGAGGGTTTTGATGACTGTTTCAATCTCTTCACTTGTGTTTGGTTTGTTGACGTCTTCTATTTCTTCTATGGTCAGTGTAGTTGTTTTGTGTGTTTCTAGGAATTTGTCCATCTCATCTACATTTTCTAGTTTTTTGGCATACAATTGTTCCTAGTATCCTCTTATGAGCACTCTTACTTCTGCAGGGTCAGTGGTAATCCCTCCCCGTCCCCATTTCTGATTTTTATTTGTGTTTTCTCTCTTTTCCACTTTGTCAGTCTAGCTAAGGGTTTGTCAATTTTGTTGGTTATCTCAAAGAACTAACTTTTGGTTTTGTTGATTCTATTTTGTTGTTGTTCTCGATTTCATTTATTTCTGCTCTGATCGTTACTATTTCTTTCCTTCGGTTTGGTTTGGGATTAGTTTCCTCCTCTTTTTCTAGTTCCATCAAGTGTGCTGTTAGGTCTTCAATTTTAGTGCTTTCTTCTTTTTTTTAAATGTAAGCATTGAGTACTATAAATTTCTCTCTCAGCACTGCATTTGCAATATCTCATAAGTTTTGAAATGTTTTGTTCTCATTTTCATTAATTTCAAGATATTTGCAGAATTCTCTTGCGATTTCTTATTTGACCCACTGATTATTTAAGAATGTATTGTTTAATCTCCATATATTTATGATTTTCTCCTTTTTCCATCCATTATTTCCATCTTCATTCCATTATGATTGGAGAAAGTGTTTTGTATAATTTCAAGCTCTTTAAATTTACTGAGACTTGTTTTGTGACCCAACATATGGTCTATCTTGGTGAAAGATCCACGGGCACTTGAAAAGAATGTACATCCTGCTGTTTTCAGGTGCAATGCTCTATAGATGTCTGTTAGGGCTGGTTCATTTATCATATTATTCAAGCTCTCTGTTTATTTATACTCTGTCCAGATGTTCTATCTAATACTGAGAGAGTGGTGTGTTGATGTCTCCAGCTATTATTGTAGAGACATCTATTTCTCCCTTCAGATTTGCAAGTGTGTGCCTCATGTATCTTGGGGCAATGATATTAAGGGCAATAAATATTTAGTATGATTATTTCTTCTTGCTGAATTGCCCCTTTAATTAATATACAATGACCTCCTTCATCCCTAAAAAATGTTTTGTATTTAAAATCTATTTTGTCTGATATTAGTATCACTACCTCACCTCTTCTTTGGTTAGTATTTGCATGGAGTATCTTTTTCCTACCTTTTGCTTTTAACCTGGTTGTGTCATTATGTCTGAGGTGAGTCTCTTGTAGACAACATATAGATATCTTTTATTTTTTTAATCCATTCTATCAGTTTGTCTTTTGATTGGGGAGTTCAAGCTGTTAACATTCATAGTTTTTACTGTAAAAGCATTACTTACTTCATCCATTTTTTACTTTGTCATATCATACTGTTGTCTATCTTTTTACCCTTTAATTTAGCCTTTCTAATAATCTTCATTTCTACACTTTTCTGCAAGTCTCTCATGCTTGTTTTTTCCTTTCTGGCTGCTGCACTCCCTTTAGCATCTCCTGTAATTCTGGTCTTTTGGCAACATATTCTATCAGTTTTTGTTTGTCTGTGAAGACTTTGAACTCCCCTTCATTTCTGAAGGACAGCTTTGCCATATACAGAATTCTTGGTTGGCAGTTTTTCTCTTTCACTACCTCAAATACATCACACCACTTTCTTCTCTCCTCCATGGCTTTTGATGACATCGGCACTTAATCTTATCAAGGTTCCCTTGCATGTGATGCTTTGCTTTTCTCTTGCTGCTTTCAGAATCTTCTCTTTATCTCTGGTATTTGTCATTCTGAATAGTAGGTTTCTTGGGGTAGGTCTATTCATATTTATTCTCTTTGGGTGTGTTGTCCTTCAATATTGATATTTATGTCTTTCATGAGGTTATAGAGGTTTTCAGTCATTATTTCCTCAAATATTCTTTCTGCCCCTTTTCCATTTTCTTCTCCTTCTGGGACACCAATAATGCATATGTTTTTGTGTTTCATGGTGTCATTCAGTTACCTGAGACCCCGTTCCTTTTTTCCCATTCTCATCTCTTTCTATTCTCCTGTCTTTTCCAGTTCAGATGTTCTGTCTTTGAAATCACTAATTCTGTCTTCAAGCAATTCAGATCTGCTCTTATGTGCCTTTATGTATTTTTAATCTCATCCATCGTGTCTTTCATTCCCATAATATTTGTTACTTTTTTTGTTGCAGACTTTCATATTTTTCGTTATGCTCACCCAGTGCCATATAATATCCCTTATCTCTTTAATCATATTCTCTTTCAATTCTTTATATTGATTTAGGAGAGTTGTGTGATTATCATTGATTATCTTAAATCCTGTATCTCTTCAGGATATTTGGTGTATTCCTTTGGCAGGGCCATCTCTTCCTGTTTCCTGATGTCTAGGCCCCTGAATATATTGGTGAATTTACTCTGATAGCCAATTTCTCTCTTTTGCCTATTATTTTTTTTTTCACAGCTCTTCTTTGATATTTGGTTCAACTTATTCTCAGTCTTTAAAATTGCCCAGCTTAAGTTATCAAAATAATGCCAGGGACTCACTAACGAGGTATAGATTTTCTCCCAGAAGTTAGAGAACAGAGACCCAAGGGCAGTTTTTGTCCATGTGATTTCCAGTCCAGCCAGAAGTTGGTGCTCATTGGTGCATCTTTCCATGTAGGTGTATCTCTCTTCATTTTTCTTTGTTTTTGTCTGGCTGGAGCAAAGATTCAAAGTGTTCTCTGCTGGTCAAATTCACTGAAGAAAAGCCCCCTGACTCCCTCTCCTTTTTCCCTGTAACCGCTGACAGGGAGGAAGATATCTGCTCCCCTCTCAGTCAGCTGCAATGAGTGAGGGGTTTTACTCCTGCTTAATATGCCAGCTGTGGGGGAGGGGAGCACTTCTGGCTTTGGGAAGTTTAGTAACTCACAGTTTGTGGTTTCCAATTCTTCATCTCTCTGTCCCTCATCCTTCTTGGAGTTGTGAAACACTTTCCTTGTCTGCTGACTCCCAAAGCAGGTCCCTCAGGCAGCTTTTGGCGACTTCTCTGTTGTTTTTGTGAGAGAGAGGAGCTTTGCCTGCCTAATCCAATGCCATCTTCCCACAATCCCATTTGGGTGGTTTTTGATGACTAATTTAATCTCGTAACTTTTTATTGGTCTATTGAGTTCATCAGTTTCTTCTTTCATCAATGTACGTTGCTTGTGTATTTCTAGAAACTTGTCCATTTTATCTAAGTTACCCATCTTGTTGGCATACAGTTTTTCAATGTATCCTCTTATGATACTCTTTATCTGTGCATTCAATGGTGATATCCCCTCCCTCATTTTTATTTTTTATTTTATTTTATGTATTTGTATCTTCTCTCTTTTTTTCTTTCTTAGTCTACCTAAGTGTCAATTTTATTAATCTCAAAGAACCAGCTTTTGGTTTTGTTGATTTTTTTTCTAGTTTTTTTTTTTTTTTTTTAATTATTCTCAATTTCATTTATCTGTGCCCTAAGCATTATTTCCTTCTTTCTGCTTGCTTTGGGATTAGTTTGTTGTTCTTTTTCTAGTTTCTCTAGGTATGCAGTCAGGTCTTTGATTTTAGCTCTTTATTCTTTTTTAATATAGGAATTTATGGCTATGAATTTCCCTCACAGCACTGCTTTTGCTGCAGCCCATAGGTTTTGATACATTGTGTTGTCATTTTCATTCATTTCAAGGAAGTTACTGATTTTTTTTGCAATTTACTCCTTGACCCATGATTGTCTAAGAATGTGTTGTTTAACTTCCATGTCTTTGTCCCTATTCTGGTTCTCTGACCCTTATTAATTTTCAGCTTTCCATTGTGTTCAGAGAAGTTACTTTGTATAATTTAAATCTTTCTGAATTTGTTGAGAGTTTTTCTGTGACCTCTCATGTTGTCTATCCTGGAGAATGATCCATGTGTGTTCAAGAAAGAATGTATATACTGTTGTACTTGGATGTAATGTTCTTTATCTGTCTATTAAGTGTAGATCCTCTAACATATTACTCAAGGTCTCTGTTTCTTTACTGACCCTCTGTCAAGATGTTCTGTCTGATAGTGATAATGGTGTATTAATGTCCCCCACTATAATTGTAGTGGCATCTATTTCCCCACTTAGTTTTTTCCAATGTTTGCCTCATGTATTTTGGGGCACTCTGGTTAGGTGCATAAATGTTTATGATTGTTCTTTCTTCTTGATAGATTACCCCTTTTATTAATATATAGTGTTCTTCTTTGTCTCTTACAATAGTTTTGCATTTAAAGTCTATTTTGTCTGATATTAGTATAGTTACCCCTGCCCTTTTAGGTTATTGTTTGCTTGTAAAGTCATTTTCCAACCATTCACTTGCAACCTCATTGCATCCCTGGGTCTAAGGTAAGTTTCTTGTAGACAGTATATAAATGGGTCATATTTCCTTGTCCATTCTGCCAATCTATGTCTTTTAATTGGAGAGCTTAATCCATTAACATTCAATGTTATTACTGTCAAGGCAGTACTTACATTATCCATTTTTTCTTTAGGTTCATATACGTCATATTTTGTTTTTATTTCCCTTTGTGTCATTTTAGTTATTCTTACTAATCTTCCTTTCTACACTTTCCTTCAACACCCCCCCCATCTTGTGTTTTTTTCCTTTTAACTTGAAGAACAACCTTTAGTATTTCTTGAAGGGCAGGTTTCTTGTGGACAAACTCTCTTAATTTCTGTTTATCTGTGAATATTTTTAATTCTCACTCCTTTCTTAAATTAATTTTTTTATTTTTAAAGAAGCTTTAGATTACATAAGCGTTGTCACCTTCATTTTTAAATGAATCTTTTGCTGGATACAAAATTCTTAGCTGGCAGTTTTTTTTCTTTTTACCCCTTCTGTGTCATACCACTGCCTGCTCATCTCCATGGTTTCAGATGAGAAATCAGTGCTTAATTTTATCAAGCTTCCCTTGTGTGATGGATCTCTTTTCTCTTGCTGCTTTCAGTATTCTCTCTTTACCTTGAGCACTTGACAATTTGATAATTATATGTCTTGGGGTAGGCCTGGTAGGATTTATACTGTTTGGAGTCCACTGCACTTCCTGGACATATACATCCATATGCCTCAAAAGAGTTGGGAAATTTTCAGTCATTATTTCCTCCAACAGTCCTTCTGCCCTCTTTACCTTCTCTTCTCCCTATGGAATGCCTATAATGCATATGCCTATGTGTTTCACATTTTCATTCAATTCCCTGAGTCCCTGTTGACTTTTTCCCATCTGTAACCGTTGGCCAATTTGATGTAATTATGAATTCCAAAAATATAATTGGATCATGCTTGTAAACTCATCTGTTAATCTGGGCATGATTAGGTTATGATTAGGGCATTGAGCCCCGCCCCTTGGTGGGTGGGGAATCGAATATAAAAAGGCAAGGCAAAGAACAGAGTAGAAGCAGTTTTTGAGAAGCAGTTCTGATGATGGAGTTTTGATATTGGAAAGAAGGCCCCAGGAGAAGAGAAGTGAGCCATTCATCTGATAGTCTACAGCTGACCTTGTGGAGGAACCAGAAGAGCTAAGCCCGGAGAGAAACGCAGCCTTGGGAAGAGAGGAACACAAGAAGCCTGAACCCTGGCAAACGTTGGCAGCTGTGTTGCTCCAACATGTGGGAATGAACTTTGGTGAGAAGAAACTTATGCTTTATGGCCTGGTATCTGTGGACTTCTACCCCAAATAAATACCCATTATAAAGACCAACCCATTTTTGGTATTTCACATTAGCACCCCTTTGGCTGACTAATACACCATCTTTATAACTACCTGTTCTATCTGTCTGATTTCATATGTACTATCTTTGATGTCACTAATTCTTTCCTCTGCCTGTTCAAATCTACTGTTATATGCTTCCAGCATATTTTTAAATTTCTTGCATTGTGCCCTTCATCACCATCAGATCCGTTATCTTTTTATATATGTTTATGATTTCTTCAGTATGTTCCCCCAGTGTTGTCTTAATATCCTTTATCTCTTCTCTCACTTCATTAAGTTGATTCATGACATCCTTGTCATGGACATCCTTGATTAGTTGTTCCATGTTCTTCATCTACTCCTGTTTTTAGTTAGTTCATTAGACTGGGCCATGTCTTCCTGTTTCTTAGTATTTTTGTTGGTGTCCAGGCATCTGTTTATTTTGATGTGCTGATTCAGATGAATAGCTTCTCTTTTTACTCTAGGGTTTTATTTTGTTTTGTTTTCTGTTAAGATTCCTCTTTAACACTTGGCTCCACTTATTCTATATCCTTGTAGTTGTCCATGTTACCTTGAAAAAATATTAAGACCACAGAAAAGGAATGAGAGAAGAGAAAAAGAATAATAGAAAAGGAACCATAAAATAGCCAGAAAATATAAGTAATAATAGTGAAAAATCATAAAAAATATAAAGGAGTAAGAATAAAAATGTTGCAATAGAAAAAATGAAATCAGAAGAAAAAAGAAAAGAATAAAAGACCAGAAGGATGAGAAGAGGGGAAAAAAAAGAAAGAAGACCAAACAAAAAAGGTAGAATGAAAGAAAAGCAACAGATGAGGGAAAATGGAGGAAAAAAAAAAGGAATAGAGAAACTAAGGAGAAAAAATAAAATAAAAAAAAAAAAGCAAACAAAGAAAAAAACCAAAAAACAACTCAGCAAAAACAGGCTTCCTTCTTAGGCCTCTAGGAACCATCTCAGACTGTCAGCTTATCAATCAATCACCCTGTAGCCTATCCTCCCCAAGACAGATGCCTGGTTTTAGAGAATAAAGTAAAGAATAAAAACATAAAATAACACTATTAATATATAAAATAACAGATTTAGAAACCTAAAAAAAAAAAGTCTGTCTTTAAGTTCTCTGTTACAAAGGTACCAGCTGGGTGCCTGACAACCTCCTGGGTCACTCTCTGGATCCATTCTCTTATGAGGTACACGGAATCTAACCAGGAACCTAGTATATGTAAGGCAGGCTTTCCTCCACTGAGCTACACTGACTCTACAAGTTAGGTAGGCTTCTGAAAGCTTATCTGGCTCTCCTAGCCCTCTTTTCCCTCAGGTGAGTTGGGCTTTTCCTCTCTCTCCCAGGGTGATTGGGTATGACAGCCTGCTTGATCAGATCCCCCCTCCCCTCTCCCTCAGGCAGCTTCAGTGCTGGTTGGAGTCTTTTCTGAGATTCAAACGGGACTCATATGGCCAAACTCACTGAAGAGAAGCCACTCTCCACCCTCTGCCAGACTCCCTTTCCTCCCAGGGAGGACTTTCCTTCCCCGCTCAGTTGGCTACACTGAGACAGGAGTTTTACTGAGGCTATTTGCCTTGAGGGTGAGGAATATATGCCATTCTCAGCCACGGGGGCCAGTAACTTATGGTTTTGCTTTGGCCTTTGTCTCCCCATTCCTCTCCCTCCTAGAAGTGCAGGACTCTTCTGGACTGCAGATCCCCAAAGCAGCTCCTTCAGATATATTTTTGCTCTTCCTGCATTGTTTTTGTGAGAGAGTTGAGCCTGGCCTACCTAGTCTGACACCATCTTCCTGGAAGCCCTTGACTTACTCTTACTTATCCTAAAATTTACTAATCCAATATGTGGTCCCTGGAAAGACTTCCTTTAATTCTTTTCCCATGGACTACAATTCCTAATTTTCACCTACTTCAAACCTCTGGATGAACTGTCCCTTCTCTCTTCTCTAACCTTGACATGCCTGAATTTGGTTGTGATCAAATATTTACTTCTTTATGTCATATTACAATTAGTTTCTTGATGGCTGACCCAAGGTCTTATTTATCTCTGTATTCCTAGCATCTAGCACATGTCTGGAACATTATAGGTGCTCATAAACAGTTTTGGAATGTGTTGAATTTGAGGGGGAAAATCTTCTTTAAAAAATAATTTACTGTATTAGGGAGAGATAACATAAATATTTTGAAGTGGATAAAATTGAGACTGAACTGTATAGCATTTAGTGGAGAGAGATAAAAAGACCAATCTGAAGAACTTTATTGGAAAATTGAAAATAATGGTGGCTATTTACATTTGAAAAACTTTATATTTGATTACTTGAATTTGTGATGAAATACTAAAGAGGAACAAATTCCAACTAAGATGACAAATCTTCATTGTCATAAGCTGAATGGAAAATGCCTAGAGATTCCTCTTTAAATATTAACTTCAGAGAAGTAAGTTAACTATGACATCAGATCATTTGAACAGCAAAGATATTTATTCATAAGATTCAATTTAATCCAATTTAAAACTCTGAAAGCTGAATAGGATAAATTGTAGTTACTCAATGCCTATAAAATTTTAAATATGGTTCAGCATTATTTTAGAAAGAGATGAACATATGCAATATACTCACTACTTCATCAAATCATATATTTTGATATCTATTTGTTCCTTCTCAAATATTGAAGACTACTCTACATTGTGCTAAGTGCTAGGGAGTACAAAAAAATTACAACACTGTTTTAACCTGGGGTTCCTGGCTTAATGGGAAAGAATAATTCCAGACAGAAAGAATGAAAGGCATGGCTATTTGTTTGGTTAGTGGACAGGGATGATGATGATGATGACGACGATGATGATGATAGTGGTGCTGGTGGTGATAGCTATGGTAGTTGAGTATATATTTTCTGATTTGCATCCATTAGATAATTGAATCTGCTCCACAATTCTGTAAGATAAATATTTTTAATTCCCATTTAATAGTTGATAAATATGGGTTTCAGAGAGAGATCATAGAACATACTTTCAATTAGTAAAAGGTAGATTAAGATTTCTAGCAAAATATATCCAACTTTAGAGCCTAACTTTTTTCTATTATGCCCTGGAATTTGAATCAGAATAAACAAATGAATTTTAGTTCTTGTTCCACTTCATATTAGGCTTGAAAACTTGAGCCGGTCAACACTTCTCTGGGCCTTAGCTTTCTCATTGTTAAATGGAGATAATATTATCTGTCTTGTATATATCATAGGACCTTTGCAAAGATTAATTTGGCAGAAGATATAAATAAAATGATACTTTATAAACTGTGAAGCCCTCTTGTGAAATATTATTTTGAACTGTAATGTGTATCAACCTATATAATATGCAAACATATGAAAATGCTTCTTTTTTTGTAAAACTGTTGTACTTTTAATAAGTTCGAGGTTCCTAGGGTCCACCATAAAGATAACAGATCAAATGAAAAAAGTGGGCTTATATCTTATGTGGGTTATAAAATGTAAGAAGAAAAGAAACCTTTCTTTCCACAATTGATTTTGATGATACTGATAAACTGAAATGTGATTACTAATTTTCACCCAACCTTGCCCTATATTCCTGAATATTCTACTCTTGTGGAAATTTTCATGCTGCTTTATGTCCTATTTACTGCTACATGAGAACTGGCATGATACACCTGTAGACACCTTCACAGATGAGTTAGAGGTAGAGAGAGCCAAAACACAGGCTTCGTGGCTCTCTCCCAAAACTTAAACAGTAACCTCAAGCAATGATCACTGAAAACATTTGCCTGAACCTTTGTCCTATAAATGCACACTGCTCTTTTGTTCCTGATATCAATATTTAGTGTAATTGGCTTTTTGAGGAAACAACTCTTTGGAATCCTCTCAACAAAGGAGGAAATTCCACAGCCATTCTAAATGAAACCCTGAAAAAATGAAAAAATACAAAAATAGCCCAAGGATTTCTGAAGAAAATCTGTAAAGTGATGGTACATGCAGTCTGCATTGCTTTTAATAAGTAAACCTCTTTAAGAAACAAAGAATGGACTCCATGTTTATTTTTTTTATCGTGGTAGCTGAAGAGGTTTGCAATTATTCAAATCATAAAGCAGAGAGCCTTTGCAAATCAACAGAAAGAAAGTAAAAAGGCTATCAGAAGGAAATATTCTATACAGATCTTTTCTGTCTCCAAATTTATTTCCATGGAAAACACTCTGTCTTTTTGGCACAGACTTTCTGACTTTCCTTGGCAGCTTCCCATATTTCTGACCTTGTGGGTCTTCAGAAACACATACAGTAAATAAAAAAGAGCTTAAGCATTTAAATGGTATCTAGCATTATGTCTGCTGCAGGTTAATGCCATTATGCATTATACTTTACAAATACTGACAGCATTCACCTGAGAAGCAAACATCATTTTTCCTCCAGAATATACATCTGTTTGATTTGCATAATATATTCAACTGCTCACACCTCCAGGACAAATATATCTGTATAAGTACGTGTGTTTGCTTGAATGTGTTTGTGTGTGTCTATGTGTTTAAGTGTGTGTGAGACACTAAACCATTAGTTTGCTGGACTAGTTAATGATAAACAGTATCAGTAGATAAATATGCTTTTTAAATGCACATCCTAGCATTTCTGTATTGCATTGTTCTTTTGACATTATTGAACAGGGTAGATTTTTATATAGATGCAATTGCCTCTGTGCTGGTTTCCCTGGGTTAGCTCCAATCTCTGCATCTGTCTTCATATCACGTTCTCCTCTGTGTCTATCTTTCCCTCTGTATGTCTCTAATAAATACGCTTGTCGTTGGATTTAATTCCCACCCAGACAATCCAGGATGGTCTCTTGATCTTAAGATCCTTAACTTAATTTCATCTTCAAAGGCACTTTTTCCAAGTAAGGCAACTTTCACTGGCTCCAGGGATTTAGAACATGGACATATCTTTAGTGTATCACCATTCCATATACTACTATTGAAGAGAATATGACCATCAAAAAGTTGCAACATTCTCTTCTGGACAGGTGATTTTAGTGGCATAGATTCTTAGAAATCAGAGAAAACGCTAATATGTTAGTATATAGTGTCAACTCTACACCTCTAACAGGAAATTAAATGTTGGTCATAGCCCCTATTCAAACCTCGAATGCTTTGATTTTCATCATTTCATTGGTGATATAAATTGGCATGTGAACAGCTTTGCATATCATACATTTCCCCAATGTGAAAATCTTAAAACAACAATGGTTATCATTTCCAAGATAGCCATGACAGAGAGTTTCTCTAATACAAGGGCTGTAAAATAGTAAGTCCATTAACTTAATATATTCTTACATTTTTAAATTTTTTTTTCATTTATGATGAAAACCACAGTAATTTTAACAAATTGGAATCTTTCAGACTCCATTTTTTTTTTCTATCTTCAGGAGAAAAAGATAAAAGCTGAGAGTTACTCATTTTCATGGCTTATTCAGAAAAAATAAAGTCAAACACACAAATCTAATATATACTCACACCTACAATACAATTCACAGTTTTATACCCATTCAGGGATTCCCACTGCTTTGAAAATATGGACTTATTATTCAATAAAGGTCTAAAGTCTTTTAGAAGTACTGTGAATATCCATTTTGGGTGTGAGCTGGTGAGAGAGAATGCTAGTATCAGTTTTTATGGCTTACAGTGAACAGTAATATACTAATGACATCAGTACATTAATGCATTTTTTTTCTAGATTTATTGGTAATCTTTCTTTGTCTAATTTTTAAATCCTTGAAGTTTGGAAACTCCTTTGGACAAAGTAATGTAAGTTATTCATATTTTGTTTTTTTAAATTTTTGTTTATTGTAAGACTATTACATGATTTGAGAAATCATGGCAACTACAGAATTCCATTAGTCTTTTCCAAATTCTCAAATTCAAAAGAGAGGAAAATCTTTTTTAAAATGTCATGTAGCTTTAAATTATTTATAAAAAGATAACTAAATCACTGACAACTAGTTAGTAAGGCCTTATCCACTTTTCTTTGATAGATGGTACAAAAATCTCAAACCGGTTGACTTAAGATCGAATCTAACAGGAAGTTGGTTTTATTTCGTCCCCAAAGAATTAAAACATAAAGAGAGGGGAGCAGATGTGACTCAAATGGTTGGACATCCGCCTCCCATATGGAGGGACCTGGGTTCAATCCCCAGGACCTCCCGGTAAAAATAAAGAAAAATATAGAAGGCGTGCAGGCCACCAGGTCCCGCGAGTGGGTGTGCCGTCAGGCCCCGCCAAGCCACACAGCAAGATGATGACGTAACAGGAGAGTGACACAAGGGAGAGCCAAGGCAAGATGTGCCAAAAAAAAAACAACAAAACAAAACAAAAACATAAAGGGAGGTAATTTATTTGTCAACATTTAGAAATTAGGAGATGGACAATTCACACAAAGTTCTGACAATTCTATGTAAGAGCAAAAAATATAAAGAATACATAGGAGTAAATCTTCATGCCTTGGATTAGGCAATGGTTTCTTAGATCAAACACCAAAAGCACTAATGAAAATAGGAAAAAAAAACACATAAATTGTACTTCATCAAAATTTAACAGTTTTGTGTTGCAAATGATATCATCAAGAAAGTGAAAAGGCCATCTATGTAATGGGAGAAAACATTTACAAATCTTATATCTGACAAGAGACTTGTGTCCAGAATAAAGAACTCATACCACTCAATAATAAAAAGATAAATTACCCAGTTAAAAAAGAACAATGATATAAATAGACATTTCTCCAGATAATATATACAAATGATTAATACATACATGAAAAGATGCTTAGCATTGTTAGCCATTATGGAAATAAAAATCAAAACCACAAAGAAATATTACTTTATACCCTCAAGGATGGCTATAATCAAGAAGACGGACAGTAAGTGCTGGAAATTATGTGGAGACATTGGAACCCTCCATACATTCATATGAGCTGCTGCTTTGTAAAACCTTTTGTTCAACTATTCCTCAAAAGGATAAACATAGCATTATATGACTCAGCAACTCCAAACCTAAGTCCTTATCACATAGTATTGAAAATATATGTCCATACAAAAACTTGTGCACAAATGTTCTAGCATCTTCATTCATAGTAGCCAAAAAGTGGAAGCAACCCAAATGTCCATCAACTAATGGGTGGGAAAATAAAGTGTGGTATAGCCATACAATGGAGTATTATTCAACAAGAAAAAGTAATGAAGAATTGATACATTCCACAGATTGGATGAAACTTGAAAACATTATGTGAAGTGAAATAAGCCTGTCTCAAAGGATTACATGTTGTAGGATTCCATTTATATGAAATATCCAGAGTAGCAAAATTTATAGAGATGGAAAGTATATTAGTGGTTGCCTAGGGGTCTGGAAGGGGGAAATGGGGAGTGACTGCTAATGGTACAGAGTTTCTTTTGGGAAAGGATGGACAAATTCTAAAATTAGATTATGGTGATGGTGGGAAAACTCTTTGAAAATACTGAAAATCACTGAATTTGTATACTCTAAATGGATGAATTTTATGGTACATGAATCAAATTCCAAAAAGCTGTTAAAAATGTAACAGTGCATATTTCTCTTTAAAAATATAAGATGTAGCATACTCTATTCATATTCTCACACGGCTAGAGCTAATTAGCAGCTGTCTTTAGACTGGGCATTCACACTACAATTTGCTACTGTAGTAAGCAAGCTGGAGATGAGGTAGATCAGACACTAGACTATGAATCAAAGGGTAAGACCCTAATTCATCATCTAGAAAATGAGGAAGGGGCCTAGAAAACGATTATGGTTCCTTTATAACCCTAACATTTTTTTTTTTTCTGTTTGTTAAACAATTGTAACATATTTTGTTGTTTGTTCCCTCAATGGAATTTTGCATTGTTGTTTTACACTAAAAAGCTAGTAGTTTAGAAAACTAAAAAATTACAAAGTGAAGTCTACTGATTTTAGGGAAGGTTCTCTTTTTGAGATTTAGATTAATACATTTTCAAATGCAAAATATTGGCAAGTTATCTGTATAGCATAGGTTCTTAGGTGTTAGTTCCAAATTCCTTTAGTCTAGATTAGAAATGCACTGAAGCCTCAATTCATTCTTTTAAGAATTAAATAATATGAATTATAACAATAGTTATTGACATGAATTCGAGCTGGAAACTCAAATGGAAGCTAAATTAATAGATATGCCCTTTCAAGAGGGCATATGCAAAATTTGTAATATTGAAGTATTGTTGTTGCTACAATTTCTCTCTAGCCTTTTGTAATCCAGGTATGATTGTTTCACTTTAAATATTTTAATATGCATCATTTAAAAACTTCAAATTTCATGATGGGTGTATTCTAAAGACATCATTGTCACTGAAACAAAGAAAAAATGAAAAGTGAAATGAACTCTTTTCGTTGGGAATTGAATCATGTCCCCATAAAGAAAGTTCAAGTCTTAATTCACATTCCCGTGGGTTTACCTACTTGTAAGTAGGACCTTCAAAAATATTAATAATTGTGGACTCATTTGTGAATAGGATCTTTGAAGATCCTATTTAGATGGGGTCAAATTGAATTAGGTGGGTCTTAAGCCATATGAGCGGAATGTAAGTCAGAGGAGATTTGGATGCAGTCAGTCATACAAAGTACTAGAAGAGACCAGAGAGACAGATTGCCATGTGATGGGGGCAGATATACCAGCCAAGGAATCTCAAGAATTGCAGCAAGCCAACAACAGAATGCTACAGACCCTTGGAGAAATCGTGGCCTGCTGAGACCTTGATTTTGGACTTGTAGCCTCCAAAACCATGAGACAATTCTTTTTCTTTAAGTGAAGCCATTGTGTGGTATTTGATATAGCAGCCCTGGCAACCTAAGACATTTTTCTACAATGCAAAGAAAATTTAGGACAATCTCATAAACTTTGTTAATGGCATATTTTAATTTTATTGGAATTACCAAAACTCAGAAGCACAAACTATAGTACTAGAATAGTATCTAGAGACTTACTGTCCGAGCTCAGCTCACAGGCATGGAGCTGAGACCTAAGGGGATTAGGGACCAGCCTATGAGGTCCATTCCTATTATGCCACCATCCATTAAATAGGCTCGATCCTGAGAAGGCTTAGAGTAGAGGGTGTTCAAGTCCCATTCTCCTACTTATGTGAATTCAACCTTCTTTTATTGCCAATTTCATAATGTATGAATTCAGGGTAACTCTTCTCTCCCTTATGGAGTGATAGAAGGATGAAGTGATATGTACTGTTAGGGTTATTGTCTTGATGAAATTAGATCATTTGTGTAGAACCCTTATCCAAGCCATAAGTTAATGTTAAGAACAAAGAGTTAAGAGCTCTAGCTCTGGGTTCCAAGAGACCTGATTTGCATCACATTTCTTTACTTCCAGCTTTGTGATCTGGGAAATTTTGCTTAACTACCCCAAACCTTGATTTTTCTCATTTTTAGAAAAAGAAAGGATAATGATGGCACCTATTTTATAAGATTCTTGGGAGCATTACCTGAGATAACTTCTGAAAAGCAAGAACTCAGTGAAAGTATACATCTTATCATGTTAAGAAGCATGTGGATGCCTTGGTATTGACAAGGGCAAATGACCCAGTGGACACAATGAAAGCTTTATACACAAAGACTTAAACTATGGCAATTCTACATTTGATAGCGTACACAACATCAACAATTATTTTTTGAAAAAGTATTTTTAAGAATTTCTTATTTTTGAGTAGGAATATTAATATAACAGGAAATACAGCAGTGAACAGGCTATAGCAAATTAAACATCTTAGTTTTTAATGCAGTTCAGGTACTGAAGGGAATTTTCAATACCTCAAATATCACCAAGAGTTCTGTTTTTTCCTATTACCTTTTGTACAGAGCCAAATGAGACTACAGGGAATAGGGTAGAAGAGTGAGAGCCTGCCTAATGTAGACTGTCAGAATGTCTTTCCTATCCTGATGCAAGGACATTGCTTTTTTTAGCAAGATAATATATAGTGCTCCAGTAGTCTCATAGCCAAAGAATATTTCAGGGAAGATAGTGTCCTAAGTATAGACTAATGCTGTTAGCATTAACCTAAATAGCATGTTTTAGAACTTGTAAAATAGTATAACATATGGTGATGATATCACAAGACTTCATCTGGGGCAGTGCTACTTTGGAGGAAAGTCACCCTGTTTCTCTCTATAGTCTTATAAGTTAGCAAACTAATCACTGTAGAGGAAATATGCCTTATATTTGGGGATAACAAATTTGAAAATGATTGACAAAAAGAACTATCAGGAATAAATCAAACAAATATTATAACAATAACGGGAAGTGTTGGCTTTTGAGAAGTTAGCTCTTGCTTAGTGAAATTTTTTACTACTCTCTAAGACACCATATAGCTAATATTCTATACCATTTAGAGTATTTACCTATCATTTTCTGACATACTTGAAATTAAGGTCACTAAGCTAAAGCTCATTATTGTCTATTCAAGGTACCTCACTTAAACTTACTAACTTACTTAAACTACACTAAATTTTTAGGCAAATGTAACCTTTAGAGAATAAAGTAATTTCTTATTAAATATTATTAACAAAATACAGGCAAGATTTAAAAAGGAATTAGAGAAATCCCCAGGGAAAAGGCTTGAAAGAAATTAGTCAAGTATTAGTATATTACTAAAGGCATAATGTAGTCATTAAATTTTCCACAAATATTTGCTGATCTTCTGCAACATGCCATTCATTATTGTGGGACATATTTCCTGTGTTAAATGAGGGAGCTGTGCAATTTTGAGAAGTTAAAATATTTTGCCCTGTGATTCTTGAAAGATTCAGAGAAACAATGTAGCTCCATTTATATTAGTGTGATGATATCAACCATGGTGGACTTGCTGAGGGTATCGTGTCCAATTTTAAAGGGACATGTATTAGGATTACTTGGATATAGTAATTATAAGATTTTATTTTTCATATTGATACATGTTCTGTAAGTTTTCATGGCTAAAAGAAATCATAGAGACTTGTTTTTGCTGGTGTTAAAGCAGGATAGATATGCAGACTGATCCTAAATAAGAACAACAAAAATGTTGGTTTATCACATTTTTAGATGAATCAAGAGCTGGCATGCAAATACAAATAACCAGAGACTAAATAACTGCATGAAAGTGGGAACCCGGAGTGGGCTAGACACTAAGGCCTGCTTTCCCTTTCCCTTGGAGAACATTTGCCAAACCCAGTGAACTTGATCTTCAATTTGTATGAATTGAGGAATGTGGGAGACAGGAGTGGGGAGTTCAATTGGAAACTCGACTGTACAGAGCTGGGAGGAAACATGAGAGTACAAAAGAAGATAAAAAATGAAAATATATAAAATCATAATGAATGTTAATGGACTAAATGTACAAGTTAATGACAAAAAAGGTCAAACTGGATTAAGTATACAAACTCCAGACCTTATATACTTAAGAAACATGCCTCAAACTTTAATATACAGAAGAGTGAAATAAAAATGAATAGAAAATGTAAATGTACACCAGGTAAATCACAAAGAAAAGATTTGTAGATATTTTAATTCTAAACAACTTTTACTGGAAGGCAAAAGTCATTATTTGAGATAATGTGTGTTACTACTTAATTTCAATCTATCAAGAAAGTATAATAATTTAAATTTGAACTCAGGAAATACCATACCTCAAAATACATTAACGCTTTGCATTACTCTGGTACTTTGTTACAATTGATGAAAGAAATTATTACAATTATATTATTAATTATAGTCCATAATTTACATTAGGGTTTACTATTTGTGTTCTACAGTTCCATGCTTTACTAAAATTTTCAAAACATTGCTAGAAGCCTTACCCACCTATAAGAATTTGATGATTGGCTTTTCCATTTTCACAAAGAAGGCTGCTGGGATTGGGATTGTGTTCAATCTGTAAATCTCTTTGGGTAGAACTGTCATCCTAACAATACTTAGTCTTCAATCCATGCACATGAAGTATCCTTCAGTTTGTTTAAGATTTATTTGACTTCTTTCAGCAAAGTTTTGAAGTTTTTCATGTACAAATTCTTTACGTCTTTGGTTAAAATCATTCCTAGATATTTGATTCTCCTTGTTGCTATTGTAAATGGATTTTTTCTTGATTTCCTCTTCAAATTATTCATTACCAGCATAGAAACACTACTGATTTTTGCATGTTGATCATGTACCTTGCCACTTTACAGAATTTGTTCATTACCTTTAGTGGTTGTGTATTTTTCAGGATTTTTAATATATGGGATCATGTCAATTTCAAATAGGGAAAGTTTGACTTCTCCCTTTCTGATTTGAATACATTTTATTTCTTTTACTTGCCTAATTGCTCTGGTTAGAACTTCCAGTATAATGTTGAATAATAGCAGTTATGATGGACTTCTTAACTTTTCCCTGAGATTCAGGGGAAAGTTTTCAGTCTTTCTCCTTTGACTATGATGTAGACAGTGGGTTTTTCATATGTACTCTTTATCGTGCTGAGGAAGTTTCCTTCTGTTCCTAGTTTTCTCACTGTTTTATCAAGAAGCAGTGCTATATTTGGTCAAAGGCCCTTTCTGCATCAGTTGAGGTGATCATGGGTTTTAGCTTTCATTCTGTTAATCTGGGGTATTACATTAATTGATTTTCTTATATTAAACCACCCCTACTTGGGATAAATTCTACTTGATCATGGTACATAACTTTTTAATATACTGTTGGATTTGTTTTGCCAGTTTTTTGTTGAAGATTTTTTTATCTATATTCATAAGGGATATTGGTCTGTAATTTTATTTTTTGTGGTATCTTTATCTTACTTTGATATTAGGGTGATGCTGGCCTCATAAAATAAACTGGGAAGTGTTCCCTCCACTTCAATTTTTTGGAACAGTTTGAACAAGATTGGTATTCTTTGGAATGTTTGGTAAAATTCAGAAGTGAAGCCAACTGGTCCTGAGGTTTTTTTTCTTGGAAAGATTTTAATTACTGAATCGGGTTCTTTCTTTATCATTGTTCTGTTGATCTTTTATTTCTTCTTGAGTCAGTGTTGGTAATTTGTATGTTTCCATGATCTCATCCATTTCATCTAGCTTATCTAATTTGGTGGCCTAAAATTAATCATAGTATCCTTTTATAACCCTTTTCATTTCTCTGTGGTCAGTTGTAATGTCCCCCTTTCCATTTCTTGTTTTAACTATTTGTGTCCTCTTTTTTTTTTTTTTTTCTGTGTGAGTCTAGCTGTAGGTTGTTGATTTTCTGGATCTTTAAAAAGAACCAATTTTTGCTTTTGTTTATTGTTTCTATTTTTTAAAAATCCCTATTTCATTAATCTACTCTGGTTTGAGATTTTTTTTTTTTTTTTTTTTTTTAATGTAAATACCTAGAGCTATACATTTGTGTCTCAGCAGTGCTTTTGCTCCATCCCCTAATTTTTGGTATATTGTGTTTCTGTTGTCTTTTGCCTCAAGATACTTTCTAATTTCCTTTGTGATTTCTTGATTGATCTATTGGTTGTTTAAGAATGTACTGTTTAATTTCCACACATTTGTGAGTTTTGGAATTCTCCCTCTATTTTTGATTCCTAGCTTCAGTCCATCATGGCTGAAAGATACATTGTATAATTTCAGTATTAGTAAGTTTATTGAGACTTGTTTGTGACCCAACATATGGTCTCTCCTGGAGAATGACCTATGTGCCCTGAGAAGAATGTGCATTCTGCTGCTGTTGCCTGAAGGGTTCTTTTTATGTCTGTCATTTTGTTTTACATTATTGTTCAAGTCTTCTATTTCCTTATTGACTGTTTAAATGTTTTATCCATTTTTTAAAATGGTGTATTGAAGTCTCCTACTATTAATGTAGAACTCTCTTTTTCTCCTTTTAAATCAGTCAGTATTTGTTTCACTTATTTTGGAACTTTGCATATGTATTTTCAATTGTTATGTTGTCTTGTTGAAGTAATCCCTTTAGTGTCCTTATTTCCCTTTAAACAGTTTTTTTTTTTTTTTTTTACTTACAGTCTATTTTATCTGATTTGAGTATATCTACCTGAGCACTCTTTTGTTTACTATTCTCGTAGTAAATTTTTCCTCCATTCTTTGAATTTCAACCTATTTTTATATTTGAATTTAAGGAGAATCTTTTGTAAATAGCATATAGCTGGGTCGTGCTTTTTGTCCATTCTGCCAGTCTCTGCCTTTTGATTGGGAAGTTTAATCCATTTGAATTTAAAGTAACTATTACCAAATATCCCAATTCTGTTCCATTAGTTAATATGTCTATCCTTGTGCCAATACCATGCAGTTTTGACCATTAGCTTTGTAGTATGTTTTTATAGGCCAATAAAAATAATTTATTAGGGCGTGGGGGAAAAGAGCAGAGCTTGCTGAGAAATGGGAGAGGACAGAAATACATACCGAGATTTGGTGTGGCCTCCTCTAGGCAGAGAGGGTGAGTTTTGGCTTCTGTGGTCACCTTTTAAACTATTAATTATTCCTCCCCTTGCAAATGCTAAGGGGAGGGGCCCTAGATGTTATTGGTTACCCCACCAATTGTGAGAGCCAATGGTGAGGCCTGTTTGGAATATCCGGGGCCCTGGATAGAGTCCCAACTAGGACTTTAAGGTCAAGGTCAAGGTCTCAGTGGGGTCTCGTGGCTGTGTTGTCTGTCGGCCAGCCACCTTACCCCTTTCACTATAGTAACCTGCCTCAACTCCCCCCTCAGAGAGTTCATGCCCTTTTTCTTAAGGGGGTGCTGAGGGGCAATGGTCATTCTTCTGTAGTTACTTCCCACTGGTTAGGGTAGCAGTCACTGCTGCCTGACAGGGCATAAACCTCTCTGACTATTCTATTGAGGTTGAGGGAAAATTGGTCCAGCAACCTAGTTGGAACAAGATATAAATCCCTGCATGACTAATAAGGCATTGATTCTGTAAGAAAGAAACTTAATTATAATTTTGAAGATATATGGTCCTATTAAAAGGATAAAGAAGATGGTGGTAGGTGGGCCCCAAAAAGGGGGCTGGCCATTACATACTGGACCACAAGAGTGAGAAAGGCCAGGTGCCTTCAGAGGCTGCATCCTCCCAAAGTTGATGGGAAACTGCATTCTTCCTTGAGTTCTTTTATGCTGTTGGTTAATTCTAGGGAATTTGTGGTAGACCTGCTGGGTTTGGGTATAAACTGTTAACCCCCGTTCCCACAGCAGTGGTTATGCATAGGACAGCTAGGAGAGGTATGAAGAGAGGCACTGCCCTAGACATAAACACACAAAGACAGTCATTTGTTAATTTGATATTACCGTCCCCATGTATGAAGATATACACTGAGCAAATAGGCAGAAACATACAGAGAATTAGATACAAACACACAACTCACTGATGTTACTTATAATTTGCATTCCTTTACAAAATAAGTTTAACTGTAAAATAACATTTAAAAGATTTCTTTGAAGGCTATTTCTAATTATTGTAACTTGCTTTGTGACCAGGTACTTTTGCACAAGAATTTTTTTCCTTTTAATTATTGGCTTATAACCAAATTGTCCCCAATACTTTAAAATACAATTTACAACATTTTACTTTACTTCAGAACTTTTATTACTTCCCATTTTCACTTTGGCAGACCTTGGATAAAAAACACTAATTCTAGCACATACTTGCTGCAGTTTTTGAAGCCTCAGGAAAACTGGTTTCTCTCATGAACTCCTGCTTTTAGGAACCTCAACAGTCAAGGTGGGAGGCCTCCCCCACCCCCAGTCCTCGGAGCTAACAGGACTCTGGCAGCCACTGGACTGGAAAAGAGGATGTCCAACCCCAAGGGTCAAGAATTCCACCAGGCAGCAATTCAGTCCACACTTGGATCCACGAGAGAAAGCAGGGTTATTGGCACCAGGGGAAGGACAGGAGACAGGGGTGTCTCAAGTTTGTTTTCCCCTGAGCCACAGGGGGCAGAAGTTGTCATGAAATATACATAAGCAGAGGCAAAGGGGTGAGGCTAGCTCCGAGGTAACCATAAACAAAGGCAAACTCAGTTTATAATTATCCTCACAGTAACTGAGGTCTAGGCTAAATCCACCCAGTTATAATTTCAGTTATCCTTCTGTTTTGTAATATAAAGGCATCTATATAATGACCTTAACTCTTAGTTTCTAGTAAGTTTCCACTTAAAAGCAATCTGGGCACTTCCATTTATTAACTAAGTAACTAAAACAATTTATTTATTTATTTTTTTATTTTAAAAGATGCTTAGAGTACATAAATGTTACACAAAAATGACAGGGATTTCCATGTTCCCCACCTTCCACACCTCCGATAACATCCCACATAAACATCTTTCATTAGTGTGGCACATCACCTGCAATGGATATACACATCCTGGGGCTTTGCCACTAAGCATGGACCATAGTTCACATTGTAGACCACACTCTCTCCCACACAGTTCTGCATGGTATATGCTGATGTAAAATGGCCCATATCTGTCATTGCAATGTCACTCAGGATAATTCCCAAGTCCCGAAAAAGCACCTGTATTACAACTGCTTTCCCCTTTCCTGCCCCGAAAGCATCCAGTGGCCACTGGCTCCACCTGACTGTTGTAATTTCTTCCATTGCTTGAATCACAGGTTAAAACAATTTTATTAGTAAACATTTTGCTAAGTTTTTCTGCTTTTCCCACAGTTGAACTAATCCTACTTGTGAATTATACATCAAATTCAATTGCAAGATGCTAATGACATTTAAAGACTCATTTTTAGGTTACTTTTCACTGTTATTCAATTTGTAACAGGTGAACCCAAAATCTAATTTGCAAGTTCCTAGTCAAGAGCAGACTAACAAAGTTAAAGCAAGCACAGATTAGAACAGAAGAGAGAATTTTATACTTAGCTTAGCTTAGCTTAGAGAAAGACTTGACTTTAGAATCACCTAGATGCAAAGCTCCCAGTATCTATCCATGGCAGAAACTTCATGCAGGACCCTCTAGTTTAGTTCCTCCAGGAAAATCCCTGGGCAGCTGCTAAGTATGGCGCTAAGGGAAGCCCTGGCCCTGAGGAGACATGCATTAGGCTGAATCCCATTAGTTACCTCCCACAAGGGATAAAAACCCTGTAAGCTTTTTTCACTGGAAGGATTGGAGTGTTACAAGGAAATAGGCAGGGAGCTAGGCAGGTCAGGAACCTTTGGATTGTAATTGATGGCACATGAGGAGTTTCCTTATTCTACAGGGGAGAGGTTTAGTAAATGGAGTGCATTTCCTCATCCCCCTAAGGAGACATGGCCATATGGTCTTGGGCCCTTAGAGCTGTCTATCCTCTCCTCCTCTTTCACAGGTTTAAGTGGAATTCAGGGTCCACTCTCAACCATACTGCGGCCATGTGGTGTGGCAGGAAAAGATTAGCCTCTTTCTTTTAGGCATGTTGTAAGAGCCACCCATTATCCTAGGGGAGGATAAAATGTGTTCATCAGTCTGGGGGTGTCCTGCACTTATATCTGATTGAACAGATTGCTCACTAAGCCAGTGTGCAGGAAATTGGGGAGCCCAATTTCTGTTCTGGGGATCAAGAGATTTGTCTCTGAGTGTCCCCAGAGTCTTAGAGGTCTTAGACCTATCTGGGTTCAGTTAGCAGACTGAACACCCAAGCTGGGCTGACCCCAGGAAAGAGGCTGGCTAGGGACCTTTGTTTTGCCTACTTTGCAGCAGTCCTAGGAGCTGATGATGACTGAGTTCACCTCATAGCTGTTCCCAGGGGCCGAGGACCACAGTTAAACCCAACATTAAAAGTCCATTAAAAGCTAGAGACTAATTGTCCTGTGACTTGCTGGCAAACACCCTCAGGGAAGCCCCAAGACAATCTCAGGGCCTCCCCAGGGTGGAGAAGGAGCAAAGCTTCAGGGCTACTGAAGGTGGGGCTCATGCCTCACTAACAAATGCATTTTCAGTTTCTAAGGCATTCTAAAGCATCTCACAGACCCAAAATGAGGAAAGCAGTAGTTGGAATATCAAAGGCACTTTTTAAAAAACAAGATTTATTTGCTTTATTTTTCTTTATTTATCCACCCCCTCCACCAGGTGGTTTTCTCATCTATCTGCTCAATGTTTGCTCGTCTTTCTCCAGGAGGCACCGGGAACCAAAGCTGGGATCTCCCATGTGAGAGGTGAGTGCCCAGCAGCCTGAGCCACATCCACTCCCCTCAGGCTGTGGCATCTGCTGGCTTTTTGGCATTTGCTTGTTGCAGTGGGGTCGGCATCTAGCTCACTGTGGTGGGGGTGGCATCTGTTCATCTTCTTTTAGGAGGCATCGGAACCCAAACCTGTGACCTCCGCATGCGATAGGATAGTGTCCAACTGGTTGAGCCTAGCTGCTTCCCATAGTATGACATTTTGATTTCCTTCATTCCTTTTCTTTGTATATTTTAGTTATTTTTTTCCTAGTGGTTACCTTGTTAATTACAGTTAACATCTAAAACTTATAACACAGTTTGAATACCAACTTAGTTCCAATAGTACACATACACTCTGCTCCTGTAAAACTGCATTCCTCTTTTTACATTGTTATTGTCACAGAAGACATAGTTCTACATTGTGTGTCCACCAAAAGAGATTTGTAATAGTTATTTTATGCATTTGCCTTTTAAACCGTAGGAAGAAAAGGAGTTGCAATTCAAAAGTACAATAATATTGGCATAGCTACCTATGTAGCTACCTTTACCAGTTGTCGTAGTTTGCCCCAGTTGCTATAACAAATATCAGACTGGTTGGCATAAAAAGCAAGAATAAATTGAAGGCTAGAAGCCCAACATCAAGGTTTTGACAGCATCATGCTTTTTCTCAGGTCTCTTATGTTCTGTTGTTGGCTTGCAGGCAATTCATAAGTCAATCTCTGCCTCCATCACATGGCCATCTCTACCTGCTATGTCTAAATTGCTTCTGCTTATATGGACTCTAGTAATATTGGATTAAGGCTCACTCTGACTCAGTTTGGCCTTACCTTAACTAATAACATTTTAAAAGATCCTATTTATAAATGGGTTCCCATACACAGGACTAGGGATTAGGACTCTCAAACATGTCTTTGTGGGGGACATGGCTTAATCCATAACACATGTTCTTTATTTTTTCATATGCTTCAAGTTACTGTCTAGTACCTTTTCAATTCAGCCTGATGGACTCCATTTGGCCATTTTTTGAGGGAAGGTCTACTAGTAACAAATTCTGTTAGCTTTAGTTTATCTATGAATATCTTAATTTTTCCTTCATTCTTGTAGGTTAGTTTTGATGGATATATAGAATTTTTGGTTGATAGTTTTTTCTTTTAGCACTTTAAATGTTATCCCACTGCCTTTTGGCTTCCAAGCTTTCTAAGGAGAAATCAGCTATTAATCCTATTGAGGATCCCTGTACACGAGTCACTTCTTGCTTGATGCTTTCAAAAGATTCTCTTTTGTTTTTCAACAATTTGATTATAATGTGCCTCAGTGTAGATATCTTTCTGTTTGTCCTGTTTAGAGTTTGTTGAGCTTCTTGGATGTGTAGATTCACATCTTTCATCAAATTTTGGAAGTTTTTGGCCATTATTTCTTCAAATATTCTTTCTCCAACACTTTTCCCCCTGTTTCTTCTCCTGGGACTCCCATAATATGTATATTGGTATGCCTGATGGTGTCCCATCAGTCATTAGGCTCTATGCCTCTATTCACTTTTCTTCATTATTTTTTCTTTTTATTCCTTGGACTGGATAATTTCAATTGTCCTATCATCAAGTTTGCTGATACTGTCTTCTGCCACTTACATCTGTTTAATTTTTCTAGTGGACTTTTCATTTCAGTTATTGTACTTTTCAAGTCTAGACTTTCTAATTGGTTCCTTTTTATAATTTGTATCCCTTTATTGATTTTCTCATTTTGTTCAAGCATCATTTCCCTGGCTTCCTTTAGTTCTTTGCCCATGGTTTCCTTTAGCTCTTTGAGCATGTTTAACCTGGTTGATTTAAAGTCTTTTCCCAGCAAGTCCAATGTGGGCTTCCTCAGGGACCATTTTGATTATTTAATTTTTCTCTTTAATTGGGCCATACTTTCCTATTTCTTTGTTTGTTTTGTGAATTTTTATTGTAATCTGGACATTGAAACATAACCATATTCTTCATCTTCCACAGGGTTTGCTGTTTGCTTGATTATGGAAGGCTTAGTTTGTGTTCAGTCAGTGGTTTCCTTGAATATCAGGAGCTGGCTACTGATGGGGGTGGATGGCTCCTGATTCAGTGTCATGGCAGCAGAGGGGACCAAGGAGTGCAGGTCCAGTGTGGGTCATGGCAGGGATGTCATTTATACAGGCCTGGGATGCAGGGGATTCAGGGGATGATCCCATCCCCACCAGTTCCATCTCTGCCTCCTTAGGATGAGCTCTGAGGCTGGGCATGGCCAGGACCTCCTATTGGGGCTGCTCCCAGCAGGGGCATGATATTGTGGAGCCAGAAAAATTCAGTCCTGGGCCAAAGGCACTTTTAATTAAAAAGAGTTAACTAGCAGTCTAAGGAAATGATACAATGGGTGATAGCCATTCTGAACTCACAGAGAGGGTCTGGTAAACTTCTGGCAGACTTCTGCTTGACTTAGGCCATGTGCCCAATCAGGTCTCAAGGGTGGTTTCACCCACATTCCAGAACTTCCTTGGATCTATATGGCTTGGGGACTTGCCCCTACTGCCTCTGGAGAGGGAGCTGAAAGTCTGGGCAGACCAAGTTTATGTCCTGTGGGAGCCTATCCAGGAACCCCTTTAAAATGGCAGGCTAAAGACACTTCTAATTAAAAGGAACTCACAGAGAGGGCCTGGTAAATTCACAGTGAAATCCTGCTCAGTCAGGTCTCAAGGGCATTTTTACCACCCAGCCAGAACTTCCTTGGATCTAGATGGCATGGGGGCTCACCCACCATCTCCAGAGAGGGAGTCAGAAGTCTGGGTAAATCGACTTTATGTCCTGTGGGAGCTTATCCAGGAGCCTCCTATCCAGGAACCCCCTTTAAAATGGCAGAACCAAAAGAGGGCACAGACAGGCTATAAAAAATTTAGACTTACCAGTCCTTGCTGGGTGTCGGGGAGGATTACCTGCCTCTAGAACTCCTGGCTGTTGTTCGCCAAATGAAAGCTGTGAATGGATTGGATTCCTCTAGGTTCTTGACTATGTTGCATAAAAGAATTTAAGTATGTGCCAGTTTAATTAGGCAAGTAAAAAGAAGAATTTATTGGGAAATGGGGGGGAAGAAACAGAGTTTGCTGAGAAATAGGAGAGAAGGACGGAAATACATGCCAAGATGTGGTGCAGGTTTCTTTAGTTAGAAAGAGCCTGTAGTATTTTTTAAAGTCAGGTACTGGAAGAAATTGTCACTGTATATTACAAGATAACAGATATGTCAGTGATGAAAGACACAATGTATTAAAATTTTTCATTTTATTTCAAATTTTTTATTTTTATATATATTTTTTAAATTATTATTTTCTTATCAATTTTATTTGGGGTTTTTTGACTTCACTTTTAGAGAGGTTTTCAATCACAGAAGGGTGTTGGTGAAGGGGGATTGTAAGGAAGAGGTGTACCTCGGGCATGCCTCTAAGGCATAGGAATAGATTCAAGTGTTCATGGGGCATTGTCTTGGTGAGTGGAGACTCACACAATAACTGAAAGAATATTGAATTCCCATCCTGGGGAATCCTGCTACATTCTCTAATAGAATGGCAAGAATCCACTGAGTACATGGGCAGTGCCTAGTGAAGGAAGTCAGACCATTTACACCAGGCCCTTGATATCGATGACTGTACTTACGAAACTTTTCTTGTGAAATTCAAACTTAGCCTAGTGTTATATACTGCCTAAGAGTTACCTCCTGAAAGCCTCCTTGCTGCTCAAATGTGGCCTCTCTCTAAGCCAAACTTGGCATATAAACATACTACTTTCCCCCAGTGTGGGACATGACTCTCTGGCACCTAGGGATTATTACCAAGTGCCAACTAGCAATGCGTCTGTAAAAAGACCTTGACCAAAAGGGGGAAATGTTAAATACAAATGAGTTTTTATGTCTAACAGATTTCAAAGTGAATCTGGAATCCCCTATATTTTTATGTAAAATTTATATAATCTAAAGCTTCTTTTAAAATAAAAAAAAATTTTTTAATGTAAAAAAATAAAGTAACCAGACATTATGTTTATGCACGTCTCAGCAGGATCTCACTGACTGTCACAGTAAACAGTGCCTCAAACAAGGCTCCTGAGGGCTCTAGAGACATCTAGACACTATAAGCAGGGCAGACAAGCTCAGGAATTTGGAACCTTCTCAGTGGGCCTTACTTTGGAATTTATGCTTCCCAGTATAACAGTTAGACTCATTTATAGTTTACCTACATATGGCTTTTCTGCTCCTTTTATTTGAAATTATAATTAGCACTATACTTGTTAAATATATGTCTCAGAGACTTAAATCTTCAGTCTGTTCATTTGCCGTTCAAAGCCATGAATCTCAGCAGAGTCGCAACCCCTACTTTCCAGTACTTTGGACTCACCCAGCACAACCAACAAGGAGATGATGGTGAACAATGACCATCCCAAGGAACAGAGAGTGTCTGCAACAGCAAGCAAGGTAGTTCCATCCATCTGCCCCATGTAATTAAGCCCCCTCTCAATTAGAAACAGAATGGGCATCATCACCCCCAAATCCTCAAGATTGGGGAATGAACAATGGATTAAAGTAGACTTATTATTTTTCTATTATAGACTTATTTTATTATTCTAGCAATGGAAGAACTTTTATCATTGATTTAAAGGCAGTGACCACCAGAGTTTCTGAGAGGAGGAAGAGGGAAGAATAGGTGTAACACGGGGCATTTTTGGGACATTGGAATTGTCCTGCATGACATTGCAGTGATGGATACAGGCCATTATACATTTTGTCATAACCTATAAAATTGCATGGGGAAGAGTGTAAACTATAATGTAAACTATATATATATGGTCCATGTATAGTAGCAATGCTTCAATTCGTGTTCATCAACTGTAACAAATGTACCACACTAATGAAAGATGTTAATGTGGCAAAGTGTAGGAGGTTGAGGAGGTGGGGCATATGGGAATCTCCTACATTTTTAATGTAACATTTATGTAATCTAAAGCTTCTTTAAAAAAATTTTTTTTAATTAAAAAAATAAAGTAACTACTAATAATGCAGGACTTTCTTCTGCCCTTTTTCTATTTGGTCATGGTGAGTCTTATACTTTTCTTGTCCCTCAATTTTTTCATTAATGCCTACTTTCATATTTATAAGATTTTTATTGTACTATTTTGATTACCTTCTCATTTCTTTTTGAATATATTTTCATATATTTTCTCTATTGTTGCCATGGGTTTTAAACTTAACCATCCTATAACAATCAGGTTTGATGTGATAGAAACATAACTACAACAGCATATGCAAACACTGGTTCTATACCCCTTCTTCCCCCATATTTTTGTTGTAATTGTTACAAATTATATTTTTGTACATTGCATGTCCAATACCATAGATTTATCATTTCTTTTTATGCATTTGTATTTTAGAACCTATAGGAAGTAAAAAGTGGAGTTGCATACCAAAAAATACAATACAAGAGTACTGGCATTTATAATTACCCATATTTTTACCTTTACAGGAGGTCTTTATTTTTTTATGCCACTTCAATCTACTGCCTATTGTCTTTCCCTTTAGCCTAAAGAACTCCTTTTAGCATTGCTTGTAAGGCAGGTCTAGTGGTGACAAACTCCTTCCTTTTAAACTAGCACATTTGAAAACTTAGTTGAAATTACAAATCCCTAGAAAATAATAATTTATCAAAACCAAATCCAGGTAAAATATTAAATCTATATAATCCCCAAACCAAGGATAGAATTAAATCAGTAGTAAAAAAATTACTCTACAAAGATAATTTTGCATACAGATTTTTTAATTGGCAAGTTTTATCATTCAAGAAACAGATACTTTCAATCATTCACAAAATATTTCAAAGAATAAAAAAAAAGTTAATACTAATCAGTACATTTGATAATGTTAGCAAAATGTATACACAAAGACCTGTCAAGGAGAGAAGCAAAAATACAATTACAGATCAAACACATTGAATATAGATAAGAAAAATCCTAAATAAAATATTAGCAAAGTAAACCCAGCCAAATTTAGAAAAGATCATATGTTACTATTAAGATCACATCTCAGCAATGCAAGGTTGGTTTGTCATTAAAAATCATGTAATGCAATTTACTAAATGAAAAAGCAAAGTAAAGAAGAATAAATCATATGATAATTTCAACTAGCTTGTTTAGGGATTCAAATATGTGGTGAAACTATATTAAAAGCAAGGGAGTGGTGAACAAAAATTGACAGTGGTTACATTTGAGGAAGGAGGGAAGTGGATGAAGTGGGGAGGGGTATGTGAAGTTCAAAGGTAAAGGTAACACCCTCTATTTAAAATTGTTTTGTGGGTACAGTGCTGTTCATTGTATTATTCTTTTACCCTTACACATAGTTTATAACTATTGATTTGAATTTGATCAATATTTAACAATAATTGTATGCTTCTCACTTTATATGGCTTTAATACAGATACATCAAACTTATGCATTAAATTAATATTTTTTCACAAGGGCATTTAAATGGAGGGTTTATGTTTTCCAGCCCTATATCTCCTCCATGCCATAGATATATTAGATGCTATGACCTTACTATTAGACATGTAGATGTTTTCTTTAACGTGAAGAGTGGCAATCCATCAAAATACTTGGAAAATTAGGAAGAATGCAAATTGAGAATGGAATATGACATATGAAGAAAGTCAGCCAATGCATAGAAGTGTGACTGAATATTTTTACTTTTATCTAAATAAGAACTTCTTATTTAGGGACTGGTTGTTGGCTTCCCCAGCTCCTTCCTCTCTCCTGCCCAGTGAGTCAATACTGAGAAAAACAAATCTATGTTGGAGTTTTATAAGTCAGAATGGCAGATTATAACTCCTGACAGAGATGGCTACATTAAGAAATGTAAGAAAAAGTTATGTTCTTTAGAATTTGATGAACTCTTAAAGGATATTTTTAACTATAGCACTATTTTGTGTTGTTTCAAACAGCTGTATGTCTAAACATAGTTGTTTGCTTCATGTCATCAAAAATATGGTAAACATGATAATTATGCACTCAACCTTAATTCTAATATGTCCTACTTTTCACTTTATTCAAATTATTTTTATATTTCATTCCACAATTTATGCAAATTCCACACACCTGTGATAAAAATGTTGTCCTTATCTAGTGTTTGAATATAAACAGAATAAAAGAAATACCTCACGCACTGAAAGGAATCTGTCTTTTTTCCTAACATAAATGGCATACCTTATCATTTGCTCTAATTACCATCTTATTTGACATTAAAAGCGTATTTCAAGCATTGAGATCATGGGCTTGTCTTTTCCTGAAATACTGCAATGGTATATTTAAAGCAAATCTTGAAGTTTCCTTTCTTATAGTACTCTGGAAACTGTTCTTTTCCCCCAATTCCCATGAGTCTTTTAAATTTATTGCAAACAAAAGCAAAACCACCCAGAATATTGATTTTAGCTTGTAATTGTGGAATAAGGAAGACAAACACAGAACAGAAATGAACATAATTAAAATATGAGTAACATTCAAAGTCATGGACAATTCTATTTATTATATTTAGTATCAATTTTCTGTTATGAATTGTCAAACCTTTAGGAGATTCTTTTCAACCAAATATTTTTGTTTAGAAGAAAAGGACACAAAGAAAGGCAAAAAAAATCTTTGCTTAAAGATCGTCAATATTATGAGGCTTGAGACATTACTGCATTAAACTTAACAGTGATTGAAAATCCTTGATCCTAGCTGGGAAAATTCAAAGCAGTCCTTCCCTAAAAAGAGGAATAGGAGTTGATCTGTAAGGTCAGAAGGTAAATATGAATTATGCTCAATAGATTCGAATCCTGTACAACACTTCTAAATACAGCATAATTCTTTCACATTACTCACAAACTTGTCAGTGTCTATGACTCCAGATCTCCACAGAATACACGAGAACGTGTTTTAAAAGTCTTGAAATTCTCCAGCTTATTCAAGAATCCACATACCCAAGAGAAGTTCTTATAGAAGTTGAACTGCATCTAGCTAACAGATTGCCTCAAATGAGAAAGTATATATTTGTTGACTTCAGAAATAAAGCAAAGATTCTAGTTACCATGATTTTCAACCTTTTCACTTCTGTTGTAAAGAAACGTGTGGCAACATAAAAGACTCTATGGATTTGGAAAAGTGTCACAGGGGGGAAAACATGAAGACAAAAACAAAACTCTTCTGCATTGTTAGAGAACTCAAGTATGTGAATCTTTTGAACAAAATTAATTTTTTTATAGACAGAAAAACTTTCAGTCTGAAAAAATTTAAAACGTATATGTTCTTAAAGTATTAGGCACATAAGATATTCCTTAACTTTAGGGCTTAAGAGTTCTGTTTGCTTTTCATTGATAGCATTTCCCAATATAATCAAATTTGGTAATTCAGTATTAATACTGAATTGGTGTTAGTTGTCTAAAAAATATACTTTCACTTACTCCCATATGATTTCATTTATAGAGCCTGTAGAGGGATAACAATTTAAGCTCTGGTTGTCTTTTACATGGTAGTCTTTTAAAGTATCTATGAGACTTAAGGCAAAATAGACTTATAGAGATTTTAATTTCCAGCAAAGTGGATTATGGTTTTCACAACACTAAAAATAGAGGTTTATAGCTTAATATTTCCAGGCAGTAGCAAGTATAACACTGATTTTATTAACTTAAACTCAGCTTTTGTCTTTCTTACCTATCACTAACATTAAATGCCTTCATTATATTTGGAAACTAGTAATGTAGAACATTGAAATCAGGATCAATTTTGGCAAAGAACAGTTTAATTTCTGTAGCTTACAAACTTTCCTCATCAGTTCTCACAGAATTGATAATCTATCATATGATTTATATTAAGTTTGTACATTTAAAAGACAGGTTTTCTATGAAAGTATTAGCTTTAATTTATTGAAACAGCCCTAAATAGACATTAAATATACTTTGGCTTGCTATTTTTAAAAAATATTTTATTTGGAAAAAAAAAAAAAAACTTAGATTACGTAAATGTTACATAAAAAATATGGGGTACTACCATATGCCCCGCTCCCTACCCCTCCTACATTTTCCCATATTAACAACATCCTTCCTTTGTGTGGTACATTTGTTGCAATTGATGAACGCATTTTGGAGCATGGCCACTAAGAATGGATTATAGTTTACATCGCAGTTTACATTCTCTCCCACACAATTTTGTAAGTTATGACAGGATGTATAATGGCCTGTATCTGTCATTGCAATGTCATTCAGGACAATTCCCAAGTCCTGAAAATGCCCCCATATTACAACTGTTTTTCCTTCTCCCTGCCCTCAGAACCTCCAGTGGCCACTGCCTCCACATCAATGATTAATTTCTTCCATTGCTAGAATCACAAGTCTATAGTAGAATAACAGTAAGTCTACCTTAGTCCATCACTCATTCCCCAATCCTGAGAATTCTGGGATGGTGATGCCCACTCTGTTTCTAATTGAGAGGATGCTTAGATACCATGAGGCTGATGGATGGGAATATCTTGCTTGTAGTTGCAGACTCTCTGTTCCTTTGGATGGGTGTTATCCATCGTCATCTCCTTGATAGTTGCCGTGGGTGAATCTAGTGAACTGGAGAGTAGGTGTTGCAACTCTGTTGAGATTCAGGGCCCAGCTGGCACATGGAGAGCCCAAAGATTTAATTCTCTTGGCCATATACCTATCAAGTCTAGCACTAAATATAGGTTCAAATAGAAGGGGCCGAAGAGCCATGTGTAGGGAAACCACAACTGAGTCCAACTCTGTCACACTGGGGAGCATAAATTCCCAAGTAGGACCCACTGGCAGGGCACTAAACTTCTGAGATGTCTGCCCTACCTGTAGTGTCTGGATATCTCTAGAGCCTTCAGGAGCCCCGCTTTTTGAGGCAATATTTACTGTGGCAGTCAATGAGATCCTGCTGAGACGCATAAGCATAACCTCTGGAATGATCTTCTGACTCACTTTGAAGTCTCTTAGCCATATAAACTCATTTGACTTTACCCTTTCCCCCTTTTGGTCAAAGTCTTTTTCCAGTTGCATAGCTAATTAGGTACTTGGTAGTAATCCCTCTGTGCCAGGGAGGCTTATCCCCACAAGTCATGTCCCATGCTGGAGGGAAGGTAATGCATTTTTATGCTGAGTTTGGCTTAGAGAGAGTCCACATTTAAGCAGCAAGGAGGTTCTCAGGAGGTAACTCTTAGGCACCCTATAATACTAGGCTAAGTTTCAGTTTCAAAAGTAAAGATTCATTAGAAGTTATCAATATCAAGGGCCTATCAATGGTCCATCCTCTTTCACTAGTCACTGCCCCAGTACTCGGGGGATTCATGTTGTCCCATTAGAGAATGTGGCAGAGCTCCCCAAGATGGGAATTTGATCTTCTTTCAGTTATTGTGTGATTCACCACCCACTGTGACAATGCCCTATGAACACTTCAACACATTTATATGCCTTATAGGTATGCCCCAGGTGAACCTCCTCCCATGCATCCCTCATCACTGACACCCCTCATCAATGATCCTCCCCTGCCACAGTTGTATCCCTTCTATGATCCAAATCTTCAAAAATGAAGCCAACAAAATAAATACAATTAATAAGAAAATGAAACGAGAGTTTTAAAAATAAAGAAAATACAAAAAATTAAAAGTTTGGAATAATAAAAATATATAAATTAAAAAAAAATTGACATGTCTTTCATCACTGTAAGATCTGTTGTCTTGTATGTACAGTGAAATTTTCTTCCATTCCCTCAGTGTTTTTTTTTTTTTGCTTTTTTTTTTTTCATTTTGTTTTCAAAGAAGCTTTAGGTTACAGAAAAGAGACATAGAGAATATAGAGGATTCCCATATACCCAACATCCTCCCCCTTTTCCCCTTTCCCTTATTAATAACATTTTATATGTGGATAGTACATTTGTTACAATTGATGTACAAATATTGAAACATTGCTACCAGCCATGGTCAATGATTTACTTTATGGTTTACATTTTGGACCATACACTTTTATAAATTTTGGTGAAATTTAACATGGCCTGTATCCATCATTGCAAAATCATGTAGAACACATCCATCGCCCCCCAAATGCCCCATGTTCCATCTATTCTATTCCTCCATCCCACTCCCCTGGGGACCCATGGCAACCACCAGACTTCACTCCTTGAAGAACAAGATTCATAGTTACTTGCAACAGCATTGAGGGGTTGACATCCTGGCCTGTCCTCCCCTATTAGGCACTGCCTATGCTCTTGAGAGACTCCCACTCCTCTATCTGATAACATAGTAGGACTTCCCGGGATGGGAGTCCAACACCTTCCCACTCATTATGTGGGTCTCCACTCACTGATACAACACACTATGACAAGATGAACACAAACACTCCCTATATGCTTGCCCCAGGTATGCCCTGTCCTGCATGTTCCCCACATCCAACACCCTGAACAAATAACCTTCCCACCATATTTGCCAAAAGAACATTCCCAGCATTGTAGTTTCAACCACATACCCACAAATTCCCAGAGTTCACCTGCTCCCTTCCCCAACACTCCCCTCATTTCCATGGACTGTCCAACCCACCCTTTCCCCCTCACAAACCAGCACCGCCCAACCCAGTAGCATCACCTCACCATTGTCAGGCCCATCCCCTGCAAATCTATACCTTTCCACCATATAGATTTTGCCTATATGTGCATTGGCTCACAACCTCCTTCTCCCTTTCTGTCTCTTGTAAACCTATCTTACAGACTCTAGCTCTGTGAGTTGCTCAATTTGCTTAATTCATATCAGTGAGGTCATGTAATAATTGTCCTTCTGTGCCTAGCTTGCTTCTCTCAGCATAAGGTCTTCAAGACTCATCTATGTTATCCCATGTGTTAATACTGCATTTCTTCTTACAGCTGAGTAATATTATGTTGTGTGTATATCCCACAATTTGTTTATCCATTCATCTGTTGATGAACATTTGGGTTGTTTCCAGATTTTGGTAATAGTGAATAATGTTGCTATGAACATTGGTGTGCATATATCTGTTTGTGTCCCTGCTTTCAATTCTTCTGGGTGTATACCTAGCAGTGCGATTGCTGTTATATGGCAGTTCTCTAGTTTCCTGAGGAATGGCCATACTGTCCTCCACAATGGCTGCACCATTCTACATTCCCAGCAGCAGTAGATAAGGGTTCCCATTCCTCCACATCCTCTCCAACACTATTTTTTTAATCCTCTATTTTTTTAATAGCTACCTGTCTAATGGGTGTAAGATGATATCTCACTACAGTTTTGATTTGCATTTCTCTAATAGCTAGTAATGTTGAGCATCTTTTCATATGCTTTTTAGTCATTTGTATTTCTTTTTTGGAGAAGTGTCATTCAAATCATTTGCCCATTTTTAAAATGGATTGCCTTTTTATTTTTGAGGTATAGGATTTCTTTATAAATGCTGGGTATTAGACTCCTATCAGTATGTGGTTATTAAATATTTTCTCCCATTGAGTAGGCTGCCTTTCCACTTTCTTGACAAACTCTTTTGAGGGACAAAAGTTTTTAATTTTGAGGAGATCCCATTTATCTATTTTTTTCCTTCATTGCCTGTGCTTTGGGTATAAAGTTCATTAAACCATTTCCTAATACAAGATCCTGTAGATGCTCCACTACATTATATTCTAAGATCCTTATGGTCTTGGCTCTTATATTTAGATCTTTGAGCCATCTTGAGTTAATTTTTGTATAAGGTGTGAGATGGTGTTCCTTTCTCATTTTTTGGATATGGATATCCAGTTCTCCAAGCACCATTTGTTGAAGAGGCCATTCTCTCCCAGTTGAACGGGCTTGGTGGCCTTGTTGAATATCAGTTGACTATATGTGCGAGGATCTATATCAGAATTCTTTTTACCTTTAATTACAAATAGTTTATAGTTTCGTCTCATGGGGTTCAAAACATAGGAAGTCTATAAAGAAATATAAGCTTTAACCACGATATCAAAAAAGTTAATTGTATTTGGAAAGAAAACTTCGTATCTATGCATTCAACTTAGTCCATTACTTTTGTTTGCCAATGACAAGTATGCACAATATCATAATCATATATCATTTACTAGTGTGCCAGTCTCTGGTAAAACAACTTTTAAAGGAATCATTTCAGAAATGCAAGGCTCAAAATATTTTTTAAAAGAAAGAATTTCTATGAAGAGCTTAACATTTTAGTTTATGTAAGAAGTCCTTGTGTCATATTATTTCTACTTTAATTCGTGTCTTGTGCTCTTAATATATATTGCCTTTGTTACCTTTCCTTTTTGGCTGCTGAACATATAAGTTCTTCATTCTTGCTGACACTGTCTCACAATGAAAGAACTGTCATTTATTCTTCATTTAACATTTTAGGGAATATAGACCTCTAATATTAACCACATTCTTTATCCCTGGAAGTAAATACAAACACACATACACACACACATACACAAAAGCAGAGTGTTGTTTAGAAAGAAATTATCCCTTTGATTGGCAGAGGCAATGGGATAATACATTCACTCATTACAATATAGAGGCAGGATCATTGGGCTCCATCTTCAGAACTTTAGAAACGGAAAAGGTTAAAAAAATAAAATAGAAAAAAATGGAAGTTTGTTGAAATACTGACCAAGCTCCCTAATGTTTCTGTGACAGCCATCTCTGGGAAATGGAGCTATGCCTCCTTAACCTAACTGTAAAATTTTCCTTTCTTTTCTAGCTGAAGAGGCATTTAGAGTTAGAGTTAGAGATAGAGATGATAGAGACACAGACAAAAATTGATGATTTCATGAGGGCTGCTTTGTGCAATGAAAGGCAAATGTATCATTGTAAATGAAAATTGAACTTACCTCATTACTAGTGACATAGAAAGACTTCTCATTACAATGAAGTACATGGCCCCAATATAGTTCAAGTGTATGCACTCATTTGCCTTGACAGTATTCACATTCTGAAGATCTCTGAGGAATGTACTTAATCCCCAAGCAAATGCCTTATACACATTGTTTTTAAAGGAGATCCTAATACAAGCATAAAAAGAGCTGCCTGCTGGATCTTGTTTATGGGACAAAAATTGATCTATACTGACAATCAGAAATGCAATTGCATCACAGTGCATTTACCTTCAGTGAATATACCTTAGGGGAAAAAAATCACACAGACGGAAGCATAATAAGTTAAATGCTAAAATAAATTCAGCCAGGTATTCCACTTACATTGTGTTTGCCCCTGAATGACTGCAGGGTGGCAAATTCTGTTTTCCTTCTGTTGGTCTCCATTATGTCTCAAAGTGTGGACATTTTGCCATGCTGTGATTCTATCCTTTAAGATCCATGCTTTTTTTTTTTTTTTTTTTTTTTTCAATCAGACAGAGACAGACCCTAAATGCAAACTGAACATCTTATCTGTTGTTAATCTGAAGAAAAAATAAGCTGTCAGTTCTAATGCAGGAGAAAATATGACTCTGTCAGACTTAATGAGAGATGTGTATCTCCTACATGATGCCTGATTAAGTGATTGTCAATGGTCATTTTGACCATGCATGATTTTCACCTTATGAATTGACTTTAGAACCTATTTCTAGGGTGACTCCTTGTGTTGAAATTTCACATGGTATCTCAGGATTCTTTAAAGGTCACAGAGTACAGGCCCACCATGAATGAAGAAATCATTTCAACCAAAAGAGCTAATATATTTTTAGTACTTTGTTGTTAATAACATTCTTAAAATACAAGCCAGAACCATGATGCTGTGACACTGGGTTTGAGAACCACTGTCACAGTAGAGATATGCCATCACTTCTTTTTCTATGCTGCATTCATGCTTATTTTTTAAGATTCAAATTTTTGGAAATTCTACAAGGAAAACATTTATATTAGCATGAAGGTTGTGAGAAAATCAGTAATGAGAAAACTATCAGAAGAATGGTGCTCATTTAAGTGACAATAATGTTGGCAACTCATTAATGGTGTAAATTAATTGTGTTAACCTGGAATGTTATAACTGATATTTTGATAATAGAAATAGATTCTGTAGGTCAGTATTTATTTAAAAGCACGTAGAATTATAGAAGCTGACCTTTGAATTTTGAAATCTTTATTATTCCTATAAAATTCTGGGCACTTCTAAGCCCAGACTACAATATAGTCTTAAAATGGCTGTGGAAAAGATGCAACAAAAGAGAATGCAATGACTGCTTGAACAAATGAGAATTCAAGGAACTTAACTGATTGGGTGTGACGATTAGGAAATTTATTCAATTTCAGAAAACCCTGGAGGTTATTTGAGAATTGTAATATTTAACGATTGTTTATAAAGCATCAGATTGTTTTGAGAGTTATCATTGGGGATCAAAGGGTGAGACTGAGTGTCTTAGTTGTTCTAAGAATTTATTTTCAAGATTTATACACATCTATATATAGTATAGATTTATCTATAGGGTATGATTATGCTCTTTCTCATCAGTGAGTGATTCTAACCACACATAAGTACATCTCTATGTCTGATGCTAGCAGTATAAAAGAGACATTTTATCTGCTGAATTTGAAAATTATAGATAAATCCAAGTAGAGCAGCATAAAGCTATTACTCTGCAGGAAGATTCTAAATTCCATCTCTCCCCCTAACTAATGCATAACTCTTGGTCCTGTGACTACTGTCCAACCAACAATCCTCTAATACTCAGGTGAATAAAGAAACTTTAAGGGAAAATAATTATTTACCAGAGTAGCAATGGTACCACAATGGTCACTATTGTTCTTACTGAAAGGACACATTGGATGCTGGACTCACAGGCACTTACAAGGTAGAGTTCTCTGGGAAGACATCTTAAGAAGTCATTTAACTGAAAATAGCCCAATAGGACAATGTTCTTTCTGCTATTGTGTTGTTAAATAATTTGATTTTTTTTTTCAAAATTCAATTTTAACTGACAAAGCTTTCTTAGACAACTCTAAAAAAGGTTACATATGAGACCTTGGGGAATGTTTAAAGGACAATATTTTATTGAGAAAACACTTAAATATCAAACAGTCTATAAACTACAACTAAGTAATAGTCTTACTTGATAATAATGATTGTGGTCTTGTGGCTCAATTAGAAGGGAATCCTTAAAAAGAAATTGGTTTTTGGTGCATTTAAAAAGAACAAGTAGAGTAGCTACACAAATGAGATAAAGAAGTAGAGTTTTCCTGATTAAGCCTGTTGTTATTTAAGCTTTAATACTACACAAACATATTATTATTCAGTATTTTATTTCAATACTTTCAATCTTGTCTTTGGGATGACTAAGATAGCTGCAAACCTATTTGCCATTATGGAAATTGACTAAGACCACCTAGAATATTATAGAATATGCTAGAACCAGGGTGTTTTTTTTTTTATATTTCAATAATCTGTGTCTTTGGTTTAAAATAAAAATATATCCACTTAAGGTATTGTGCAATTTCCTGTGTTTCAAGACCCTGGGGAAGGGGAACAAAACTCTGGACAAATAGTTCACCAAATTCCGAAATAGTGGAAAATATTGTTGTGATGGTTATGCATGTGTAGTGGTAAAGCTCCCATCCTAAAGACATATCGTTTGCATTGGGCTAAAAATAAGAAACCCTGTAAACAAGCTTTTTGAATTAAGGATTTGATTGCTACAAAATGCAATGTGATTTCACTTTTAAATCCTATCAAAATAGGCTCAATTTCACCATTCTCAGGGTAGAAAAGCCCATAAAATTTATTTTTAATTTAGAGTTGCTTTCTCTTTTGGAATCTATATGATGGGACTATCTTTGTTCCTTCTATGACAAGTGGGCAACAGAAATTGTTGAGGTAACTCAGTGGTATTTATTTCCCATGGAATTGGTTAAAAATTGGGTGTGTTCTATTAGGTCACCCTTATCCCTATAGGGATATACATATTTTAAAAAATCACCATTATCTAATTTTTTTTTTCCACCAGAGGACAGATTGCCTGATTTTTAGATTTATTGTGGTAAAAATCTGACAATGCATTTAAAAAACAATAATTAAAAATTAGTAGAACCACCTACATAAAGTACTTATTATTTGATACTCCATATTAACTTCAGTGCAGGTATTTTTATTCTTCATAATTAGATAGTACTTATCTATTTGCCATTGCCTGTTCCAGCATGAGGAGGGTTATCAGCACTGTTGAACTCTATGGCAAAAATAACTTCATACTTCTTGGGTGGAAGAGATTTATTATAAAAGTTGAACTGATTCAGGGTGCTCCACTTTGATTGCTCCTGAAAATGCCATGTTTTTGTCCAGCTGCTCCCTTTGAAATAAATGTCCTATCCCTCCCCTCCCCTCCCCTCCCCTCCCCACCTTTCCCCTCTCCCCTCCCCAACTTTCCCCCCCCTCCCCTCCCCACCTTTCCCCCCCCTCCCCTCCCCACCTTTCCCTTTTCCCCTCCCCACCTTTCCCCCCTCCCCTCTCCTCCCCACCTTTCCCTCCATCTGCTCCCCTTTGTTCTGTCCTTCTGGTCTCAGCCTATGTGTCACCTCAGAGGAATTTTCTCAGAATGCTTATTCAGAGTTAAATTCTGCTGTTTGTGTTTTTACAGTTTCAGGTGCAAATATCAATGAACTTAATACTAGCTGTTCTGAAAGTTGTTTATTTCCCTCACTATATCAGAAGTTTCTCAAGTTCAGGGACTGTAGTTGTAGCTGTAACAAAGTACCACAAATTTAGTGGCTTCAAACAATGCACACTTACTTATTATCTCAGGGTTCTGAAGGTGAGAATTTAGAAATGGGTCTCAATGGGCTGAAATCAATGTGTTGGCAGGGCTGCACTAGAATGAATCTGCTTCCTTACCTTTTCTCCCTTCTAAAGGCTGCCTTCTTGCTCATGGCGCCTTCCTCCATCTTCAAAGTGAGGAACATTTTCCAGTTTCTATCCCTCTCTCACTTCTGTCATCAGATCTCATTCTGTAAGTCTGACTCTCCTGCCTCCCTCTCCCCCTTCTAAGGATCCTTCTCATAATATTGGACCCACTGGATAATCCAGGGTAATCTCCCCATTTTGTGATCTTTAATTTAATCTTTTGCCTATAAGGTAGCAGCGAATGGATTTGGGCATCTTTGGGCAGGGGGAGGCGTCATTACTCTGTCTACCACAGGTACCATACTGATATTTTATGAAATTTGGTGGGTCTAGGTGAATATGCAACATGTTGAAGATGTTCAGTTAACATTTGATAAATTAATATATTAATAAACTCTAGTAGAAGTTAATTTAAATATCATGAAAGTATGATAGTTTCCCTAATTTAGCCACCTTTCCCATTGCATTATTTTCAATGCAATAAAAAGCTTTTGAGGACCCATGATGTCATAGGATAGACAACTCTTTAAAAGAGTGGTGACTAGTGAAGTGGTTCGGTGCTCTCAGAATGGAAGAGCCCTGAAGGATTTGGAACAGGAAATATCATTACTCTCTGTTCCTTCAATAGAAGAGAGATCTTTCTCTTATAAAGGGAATACGCCAAAGATGCTATCCATTTCTCTTACTTGCCTTCTGCTCTATTATCGTTTTTCTAAAGATTTCTTATCTGTAGTTTTGTATCATTTTAAAATTAAAAACCACAAATGATTAAAATTAAAATTATGATTATAAAGCGTTAGTATTTTCTACCTTCATGCTATTTTATTTAACATCTCTTTTCCTTTCAGTAATTGACATTATATACTTCCTTTTCAAACATGCCTGTTTTAGAATGTAGCCAGAGCTTTCTTTTACCTGAAAATTCAATTTGTCTTTGAGGATGAGTAACCATGGAACCAGAAAACCTCATGAGTTTTCTGATGTGATAAATGACTTAATGGAGTTCCAGGGAAATAATTGCAGTAGATAAAATTTTGTATATGTCTAGGCATTCTAAAAATATGCCTAATTTTGTTTGATCTTGGCAACAATTGTTTGTTTCTGAAGCCAGCAGTAGATTGACAAACTGTGCAATGTTCTTTGATAACTTTCTCCTGTTTATGTTTGTGTATGATTGCCAGAGTCCAGAGGTCCAAGAAACTTCCACCTATCACTGTGAAACAGTTAAACATGGCAAGTGGCAAGGGCTTCATAATTTTCATCAAAATTTGGTTAAAGCAGATTCAAATTTAAACTACCGTTTATCCAAGCCAAAAACAAGTAAACACCAGTTAGAAATGAAGGGAAACACAACTAATCTAAAAGCTTACTAAGAGCTTTTCTTTGAAGTAATAGTCCCAATTTCTTAAAAGTGATAAGCAATCATTCTGATGAAAAAGTTAAATGCATACTCCTTGATTTCTTAAAAAGAGACCATATAAAATAAGGCTACAAACCAATCTAATCATTTTAATTTCTGATTTCAAGTTATTACTAAGGAGATAAAATGAGATAGAGAATAGTGGTAAACCTCTTGGTAAATATTGAGGTCTTCTATAGAGGAGCTTGGGGAGCGGATGTGGCTTGGGCTATTGGGCTCCTGTCCAGGTTTCGATTCCTGGGGCCTCCTGGTGAAGGCAAGCTGGTCTGCGCAGAGTGCTGACCCGCACAGGAGTGCTGGCCCGAGCGGAGGGCTTGTGCAGGAAGTTGACACAACAATAAGAGACACAGAGGAGAGATGATGAGAGACGCAGCAGACCAGGGAGCTGAGGTGGTACAGGAGATTGAGCACACCTCTCCCACTCCAGAAGGTCCCAGGATCAGTTCCTGGTGCTGCCTAAAGAGAAGATGAGCAGACACAGAAGGGCGCAGCAAATGGACGTGGAGAGCAGACAGTGAGCGTGAAAAACGGGGGGGTGGGGGGTGGAAATAAATAAATCTTTAATTAAAAAAAGTTAATAAAACTGATCACACAGCCACATAATTTCTCTAAACTTCATAATATTAATGTTTCTGCTAGGTTACTTCCAAAGCAGCAGTGAATTTTGGAACTCTGAGAATAAAGAGATTATCCCTTCCAGGGTTTGTGTTGATTATTTCCTTTCCATACTGTGGCTATATCAGAGACACCAAAATGTTCCTGAAGCTCCAATATACTCTGAGTTCTATATTTTTAAAATTATTATGGATTATAGGTAACAGTAATATTGTAATATTTTGCAGCAATGGCAAAAAGATACCTCACTTCTGAAGGACAACAATAGAGTGGTAGAGGGTATAAGGAGTTTGGGATTTTTCCTTTTGGAGTAATGAAAACATTCTAAAATTGAAGTGACGACAGCACAATTCTGTGACGAATATAAGAGCTACTTGTACACTTTGAATAGATTGTATAAAACATGGAACTGTATAACACAAAAAATTCTGTGGTGGAAGATGGACTGTGGTTAACAAAACAAATATGAGAACATTCTCTCATAAACTATAACAAGTGTGCAATACTAATAATACACGATGTCATTAACTGGGCGGGCAGGGGGAAAAATACACCAAATGTAAGATACTGGCTATAGCTAATAGTAATGTTTCAACAATGCTCTTTCATAGTTTGTAACAACTGTTTCACAACAATGCAAGATCGTGATGGTGGGGTGGTATGTGGGAGTCCTGTATGAAGATATGCATGTTTGTTCTCTAAGTTCACAATGTATACAATTATCGTTTGTGGATGTTCATGTAAGAATGATAGATTTCAATTTTAAAAATGTTTTTTAAAAAAGTAGTCCTGTTACCTACCCTTTCTTCCTCAATAGTAGCTCCATTTTATGTCTTACAGGGCTGGGAGACTGGTATGATACTGATTTTGTAGCCACTGAGAATGGCAGTGCCTCATCATTCTCAATTCAGCTAAAGGAAAGGATATATGTGGGAGTTAAAAAAAATAAAAAAAAAAAGAACCAATGTCCTCTTAAGTTTCTTTGCACTCTTGGATTTCTGTGGTTGCTTTGCTCTCCCACTGCCAGATAGGTTACCCCTACTATCCTGGACCTGTCCTGAGGCAGCTACCAGATCATTTACCCAGTAGTTTGGATTTGGTTATCATATCTGTTTTGCTTGGTATCTAAGATAGACATTCCAAGAGGTACTTGAAGACTTATCCTCTGAGTTTTTAGTCATATCATAAGTTACTCAGGTAGATGATGGTTTTTGGCAAATAGCAGGGCATTTTTATTTGCAGATCATCACTCACTTTTCTTAAGAGCAGGGAAAGACATTAAAAATCAGCATCTATTTTAAGGTTATTTCAAGTGAAGATAAACTAAAGAAACAAACCCCCAAACTTTTACCCCCAATATGGTTAAGTCCTCAGGTGTCATGGGCACACCTGAAGCATAAATGGAGAAAGAACGGAGAAGATTGGGTTACCAACTGTGGCAGTTTGATATTATTTATGAATCCCAAAAAAGAGAAAAATTTTATTTGTAAGCTGGTCTGTTCCTCTGGGTGTGATACCCTTTGATTGTATTAAATTCAAAGGTTTTCAGTTTACTTAATAAAATCAATTTAGGGCTTTGATTTGACCACATCAGTAGAACGTGATTCAGATTGAGTCCCCACCCCCTTGGTGGCCTATATAAATGGACACTTGCTCAAGAAGACACACAGAAGAAGACAAGGAAAAGGAGAGAACTTGGTCATTTTGGTCCTGCCATGTAGCAGAAAGGAGAGGGCTCAAACAGCTAAAGCCCCAGGCGTAGAGAAGCCATTTGCCTAATAGTTTGCTGCTGAAAAGAACAGAGCATCTGAGCATCTGAGAAGGCCCGGAGAGACCAGGCAGAAATCGCCTGCTATCTTGCTTCAACTGTCTGGTGAGAAAGCAGCCTTGAGTTGGACTCTTTAGGGCCTTGTAACTATAAGCTTTTACCCCAAATAAATACCCTTTATGAAAGCCAACAGATTTCTGGTACTTTGCATCAGCACCCCTTTGACTGACTAATACACCAACCATCTTGTATTTCCCAAGACTGAGGGTGTTTCCCAGGATCTAGGCCTTTCAGGACTAAAACTTGGAAAGTTCCGGGCAAATGAAGAAGGTTGATCAGCCTAAAAGAGTTGGTGAAAAGAAAGGAGTGAATGTGATGGACATTATGAGAGTGCCAGCCATAAGCAATTCTATTACTTATTTACTCATTTGAGTCAATGTTTTCTAAGCATCCACTGTGAGCCAAGCACTGCTGAGCAAGGGGAATGCAATGGTGACTAAGCCTCATGGTGCATACAGTCCACACAGTCCACTTGTCTAGTGGAGTTTGAAGGCTGGACCTAAGAAAGAACCCAAATATCTTGTATTCAAACATCTTCCCCTGATTTACAGATAAGACCTCTGAGATTTAGAGGTTATGAATGGCTGATGTTGGTATAGTGGGTTGTGTCAGACTCTCAGTTCTCCTAGGGTTCCTTTGTTCACTGAACCATACTGTCTACTTCCCTGACTCCCATCAGCAGCTGATCATGCTGAAAGCTCTCATCAAGTTCAGTTTTTGCCTTCTCGGCATATAAATTTACTTTCTACTGTCTCTACATTGACTTCTAGTTGTCAGATTGAATTACAATCCATTACTGAAACAAGGCCAATAATTTATATAGGAAAGCTGAGTTAACATAGTCACAACCAAAGAAGGGAAATGATTCATATAGAAATATATACATCAAATTTTGTACACACAGAGATTGAGTTTGTATATTTTCATCTCTCAAGGCACTTGCCACTTTCTGCTTTGTATCATAACCATTACAAGCCTATGGGGTATCTTCTTGAGCGGTCTATATCTTATCCATAGTTTCACCTCTAATCTCAGCCCTTTACTTGGTGTCTTGAACTTAGGAGCTTTTCTATAAATAGTTGCCATGAAATAAAGGCATGAATGAAAACATGAATTTTCTGAAAGTAACAGTCAGTCAATTGGGGCAACTGCTTTCTTAGCTCAGAGACAGCTGGTTTGAACTTGTCTTCAGCTGAAGCAGGCTCATTAAAAAAAGGCATTTTGCTACTGAATACTCACGTTTGGGACTTTTAAAAAGGATTTAGTGCCACAGCAACTGCTCTACTTATCTTTTCCATTTATGGCATCTAAGATCATACAGAATAGGAAAAGAGAGGAAGCTTGTTTAGAAACTGATCCCGCAAATAAACTTGTTTTTCCAGCATCTGGTATAGAACCTAGAATATTGTAGGTCTTTTGGGAAAGCTTATTGAATGAATATATATAAAATCAGGAAAAGATCACATACTTATGGGGTCTAAAGAAAGAGAAATACCCTTTCGGCTCTACAGATGATAGAGGTGCTTATTTTAATTTAAATAAAAAAGAAAGTGATTTTTAAACGGTTGGGAGCAGAAGATTTGTGGAGGTGGTAAATTCTTTTTGGGATTTGACTAAGAGTAAGAATCCCTAGGAGAAGAAAGGTTGGCCCAATCACACATTTAAGGTCTAAGTAACTTTTTTTTTTTTTTTAATACTTTTTAAATTAAAAAAAAGCTTTAGATTACATAAATGTTACATAAAAAATATAGGGGATTCCCATATGCCCCACTCCCTACCCCTCCCACACTTTCCCACATTAACAACATCCTTCATTAGTGTGGTACATTTGTTGCAATTGATGAACACATTTTGGAGCATTGCCACCAAGTGTGGATTATAGTTTACAATATAGTTAACACTCTGTCCTGCACAATCTTGAGAGTTATGACAAATATATATAATGGCCTGTATCCATCATTGCAGTGTCATTCAGGACAATTCCAATGTCCTGAAAATGCCCCCACATTATACCTGTTTTTTCCCACTCTCTTTCCTCAGAACTTCTGGTGGTCACTGCTTCTGTGTCAGTGATAAAAGTTCTTTCATTTCTAAAATAACAGTAAATTTATAGTAGAATAACAGTAAGTCTACTCTAGTCCATTGTTCATTCCACAATCCTGAGGATTCTGGGATGATGATGTCCACTCCACCTCTTATTGAGAGGGGGCTTAGATCCCATGGGGCAGTTGCAGACTCTGTGTTCCTTGGGATGGGCATTGTCCATCATCATCTCCTTGTTAGTTGTCCTGGGTGAGTCCAATGAACTAGAGAGTAGGTGTTGCAATTCTGTTGAAATTCAGGGCCCAACTGACATATGTATAGCCCAAAGATTTAAGTCTCTTGGCCATATACCTATCAAGTCTAGTACTAACTATAGTTTTAAATATAAGGGGCAGAAGAGCCATGTGTAGGGAAACCACAACTGAATCTAACTCTGTCGCACTGGGGAGCATAAATTCCCAAGTAGGGCCCACTGGCAGGGCACCAAACTCCTGAGTTACTTGCTCTGCCTATAGTGTCTGGATGTCTCCAGAGCCATCAGGAGCCCCACTATTTGAAGCAATATTTACTGTGGCAATCTTGCTGAGATGTGCATAAGTGTAACCTCTGGAATGACCTCTCGATTCAATTTGAAATCTCTTAGCCATAAAAACTACTTTGTATTTATCCTTTCCCCTTTTTGGCAAAGATCTTTTTCCAGGTGCATTGCTAGTTGGCACTTGGTAATAATCCATTGGTGCCAGGGAGGCTCTTAAGTTTATTTCCATTCATTAATGATTGCTCCTCCTTGGTATCAGCCCTCCAATTCTCATAAAGTTAAAATTTGTTTAAAAAGCACCTTTCAAATCACAAGTTACTCTCAGTATCTGAGTAGATAACTTGTTTTTTCTATGCAATCTGATTTTTAGTTTATTTATCACTCTCTGGGTCTCACGTTCACCTTGTAACAAGAACTCCTACTTGATTTTCTGATTTTTCTTCCAAGCAAGGTCAAGAGATCTTCCCATGAGCTATACCTGAGACTACTCTGAATAAGTTCCCTCCAGTCCCTCTGCCCCCAGGCTTCCCCCAGCCACTCAGACAGATGGCTTAAAGATTCAACTCTCTGTTGCATGTTCTGCCTCCAGAGAATTTTTTACCATTTATCTCATTCTGGATCTAACAATCTTTATAATTCCTCTTTTATTTATTGAATGAAACAACACAAGGAAAGTCAGATAGTACCTGGTTCATAGTTGACACTGAATAAAATTGTAACTATTAATAGTACTAATATTTGTTCCTGTTAGTAGTTACAGGCTTTAAAGTAGAGCAGATCTCCACTGTGCCAGCTGATTTGACTTAGGTATACTGCTACCAAACTTAAAATTAATAAATTCTAGCAAAAGACTTTTGCCTATAGTTCCCACATAAGCACACACTGCCATTGAACACAATTTTCTTCTTTAATCCTTGAAATTATATGAATTTATTCTTCAATGAAGGGAGTACTTTCAAAGGTTTTATCTCTTGCTAAAATAAATTAATTTTACTTTGCATCATGAATGTTTATACTTAGGTAGCAGTAAGATTTTCAAATCCATGGATTAGTCAGAGCACATCAGATAGCCAGTGTAATACAGAACAGTTGATTATAGTATTTTATTAATATCACAACAGAGAAAAGCTATGAGTGAATTATTTCCATCAAGTATAAACATATTTCAGCCACCCAAAATATTCTAAAGCAATTCCCTAGAAAGTTTGCTTGTCATTATGCATTATAAATACCTTGAAAATTATATATGAAGGATTATTCAAGGATAATTTGATGGCTTTATCACTTCCTTCCTCAAACCTCAAACATTACTGTTGTATCACAATGCAGTAAGAGACATATGATGGGTCAGCAGTTTAGAACTATAAAAACTAAAGTTGTTTTACATTTCAGTCAGGGAGAAATAAAAGGATGGAGAAGATGGGGTAAGTTTCCCTGAAAGCAACGTTGAACAAAAGTTCAATGAAAGGTCTATCACAAATATCCAGCCAAGTACAAGTGTTTCTCTTGATTTTCAACACATCAGCAAGTGTGTTGAAGTCAACTTACATCATAAAACACCTGCATACACTGATTTTTGTTTTACTCACAATGAATGTTCCAAGTCATGTAGTCAAGACTTTCTCAGTGTCCTGGAACAAGATGAAATATTGCACAGGATTGTGGACACTGTATTTGGAATCAGATCTCCTGATTTTAGATGCCAGCTCTGACTCTTGGAGGTATGTATCTTTGAGCAACTCATTGAGGCTCTCTGAGCCCTATTTTCTAAGATACAATGACCTAAGATAAGTGTTATATAGAATAAAATAGATTACACATATAGATATTACATATGGTAGACCCCAAAATAATTTGAATCTATCTTTATGAAAGAATACAAAAAGAATGTATGATGAAGTGACAATCCTATTGAAATAATGTTGTTAGTATTTCTTGTTTTAAGTTGCTCTCCTCATTAAATCCAAATAAGGTTTTGATAGTACATGACAAATTGCTTTTATTTGTTGACAAAGGCATTATAAAAACTTACTTTGGCTCCATCATCTTGATTTCATTATGATTGTGGCTCTAAATCATTCCCTCCCAATTCTCTGTTTTGTTCTTTTGTATATTTTAAGATAATTTCTGTCTAAACCTGGCTTGAACCACATCATTGAAATCTAATTAGATCACCTGCTCCAGCAGCATGTGCCTTTATCTCATTACTCCTCTCCTGTGAGCCATATGTCTGCTTCCAACATCCATCTTTCTGTGTGATTATTGCAGCAAGGAATTTATTTAATTTTGTAACAACTGTCTCCTCTCCTTGCAAAGCATTTCTCTCATTAAGTTCCCCAAGGTAGACATCCTGCAGTTGTCTTTCTCAATCCCATACTGTGAGAATGGTCCAAAGTAATGCAGTTTCCTTTTCTATCCTATGTGCTGAAATTCTTTAGTTCACTGATATTAAAAAGCTACTACATTGTTCTTGTTGGTTTTGCTTGTTTATTGCATTTTGGGCCTAACTTTTTGCAGAAAGAATTATATTAATATCATGCTGAACTTTGTGACTGAGGGCTGTGATGTGCTTTAATATAATGTAAGGAGAAGTCAAAAGGAAGAAATCGGGAAAAGGGTAAGTGAGTTCAAAACAATAATCAACAGTGGATTTTTAAAAAGTTGGATACTACCCAGTTTGAGCCATAAATTTCTCTTTGTGAGGAAAAGCCTCACAGAAGTCCCTACATTATTTTATGGTATGAGGATAATAATTAGTTTGGATTTAAAAATTTTAAATTTTTTCTTTGAATAATGTCCACTTTTATATGCTGGTTTATTTTAATATTTAGCACAACAAAATCCATTCATTCAATGTACTTTTGTTTAATGCCTGCTATGTGCCAAGCACTGTACTAGGAACTGGGAATACAACAGTGAGCAAGATGTATGAATATAGTCAATATGGCTCTTGCAGGCTGTTGAGGAAGGCAGACAAATAAACAAGTAAGCAGGTAATTCAAACGATGAGTGCTGAGAGAGAAACAAGACAGTGGGGATTCCTTACCTAGTAAAGGGGGCTACTCTGACAGCATTAGCATCTAGCTGATTCCTGGAAAATGAGTAGAACTAACCAGAAATTCATATACTTTAGAGATATTGGTTCACAGGGAGTAGAAAGACCTTGCTATATAAAAACCTTTCAATATAGTTAGAGGACAATAACTTCTAGAAGTTAACCATTTTGTAATCCTCAGCCAATTTTCCAGGAAAAATGGAAAACTTCATTACCCTTTTTTATTTTATTGGAGACATTATATATATGCCATTTTTAAATGTACAGTTAAATGGCATTAATTAAATGCAAAATATTGTGTGTCACCATCATCTATCACCAAAACCTTTTCATTTTCCCAAACAGAAACTCGGTATCCATTAAGCAATAACTGCCCATATCCCCCTCTCCACGTTCATCCACATTGTAGCATACATAGAATGTCATTCTTTTTTATGGATGAATAACATTTCATTGTAGGTATATATCACATTTTGTATATCCATTTTTCTGTTTGTTGATGGACATGGGTTGTTTTTGCCTTTTGACTGTTCTGAAAATGTTTCTATAATCATTAGCATACAAGTATCTGTTTTATTCTGTTTTAAATTCTTTTACATATACACCTAGAAATGGAATTGCTGGATCATATGGTAATTGTATGTTTAACATGTTGAAGAACACCAGATTGTTTTCTGCAGCAGCTGCACCACTTTTCAGTCCTGCCAGCAATGCAGTAGGGTCCAGTTTCTATAAATCCTCATCAGCACTTGTTACTTAACGTTTTAAAAATAATGTCCATCTTGTTGGATATGAAGTGGTATCTAATTGTTTTGATTTGCATTTCATAATGACTAATGATATTGAATATCTTTCCATGGGCTTGTTAGGCGTATCTTCTTTGGAGAAAAGTCCATTCAAATCACTGCCCTATGTTTGAGTTATTCATCTTAGTTGCTCCGTTGAAGGAGGTACTTTTATATTCTTTTATAAACCCTTCTCAGATATATAGACATATAGATTAGATTTCTTTTAACTTTCTGGATAATGTTCTTTGAACAATAGTTTTAAGTTTTATGAAGTCCAATTTATTTTTCATTACTTGTACTTTTGGCGTTATACCTGATAATCCACTGGCAAAGCAAAGGTTATAAAGATATTTTCCCATGTTCTTCTAATATTTGGGAAAGTTTAAAAAGGGTTAGTATTAATCCTTCTTTAAATGTTTTGTAGAGTTCACCATTGAAACCATTTGGCCCTGGGTTTTTCTTTGTTGGGTTGTTTTTGATACAGATTATCTAATTTTTTGGCATACAGCTATACATAGTGATCTCTTGTAATCCCTTATTTAGGTAAGGTCAATAGTTATAGCCCCACATACATTTCTGATTTTAGTTATTTTTGTCTTACCTCTTTTTTTTTTTTGGTAAGTCTAGCTAATGGCTTAACATATTTATTGATATTTTCAAAGAACCAGCATTTGGTTCCATTGTTTTTTTCTCTATTTTTTCATCTTTATTTCATTTATCTTTACTTTAATCTCATTATTTCTTCTAGCTTTGGGTCTAATTTCCTCTTCTATTTCTAATTCTTCTAAGTGTGAAGTTAGGTTATTTATTTGAAATCTTTATCTTTTTTTAAAGTAGGCATTTACAATGATAAATTTCCCTTTCAGCACTGTTTATGCTGAACCACATAAATTCTGATATATTGTGCTTTTGGTTTCATTCTCTTCTAAGTATTCTAATTTCCCTTGTTATTTCTTCTTTGACCCATTGGTTGTTTGAGTGTGCTGTTGAATTCCATATATTTGTGAATTTTCCTGCTTCTTTTTTGTTAATGATTTGTGGCTTCATTCCATTGTGGTCAGAGAAGATACTCTGTATGACTTAAAACTTTTAAAATTTATTGAGGCTTGGTTTGGGACATAACATATGGTCTAACCCGGAGAATGATCCATGTACACTTGAGAATAATGTTTATTCTGTTGCATGGAGTGTTCTATATGTGTCTATTCAGTCTGGTTGGTTTATAGTGTTCTAACCCTCTTTCCTCATGTAACTTTTCATTGATGTTTCATACATTAGTGAAAATGGTATATTGAAATCCACTATTATTGCAGAACTGATTTTTTTCTCCCTTCAATTCTGCCAATATTTGATTCATATCTTTTAGGGGTCTGTTGTTAGGTTGTTTAAAATTGTTATATCATTTTGATGAATTGACCATTTTATCAGTGTATTATATCCATCTTTAACAGTTTTTTACTTAAAGCCAATTTTATCTGATAGTATACCTATTCTAGTCAGTTTTTTAAAATATTTTTTTTTTAAAAAAGATACTTAGATTACATAAATGTTACACAAAAAATATAGAGATTCCCATATGCCCCATTCCCCACACCTCCCACATCCTTCCACATAAACAACATCCTTCATTAGTGTGACATATTCATTGCAATTGATAAACACATCCTGGGGCTTTGCCACTGAGCATGGACCATAGTTCACATTGCAGTCTACACTCTATCCCACACAGTTCTGCATGTTATGGGATGATAAAAAATGGCCTATATCTGTCATTGCAATGTCATTCAGGACGATTCCCAAGTCCTGAAAAAGCCCCCCTGTTACAACTCTTTTTCCCTCTCCTGGCCCCCAGAGCCTGCAGTAGCCACTGCCTCCACATCAATGTTGTAATTTCTTCCATTGCTAGAATCACAATATGTGTATAGAATAATACCAGTAAGTTCACTCTAGTCCATAGTTCATTCCCTAATCCTGAGGATTCTGGGATGGTGATGCCCACTCCACCTTTGATTGAGAGGGGGCTTCAATCTCATGCAGCCAATGGATGAGACTCTCTTGCTTGCAGTGGTAGGCTCTCTCGTTTCCTTGGTATGGTGATTGTCCATCATCACCTCCTTGTTAGTTGTCCTGGGTGAGTCCAATGAACTGGAGAGTAGGTGTTGCAACTCTGCTGAGGCTCTGGGCCCAGCTGGCACATGGACAACCCAAAGACTCCAGTCTCTTGGATGTACACCTACAAACTCCAGCACCATAGGTTTAAATAGAAGGGACAGATGAGCCATGTGTAGGGAAGCCATAATTGAGTCCAACTCTTGGTTACTGTTTATATGCAATATTTTCCCCATCCTTTCATTTAAACCTATTCATGTCTATGGATCTAAAGCACATCTCTTTTAGACAGTATATAGTTGGATCATGTTGTCTTATCCATTCTCCTAATCTTTGCCTTTTGATTGGAGAGGTTAAGCCATTTATGAAATGAAAGTAAATGCTGGTAAGGCAGGAATAGCTTCTTTCATTTTGCTATTTTTTAAAATATTTCTTATGCTTTTTTGACCTTCCCTTCTCTATTACTTTCTCATTTTGTGTTTAGTTACCTTTTTTATAGTGAACCATTTTAATTTCCTTCTCATTTCTCTTTAAGTAATTTATTTTAGATATTATATTTGTGCTTACCATAGGGATTACAATTACCATCCTAAATTTATAACAATCTAGTTTGAATTGATTTCATCTAAATATCAGTATCTTATAAAAATTCTGCTCTTTTATCATTCTTTATCTTATCCCTCTTTATTTATTTATTTTTGGTCATAAGTTACTTCTTTATAAATTATAGTTCCAGTAACAGATTTATAATTATTTTCCATGAACTTATATTTTAAATCATGAAGAAGTAAAAAGTTGAATTACAAACCATAAGTACAATAACACTGACTTTTATATTTACCCATGTAGTTAACTTTACTGGAGATTGTTATTTCTTTGTTCTGCTCTGAGTTACTCTCTAGTGTCTTGCTTTTCACCCTGAGGGACTCCTTTTAGTTTTTTTTGTAGGGCAGTTCTGATGGTAATGAACTGCCTCAAATTTTTTCTAGGAATGTCTTAATTATTCCCACATTAATTAAAAAATTTTTTTTTTATTATCAATGTTACCAATTACTCCATTAACACAAGATAATAACTATAATAACAATAAATCTGGTTTGGTCTGTGGTTATGCTCCCCACTTATATTTATTCTTTCCTCAATATTGGGGGAATTTCCACTCTGTTTAAGGCTGTGAAGGGATGTAGATATTATGGGGCAGAAAAAGTGAATTGTTTTGCTTACAGTCGAAAATACACTTTATTTTGGGGATGGGGCTGGTCCATCATCTTCATTTTGTTAGTTGTCCATAGCAAACCCAAAGAGCTGGAGAATAGGATCTGGTTGCAACTGCTGGTTTCAGGGTTTAACCAACATAGGAACAATCAGAAGATTTAAGTCTCTGAAAAATATACTTAACCAGGTACATTGAAAATTATAGGACCAAATAAAAGGAAAAGAATCATGATTAGGGGAATTATAAATGAGTGTAACTATATTATATTGAGGATATGGATTTTTATATATTCCCAGATAAGGCCTGCCAAGGAGGTATTAATTTCATGTAGCCATGTGGCTTGTCTATGGTGTCTGAATATCACTAGAGTCATCGAGGAGCACTTTTGTTTGAGGCTTTGTTTACTGTGGTAGTTTGTGAAATCTGCCTGAGACATGCATAAGCATAACTTCCATAATGACCTCCTGACTTACTTTGAAATCTCTTAGCCATTAAAAACTCAGTTTTATTTAATATTTCCCCTTTTTGGTCAAGATCTTTTTCCAATTACATTGCTGATTAACACTTGGTAATAATCTCTCAGTGCCAGGAAGGCTTATCCATGGGAGCCATGTCCCACATTGGAGGGAAGGTAGAGAGTGTATTTACAGAGTTTGGCTTGGAGAGAGCCCATATTTGTGTAATAAGGAGGTTTTCAGGAGGTAATCCTTAGGCATTCATTATAATTCGGCTTAGTTTCATTATTACAGGAGTAAGATTCATATGTGCAAGCATTAAGATTGAGTGTTTGGCTTATTGGCCTGTTTTCTTGCATTAGGCAAGGCATATATTCCAGAGATTTTTGACATCTTATTTGAGCAAATAAGAGAGGTTTAATATTTTGTTAGGTACAATGTGGGCTTCTATCTATATAGAAAAGATACTTATGGCAACAAGAATACATTTCTATCCCATAGAAGAATGCTTTTGGCACATTATTTCCCCATATACCACCCCTCTATCAACACCCTGTACTAGTGACACATCTTTGTTATAGATCCTGAATCAATATTCTTATATTTATATTATTAACCATACTCCCTGGCCACCCCAGAGTTCACTGTGCTGCTCACTCCCCCCTTTTATCCTCTAGCTTTCCTTCTAGCATCATATCTGACCAAAAACTTCCCCTGTAAACTAGGTTCATATACACAGTCACATCAATGCACCACCATCTCCTCCATCCATTCTCAAACCATTACAATCAAACTAATTATAAATTCTTCACATATTAAGCATCAGATTACTATTCTCTACTCCCATCCTATCTCCTGGTAACCTATCTTCCAGACTGTACCTCCATGAGTCTGCTCACTATACTTAGTTCATATCAGTGAGATCATGCACTATTTGCACTTTTGTGTCTGTCTTATTTCACTCAACATAAGGTCCTAAGGTTTATCCATGTTGTTGCATGTGTCAGTATGTCATTCCTTCTTACAGCTGAAGAATATCCCATTGTATGTATATACCACATTTTGTTTATCCATTTATCTGTTGATGGACAACTTGGGTTGCTTCCATCTTTTGGCAATTGTAAATAATGCCACTATTAACATTGGTGTGCATATATCTGTTCATGTACCTGTCTATCAATTGTTCTGGTTATATACCTAGTACTGGATTACTGGATCATATGACAATTCTATGCTTAGCTTCCTGAGGAACTGCCAAATAGTCCTTCACAGTGGCTGCATCATTCTACATTCCCAGCAGCAGTGAATGAATGTTCCTATTTCTCTACATTCTCTCCAATACTTGTAGTTCTCTGCTTTTTTTTTTTTTTTTTTTTTTAAATAGCAGCCAGTCTGGTAGGTGTGAAATGGTATCTCCTTGTAGTTTTGATTTGCATTTCTCTAATAGCTAGTGATGTTGAGCATATTTTCATGTGCTTTTTACCCATTTGTATATCCTTTTTGGAAAAATGTCTGTTCAATCTTTTGCCCATTTTCGGGGGGAGGGGGTGTTTGTCTTTTTATTGCTGAGCTATAGGATTCCTTTATATATGCTAGATATAGACCCTTATCATATATATACTTTCCAAATATATTTTTTTCAATTGAGTAGGCTGCCTTTTCACTTTCTTGGCAAACTCCTTTGAAGCACAAAATTTAAAATTTTCAGTAGGTCCCTTTTATCTATTTATTTTTTCATAACTCATGCTTAGGGTAAAGTTTATGAAAACATTGCCTACCACATGGTTTCATAGAAATTTCCCTACATTATATTCTATGAGCATTATGGTCCTGGCTCTTATATTTAGTTTTTTGATCCATTTTGAGTTAATTTCTGTAGAGGTTGTCTTTCTTTTGGATATGGCTATCCAGTTCTCTCAGCACCATTTGTTGAAGATACTCTTCTGTCCTAGTTGAGTGTACTTCGCACACTTGTCAAATATCAGTTAGCTGTATATGTGTAGGTCTATTTCTGAAATCTCAGTTTGGTTCCATTGATCAATATGTCTTTCTTTGTGCCAACATCACGCAGTTTTGACCAATGTAGTTTTTAAAATATCCTTTAAATTCAGGTAGTGTGAGTCCTCCAACTTCATTCTTCTTTTTCAGGATGTTTTTGGCTATTTGGAGACCCTTACACTTCCAAAAATATTTGATAATTGGCTTTTCCATTTCTGCAAAAAAGGCTATTGGAATGTTTATTGATATTGCATTGAACCTATAAATCAATTTGGGTATAATTGACATGCTAATGATAGTCTTCCAATCCATGAACATGGAATGTCATTCCACTTAATTATATCTTTTGATTTCTTTTAGCAACATTGCATAGTTTTCTATATATAATCCTTTACATCCTTAGTTAAATTTATTCCTAGATATATGAATCTTTTAGTTTCTATTGTAAATGGATATTTTACTTGATTTCCTCCTCAGATTGCTCATTACTAGTGTAAAGAAACACTATTCATTTTTGCATGCTGAATTTATATCCTGCTACTTTGCTGAACTCGTTTTTAGCTTTACTAGCATTGTAGATTTTTCAGTACTTTCTATATGTAGAATCATATCATCTGCAAATAGTGAAAATTTTACTTCTTCCTTTCCAGTTTGGATGCCTTTTATTTTATTTTTTTCTTCCCTAACTGTTCTGGGTAGAACTTCCAGTACAATGTTGAATAAGGGTGGTGGCAGTGGGCATCCTTGTCTTGTTCCAGATCTTAGAGGGAAAGATTTAAGTCTTTCACAATTTAGTATGATGTTAGGAGTGGGTTTTTCATATATTACCTTTATCATGTTGAGGAAGTTTCCTTCTATTCCTATTTTTCTAAGTGTTTTTATCAAGAAAGTATGCTGGATTTTGTCAAATGCCTTTTCTGCATCAAAGGAGATGATCATGTAGTTTTTTTCCCTTTATGTTGTTAATGTGGTGTATTACATTAATTCATTTTCTTATGTTGAACCATCTTTGTATACCTGAGATAAAACTCAGTTGATTATGGTATATAATTCCTTTAATTTGTTGTTGGATTCAATTTGCAAGTATTTTGTTGAGGATATTTGTACCTATAGTCATTAAAAACTGGTCTGTAATTTCCTTTTTTTTTGTATGTTCTTTAATGTGGCTTTGCTATTAGGGTGATGTTGGCTTCATAGAATGAGTTAGTTAATGTTCCTTCCTCTTCAATTTTTTGGAAGAGTTTGAGTAGGATTGGTATTAGTTCTTTTTGGAATGACAGGTAGAATTCACCTGTGAAGTCATCTGGTCCTGGAGTTACTTTCTTGGGAGGTTTTTGAGGACAGATTCAATCTCATTACTTGTGTTTGGTCTGTTGAGGTCTTCTATTTCTTCTTTCATCAGCATAGGTTGTTCATATGTTACTAGAAATTTGTCCATTTCATCTAAGTTGTCCAACTTTCTTGCATACAGCTTTTCATAGTATCCTTTTATGATCCTTTTTATTTCTGTGGGATCATTGGTGATGTCCTTCTCTTGTTTCTGATTTTATTTATTTGCATCTTCTTTTTCTTTGTTTGTCTAACTAAAAGTTTGTCAATTTCATTTTCTCAAAAAATTAGCCCTAATTTTTTAAATTCTAAATTTCATTCAATTTCGCTCTAATCTTTATTTCTTTCCTTCTGCTTGCCTTGGGACTAGTTTGTTGTTCTTTTTCTAGTTCCTCCAGATGTGCAGTTAGGTCTTTGATTTTAGCTCTTTCTTGTTTCTTAATATAGGCATTTAGTGCTCTAAATTTTCCTCTCAGTACTGCCTTTGCTTCAGCCCATATATTTATTTTCATTCACTTCAAGATATTTATTTTCTCTTTCAGTTTCCTCCTTGAACCACTGACTATTTAATAGTGTGTTAACTTTCATATATTTGTGATTTTCCCCTTTTCTCTATCCATTATTGATTTCTAGCTTCATTCCATTGTGGTCAGAGAAAGTGCTTTGTATAATTTCATTCTTCCTAAATTCATGTAGCCTTGTTCTATAACCTAACATGTGGTCTATCCTGGAGAAGGATCCATGAGTGCTTGAGGAGAATGTATTGCCTGTTGTTTAGGTCTAGTTGATTTAACATATTATTCAAACTCTATGTTTCTTTATTGATCCCCTGTATAGATGTTCTGTCTATTGCAGAGAATGGTGTATTGAAACTCCTCCACTACAATTGTATAGGCATCTATTTATTTCCTCAGTTTTGCCAGTGTTTGCCTCATGTATTTTAGGGCACCCTGGTTAGGTGCATAAATATCTATGATTGTTCTTTCTTCTTGGTAGATTGCTCCTTTTAAAATACATAGTGTCATTCTTTGTCTCCTACAACAGTTTGGCATTTAAAGTACATTTTGTCTGATATTAGTATAGCAACCCTAGCTTTTTTTTCATTACTCTTTGTGTGGAAAATCATTTTCCAACTTTTCACTTGCACCCTATTTTTGTCCTTGGGTCTAAGGTGAGTGTTTTGTAGACAGCATATAGATGGATTGTAATTTTTATACATTCTACAAATCTGTGTATCTTAAATGGGGATTTTAATCCATTAACATTCAATGGTATTACTGTAAAGCAATACTTACTTAAACTATTATATCTTTTGGCTTATATGTGTCACATATTTTTTTTTAACAAATTTTATTGATACATATTAATGAACATACAATTCACCCAAGTGTACAATCAGTGGTATTTGCTATAATTGCCATTGTGCGTTCATAACTTCAATCATTATTAGAGCAGTTTCATAATTTCAATAAAAATAATAAAAAACAGACAAACAAGAAAATTCCTTTTCGTTACCCTTACTAATAATCCTCCTTTCTTCACTCTCCTCTAAACCTCTCTCTCCTGTCTTTTCCTTTAAGCCTGGAGAACTCCCTTTAGTATTTCTTGAAGGACAGGTATCTTCTCTATATTGAGTGAGTGTTGAGATTGTCAAAACAGATATGAGTGTGTTGGACAGTGTCCATAAGAAGTGTTATAACAGACATAAACACACATTTGCAAATAAGGTCTGTTTTGCTGCCTCTGAAACCGGTGCCAAGGGTCCCACTCTGGGAAAATGGGTTTCCCAGTCTTTCAAACTACTGCTGAGCCAGAGAGAAGATATCAAGGGCTAGTAATAGTGTCATAGAGCTTTTCAAGTGCATTTTTTTTTTTTCTTGATTCAGTTTTTGTTTGGTTGCTAAAAACTTTTTGACTGTTTTCCAAAATACTGAGAAATTTGGTTCTGCCAGTTTCTACTTGTTTGATATTTCTTGTGGGAGATAAGAGTTTGGAACTACCTACTCCACCATCTTACTGTTGTCATTTTTCACTACCACTTATGAAATGTTTTAACTTTCTTTCTGATTTTTATCAAATCTCACTATTATATGTTTTACTAGTATACTATATCTTCCCTTTAAGTCCCTTACATAATTGTAATCTTTCCCCCAATTTTTATTATGGAAAATTTTAAACATGAAGAAAAGTTGAAAGTATTATATGATGAACACACATATGCCCCAAAGCAAAAATCTAAAATTAACATCTTAGATTTTCTTTTTAATATATCAGTCCCACTATTCATCTCTCTACCCATAAATACAAGTTTATCTGATGAACTTCAAAATTGGTTGCAAGCATCAGCATAGTAAACTCTTAAGCACTTTTATCATGCATATCATTCAATAGAGTTCAATATTTGTATGTGTATATGTGTGCATATAATAAATCTATATATTTTAGGTATAATTTACAAATGATGTGTAAAACATTCAATAAGATTTGAAAAATGCTTATATATTTGCAACTAAAATTCTTATGAAGATACAGAATTTTATACTCACCCAAAAAGTGCCTCCATGCTCATTTCTAGGCAATCTCTGTCCCTGCAACTCTAGAGGCAAAATCATAAATTAAATTGACCTTTTATAGAATTTTATATAAATTTATTCATATAGTATAATCTTTTTTGTATAATGCTTCTTTCACTTTGCAAATTGATTTTGAAATTTATCCATGTTGTGTGTATTAGTAGTTTGTTCCTTTTAATTGCCAAGCAATGATCATGGTATAACTATATAGCAGTCTCTTTAGTTATTTTACTGATGACACCTGGGCTCTTCCAAGTTGGGTCTATTATGAAGAAAGTTGCTTTCAACATTCTTCTATAAGTCGTCTTGTGGACATATGCTTTAATTTCTCATGTACAAATTCCGAGAAGTGGAATTGCTGGGTCATAGACTAGGTGTACATTTAACTTTAAAGGAAATTGCAAAGTTGCTTTTCAAAGTGGTTTTACCACTTTACGTTCCTACGGCAATGTATGAGAATTATAATTATTCTACATCCTAACCAACTTTGGGGCTTGTCATTCTTCAATTTGACCTATTTTGATGGATGTATAATGCTATGTCATTATGGCTTTGATTTTCATTTCCTTAATGATTAATGATGATAAATGCTTTGCCATGAACTATTGATCATTTGTTTAATTTCATTTGTAAGCTGGCAGTTCAATTTGTTTGACCATTTCATATTATTTTGTCATTGAGATGAAGAAGTTCTTTATGCATTCTGGATTTGAATTCTTTATCATATATATATATATATAGTGACTATTTCCTCCCAATTAGTGGCTCAATAATTGATTTTCTTAACTGTGGCTTTTGAGGAACAAAATATTTTAATTTTAATGAAGTCTACTCTCCAGTGATTTCTTTCATGCTTATTACTTTCTGTGTACTGTCTAAGAAGCATTAGTGCACCTTTAAGTCATGAAAATATTCATTTATGTATTCTAGAAATTTTATAGTTTCAACTTTTATGTTTAGGTCTATAACCCATCTCAAATTACTTTTTGTCTATGTTGTGAGGCAGGAGTTGTGTGTTTTATTTTTTTTTCCATATGGTTATTAAGTTTTCAATACCTTTTTTTGAAATGTTTTTCCTTTCATTATCAAACTGCTTTGCCACCGTTGTTAGATATTAAATGACCATGTAATTGTGGGTCTATTTCAGGGTTCTGATTTTGTTCCATTGTTTTCTTTCTCTTTTCTATAGCATGGACTTGATTACTATTGTTTTATAGTAAAGGTTATAATAAGTCAGTATAAGTCTTTCAACCTGGTTCTTCTTTTTATGAGATAGAGAAACTTCTATATAATTTGCATTTCATAGAAATATTAGAATCCAATGGCCATTTCCTACAAAAAGGCCTGATGACATTTTAATTGGGATTTTATTAAATCTGTAGATCATTGTGGGGATAATTTTAAAAAGCTTAACAAAATGGGGAATCTTTTGACCCATGATCATCAGGAAAATCTTTAATTTCCCTCTTCGATCTTTTAAAATTTAAGTGTAGGGGTTCTATATTCCTCTGTTAAATTGACTTCTAAATATTTTTTTTGAATATTGTAAAACAGTTATTTTAATTTTTGCTTACCAATTGTTTGGTGCTTGTATTTAGAAAATCCCACTGATTTTTGTATTTTTATTTTGTAATCTGTTTTAATTTTTGTTCTGATTATCCATTGCCGAAAAAAAATCTCCCAAACTTAGGGACATAAAAGCTGATATTTATTTTTTTCATAAATCTGCAGTTTGGGCAGAGCTACGGGGATACAACTTATCTCTGTTCCACTTAGTGTCTGCTGGGGCAGCGCAAAGGCTGATGGCTGGAATAACCTGAAGGCTCGTTGACACACATGGCTGGTGAGCGACGCTCACTTTTGGTAGGGTTCACACTGAAGTTATGGTTGGTGTGCTTACACATGGCCTTTTCGTGTGGCTGCTTGGCTTCCCTACATCACAGTATCTTGGTCCTAACGGCCAACCCCCTGAGAGGGAGATGGGAAAATATGTCACCTGTTATGACCCGATCTTGGAAGTTACACAGAACAATTTCCTCTGCATTCTATTCCTCAAAGCAGTTACAAAGTTTCCTTGTGTCAAAGGGAGTGGAAAAGACTTCACCTTCTGTTGGGGGAGTGGCAAGATTCTGGAAGAATATATGGTACTGGAAATTTCACAGTGACTATTTTTGGAAACACGGTTTACTACAGTTCTAGTAGTGTTTTGATAGCTTCCTTAGTATTGTCTAGGTAAACATTCGTCCTCTCTGTGAATAGAGACATTTTTACATATTTCTTTTTAATCCTTGTCTTTTTTTCTTGTTACAATGACTAGGACTTCCAGTACAATGACAATAAAAGTGGTAAAAGTGAATATCCTTTCCTTGTTTCCAAGTTATGGTGCCAATATTTGATATTGTGATATTTGCTGTAGATTTTCCATTTTCCCAGCCAAACAAATACCATATATTGACTTAAAGGGAATTCAGCGGCTCAGCATTTTGAGGCTAGGAATAGTTCAAAATTGAGGCATCAGCAAGGCAATGCTTTCTTCCTGAAGACTGTGGAATTCTGGGACTGGCTGCCAGCAATCCTTGATCCTTGGCTTTTCTCTTACATAGCAGTGCACATGGTGGACTTTCCTGGCTTCTCACTCTAAATTTCACTTCGCTTATACAGGACTCCAGTAACTGGATTAAAGTCCAACCTGATTCAGGGGACCATACCTTAACTGAAGTAACATCTTGAAGAGATACTATTTCCAGTGGGTCCACATCCACCAGAATGTGGATGAAGTCCAGGAACATGTCCAAACTGGAGGACTCAATTCAATTCACCACAAAAGACCCTATTAAATTGAGAAAGTTCCCTTCTTTTCCTAATTTTCAAAGTGTTCCTTTAATCATAAATTGGTATTTAATTTTGTCAAGTGCCTTTTCTGCATCTATTGGGATGATCTGATCATATACTTTTTTCTCCTTTAATTTGTTAATGTGAATTATGGGAAGTCAGTGTAGATCAGTGGTTGAGTGCCTGCCTCTCTCATATGAGGTCCTGGGTTCATTCCCCAGTACCTCCTTAAAAAAAAAAAAAAATGTAGTCAATTACCTTGATTGATTTTTTTAAAACATTAACCATATCTTGCTTTTCTGGAACAAACACCACTTGTTCATGATGTATTATCCTTTTTATAGATTGCCAGATTCAATTTGCTAATATTTTGTTAAGGATATTTTTCCATCTATATTCATGAAATATATTGATCAAAATGGGAAAACATTTTCCCAGTTTGGGTAATGATTTTGTTTTGATATCAGTCATGATGGCCTCAAAACACATTTGCATGTGTTGCTTACCCTCCATTTCCTAAAAGTTCACATAAGATTAATGTTACTTCTTAAATAATTGATAGAATTCATCAGCAAAATCATCTGGGCCCAGAGTGGTGTTTGTTGTAAAATTGCTCAGGAAATTTAATTTTTAAAATAGATATAAGGCATATACACCATTTTCTATGGTATTATGTTATAGTTTTGGTAAATTGTGTGTTTAAAGAATTTGTCCATTTCAACTAAATTTTGAATATCTTTCCTTATTTTTAAATGAATTTCATTCCTGTAATGGTAATTTATGTTGCCTTTCTTTTTTTCTTTATCAACATAGGAATTTATGAAATTTCTTCACTTTTCAAATAATCAACTTTCAGCTTTGCCACAATTTAAAAAGTACATTTATTTGTTAGATTATTTGATTGTCTCCATGTCTTTTTTTGTTTATATTTGTAGCCCTGGTGACTAGCACAGAATCAAGCTCATAATAGATACCTGGTGAATTTTTGTTTATGTGAATGAATGAATAATCTCTCTGTACTCTCTTGTTATAAATATTGTCATATTCAAGAATAACAGTATTAGAAGAAATGTTTACTTTCAACAAGCTTTTAATTTGAGAATTGTGACAATCTTCTATAATGCTAGTTCTTTGGTTAGAGATTTAAGTGAAATTCCCCATATATTTGTCACAATGTTTGCCACTAACTATGATTGGATTTTGTAATATAAAGTGAATGTTACCAAGTTCTTTTTTAAATCATGCTACTATCTCTGAGTAAATGGCCCTTAGAGAGTCTTTATTCCCAAACTGAATTTTCTCTTGAAACCATAGCAGAATAATTGCTAATTCTGGCATTAAAATACCTTAAAATTGTTTTTAAACTGATCATTAGGTAATAATTTTTTTACCTCAATGGGTGATAGGTCATTTTCAGATATCTGAGGGATCAGCAAGTATATCAAGAGGCATGAAATTATTAAAGTAGACCATTTCAATCATAAACAGCATGCTGGATTAGGATTGAGGAAATTTTGTTCTTTTGTTTTACTCATGGAACCTAAACAACTATTTTTAATGGCAATTAGTAAGCCCAGCTTTTTCTTGGGCTTCCAAAAATCACTTTGCTGGAAGACTGCTTTAGAAAATGGAGCAAAACCTTGGACCTGGGGTGTTTCTCTTTTGCCCATTAGACCTCTTGTCAAAACTGCAAGTACATCTTATTTTTGTTTCTATCTTGTTATATATATGATTATTTTTTTGAATCACTGAGAAGTAAACCTCAATGCTCCTTAATTACAGCAAAAATAATACATTTATTTGAGTTTGGAGACTTGAGAAGACTAGGAAAATGGTTGAGCTAAAGGCATAAAAACATTCTTGTGTATCATTTAATTAGTCCTCTATTATCTATAAGCCGATGTCCAAGCTTTTGATCTGCTTGGTTATAATCCAGTCCTTGCTACCTCTTCAGACTGTCTGTTCACACTAGTTAGGTTATCTCCACCTGTGAGCCTTTGCACTCGCTTCCTGACTTCCACATCACCCTGTGTTTCCCTCAAGCTCTCCTAGTTCTCCATCCAAACATGATCTCAAATTCCGAGTCAAGTCCCACTTTTCCCATTTTTTGCAAACCTACAGAATGCAACCCAGAATGGTTTTCTCTTTTAGCTCCCATGGTACTACTAATATTGATATTCAGATACCTCTAAAATTACTTTCTATGTAATGTATCTATACCCTTTTACCTCCAATGGACTATAAGCCGTCTTGAAAGTAAGTAAAGTGTAATATTTCTAAAGTATATAACTTACTTTGTGCCTCAAACATGGATTATTTTAAAGTTAGAGAAGCAGTTAAGCAACCAAACTGTGGTCAGTCAAACCTAGGTTTAAAACCAACTTCCCCAACTTATTACTGAAATAGTCCTGGATGAGTTACTTAACATCTCTAAGTCTCAGTTGCTTTATATTTTGTGACTAAGAAGTAGTAAAAGTATGAATTAGAAAGGATAAATTTACAGTGGGCATTAAATGAGATCATGCATATGATATGCGTGCCACATAATGTCAGTTATCTTTATGAATATTATATTTTGAACTGAGAGATATTGAAGTTTATAGAACTATTTACTTCTACCACAATTGAGCCCCCATTTGTTATCCTTACTTTGGTTATTTTTCTATTCTGTATATTTTCATTCTCTCCCTTAATTTCAGGCTATTAGGTTGTTTCCTTTTTCAATATGCCTATATCAGTGTGCATCTCATTCTTTATATGCTTCTAATCTTATATGCAGCAATGCTCAGATTGCCCTGAAACTTAGTCTGACTTTTAAATGCTTACCTTAAGGACGGGAAGTTTTGGTGTTAAGAATCCTGGCCTTGAACTTGTGCGTGGCACACTTAAGGACTTAATAAATGCTTGTTAATTTGTGGGTTAATCAGCATGTTAGTGAATGAATGCATGAATATATGAATGGAAGTAAGCAATGAATAAATGATTATCTGATTTACTTTTAGATAGAACTTTTCTCCTGGCTTCCTATGGATGTATTCTTCCTGTTTGCTTACTGGCACCAAGCTTGTATTCTATTTAATTTGTTTTTCATATTTTGTCTTGAGTTCTCATTTGTTCCGCTAATTCTCCTTGCAATTTTGGCTTTTTCAACACCTATTCACATGTGGAATCTCATTGATATTACACATAAACTCCTTTTGTTTTTTGATACTTAAGTGCCACTCAGATTTCAGTTATTGGTCCTGAGCTCTGTTCTTGAACTTGTCCAAGCAGTGAAAACTAGCTCCTCTCCCAACACTTTTTAAATTCCCTGCTTCAGTCCAACTTCTGTCTTCATGAAAACATTCCTTCTAGTGAGCCTAACCTCAGCTGCAGATTTTGGTCTTCTAAACAGTCCCAGTACTGGCACAGTCCTCGGTTCTATTGCTTTCTCCTGCATACTGCTGGATATGCCGTACTTCCTAACCCTGCAATTCCTGTTTTTGTGACATGTGGTATAAAGGGTGAATAACCCAGCCATATGTAATATTGTACAATATTAGTTTGTAAGGTAGTGTTCTCCTCCCTAGTAAGAGTTCAATGTTGATGCATTTTATTAGTTATTTTGGTTACACAGAGATTTTAAAATTACATTTCATATCTAAGCTGTGTTTTAGATCAGAGTTTTACAAGGAAATTTTTTACCTTAACATATGGTAGGAAATTTATCATCAAGACTTTATAATGCATATATGCATACTGCATACATACACACCATTACTATGTAATGATGTGTGACATTTTCCAACCTGCTTTATTTTTATTCCATTCTATTTCTTTTTTGTAACGTCAATTGCTATTTGCTAATAAGTAATAGAATCTATGTTTTATTTAATTTGTTACATACTTGGACTGCATAAAAATACAGAATAACTTGTAATCAGAGTGACCTTCACCTAGGGAGAAAAAAATAATTATGGATAAAATATTTTGTACATCATGGAATTTTATTAATTATTTTCCCACTGACTCAGTGTTTTTTGCTTTTATCCCCCCATAGAGAATAACATTCAATACTTTTCACATGTTATCCACTTTTTAAAAATTTATTGAGGTATATCACTCATATATAAACATGCATAAACAATAAGTGTATAGTAATAGTTGTGAAATTATAAGATAAATATATACAACATCATACAGTGCTCTCATACCTCACTCTACCACCAATACCTTGCATTGTTGTGACACATTTTTAACTAATGATTAAAGAGCATCCTCAAAATATTACTACTAACCACAGTATTTTTCCCCAACCCACCCTATTATTATTATTATTTTTATATAATTTATACATGAACATACATAAACAATAAGTGTATAGTAAAAGTTCTGAAATACAAAGCAAATATGCATAGCATCATACAAGGGTCCCAAACATCAACCCAGCACCAACATCTTGCATTGTTCTGAGACATTTGTTACAAATTATGAAGAATATTGTCAAAATCTTACTAACTCTAGTCCTTACCTTATATTTGGTGTATTTTCCCCCCAACCCACCCTATTATTATTTTAAAAATATATTTTTATGAAAGTAGTTGTAAACTTACAAAACAATCATACACGTGTGCAGGATTCCCAAACAACACCCCTCTGTCAACACACCACACCGTGGTAAAATATTTGTTACAGATTATGAGATAATATCATCCGATTATTACCAGGTCCACAGTGTATATTTGACACACTTTTTCCATACTCCCCCATTATCAACACAGTACATCTTTGGCATAGATTCATGAATTTACATAATTACCATTAATCATAGTCCATAGGTCACTCCAGTTGTATTTTTCTCATGCTTCTCCATAGTCTCACCACCCTGTAATAGTGACGTACATCTGCTCTAGCTCACAAAGGACGCTCTTGCATCTGTACCATCAACCACAATTCTCATCCACCTCTGGGTTTACTGTGATATTCATTCCCTAGATTAGTCTCTAGCTTCCTGTCAATTGGCATTTATGTCCCTAGACTACCATTTTCAGCCACATTCTCATTTGTAAACCAGCTGTTACTCACTATAATATGTTACCATCAACTCTGTACATTTCCATACTTTTACACTAAAGCTAATTAAAACTTTGACATACATTAAACAAGTAATACACCTCAGTCCTCCTCTTATCTCCTTTAAGAATCCACTACCTACCACCAGGTCTTGAAGATATTTTCCTACATTTTCTTTTGGAAGCTTTACGGTTCTCGCTTTTATATTTATGTTTTTGATCTATTTTGAGTTGATTTTTGTATAAGATGTGGGATAGGGGTCCTCTTTCCTTCTCTTGGCTATGGTTATCCAGTTCTGTCAGCACCATTTGTTGAATGGACTGTTCTGCCCAATCTGGATGGGTTTGACAGGCTAGGCAAAAATCACTTGACCATAGATGTGAAGGTCTGTTTCTGAACACTCAGTTAGGTTCAATTGGTCTATGTTTCTGTCTTTATGCCAGTACCATGCTGTTTTTACCACTGTAGCTAGGTAATATGACTTAATGTCTGGAAATGAGAGTCCTCCAACTTAGCTTTTTCTTTTAAAGATGTTTCTGGCTGTCAGAACCCCTTAACCTTCCAAATAATATTGATAATCATATTTTCCATTTATTTAAAAAATGCTGGTGGAATTTTTATTGGGATTGCATTGAATCTGTATATCAATTTGAGTAGACTTGACATCTTAATGATATTTAGTCTTCCGATCAATGAGCATGGAATGTTCTCCCATTTATTTAGGTCTTTTTTGATTTATCAGTGAGTTGTAGTTTTCTGAATACAAGTGCTTTACATTGTTGGTTAAGTTTATTCCTGAATATTTGGGTTTTATCTGTCATATTTTATTTTCACCACCCTTTTGACACTTTTAGTTACTTTTATTGCTATAAACTTCATTTCTAGACTCTGTTCCAGGCCTCTCTCTCCTGTCTTTTCTGTTCAGGTTGTAGCACACCCTTTAATATTTCCTGCAAAGCCAGTCTCTTGGTTACAAACTCTCTCAGTTTTTGTTTATTTGTGAATATTCTAAACTCGCCCTCATTTTTGAAAGATAATCTTGCCAGATATAAGATTCTTGGCTGGAAGTTTTTCTCTTGCAGTATCTTAAATATATCATACCATTCTCTTCTTGCCTCCATGGTTTCTGATGAGAAATCAGCACTTAATCTTATTGAGTATCCCTTATATGTTATGCATTGCTTTTCTCTTGTTGCTCTGAGAATTCTCTCTTTGTCTTTGGCATTTAACATTCTGATTATTATGTATCTCTGAATTGGTCTATTTAGATATATTTGGATGGGAGTACATTGTTGTTCTTGGACACAGATATCCATGTCCTTCAATAGGGTTAGGGAATTTTCTACCATTATTTCTTCACATATTCCTTCTGCCCCTTTTCCCTTCTCTTCTCCTTCTGGGACACCCATGACACATATGTTTGCATGTCTCTTGCTGTTGTTTTGTTCCCAGAGACCTTGTTCAATTTTTTCCATTCTTTTCTTCATCTGTTCTTTTGCTTTCAGAGGCCATTTCTTCAAGCTCACCGATCCCTTCTTTTGCCTCCTCAAATCTGCTATTATATGATTCCAGTGTATTTTTAATTTCATTTATTGTGCCTTTCATTACCCTAAGATCTGCTATTTTTCTGTGTATGTTTTCAAATTTTTCTTTGTATTCATCCAATATCTTCATAATATCCTTAATCTCTTTAGCCATCTCATTGAATTTATTAAGGACATTTGTTTGAACATCTGTGACCAGTTGTCTCAACTCCTTTATGTCATCTGGAGGCTTATCTTGTTCCTTTAACTGGGCCACATCTTCCTGTTTCTTAGTATGGATTGTGATTTTTTGTTGGTGTCTTGGCATCTGGCTTACTAGAGTATTTAATCTGGGTACAGTTTCTCTCTTTAGTTTAGGGCTTTCTTGCCCTTTCTCCCTTGCTGGTTGTATAGTAGAAGCCAAGGATGTAGTTGGTGCTGTAAGCTGTGAGGCTCAAGCTGCCCTCATCACCCCAGAGACCATTGAAGCTTCTCCCAACTTTCTCCTTTGCCAGGGGCAGGTACAGAATTATAGCCATGTGTAATAATCCAAGTTGTGCAGGCCTAGACTGTAGTTGCCCAGAGAGACTGATAAAGCTTCATGTCCCTTTTTACCCTGCTTGGGGTGGGGATGGAGCTGCAGGTGTGGGCAGCATGCTGTGCGAGTCCCAAATCACTGCAGTTAGCCCGGTAGACTTCCAACTATTAAGTCTGTGCCAGCTGAATGTACCTGCATTTACCAGGAGAACTGGTACAGGGCCCTATCTGGGTGAAAGAAACCAGTCTCTACCGTCAATGTGATTTTCAGTTAGCCCCGCTTCCCCTCATGCGGGGGGGTGGGGGGTGAGGGGTGGGGTTGAGTCAAAATGGCTGCTATCAGCCTCTTCCATCTTGGACAGGTTCAAACTTTAGCTGTTCTTAGGATTATACTTTAGCCAGCTGAATTTACTAATCAGTAGTAGAAGTTGGTGACCAACTGTCTCTTCCTCCTGTTTTGGGGAAATGGAGTTTCCAATTCCAGCCACAGAATAGCTCCCGAGGTGACTTGTGCTGCCAATGGAGGTTGGGCATTGGCCTCCGGGGCATGGAGTGCTCTCCTTACAAATCTTCTATGCAGATGGGCAGTCTCCTCCTTCCATTCTTTCAAGGATGTTGCAGGATGTTCTTCTGGTCTCCTGGAGCCCCCAAACAGGTGCTTTAGATAGCTCTGGGTGATTACTAACTGCCCTCTTCCATAAGTTGGCTTTAGGAGCTCCTTAATCTACCACCATCTTGTTGGTTGTCCGTATTCATCCATTTTTAAAATTTAAATCTCTTGAGTAGTCGATTTGAAATGTGGCAGCCATTGAAAACCAAAGAAAAGAGAGATGTTTAGAAAGAAGGGAAAGATGGTTATTTCTACCACAATGGCAGTGGTTTTTATTACTTGAGTCTCTTTCATGAATTTGAATGAAATAGAGCATATTTTTTCACCAAGCGTGTTCCTCAAAATGGTAAAAGATGATACTTCAAAAAGGTGTTCCATGATATCAAATAATCTAGAAAATTCAGGTTTAAATGGAGTTAATTACTTAAAAAAAAAAAAAAAAGCACTAAAGGCATTCTCCAAGTCTTTACTATGCTAAATGTGCTTTATAAATTGCTAGGTGGTGTTTCAGAGTCTGTCATGGGATCACCATATTCCACAAATCTTTTTGGAAAGTGAATTGAAAAAGAATGGATTGAACTTGGAGTTGGAATAATATTGATGTTGTCTTAGCTCTCTTTGCCCTTTGGGTAGAACATCTGACCTTTCTATATTGTAATTTTATCATCTGTGTAGTTAAGAAGTTAGAATAATCATTAAGTTTCTTAAGATTTTATTAAACTAAGATTTGAAGAGCTTGAGAAGTTCTCAAAGTTATGAACAAGATATTGCTGATGAGTTGTGGTGCGGGACTTTGCTTTTAATAATATCTCTCATTTTCCGTGGCTCCTCAACCTCAGCCTTCTTACTCAACAAGCAGCAACAGCTCTTTATTGTTTGGAAATAGAAACTTTGCATATGGTTTAATTTTCATTTCAATGGATTCCTTTTCACTTAGATTTTCATTTCAATTCAATGAAACTTCCTGCCCAACACCTAATTTGCAGGCACCCAGCCCTAGTGGCAAACTTCAACAGGCTAAATATATGCCCATCCAAGCTTTGTAGTTATTTCCATTTTGTTAGCCAGACCTTGAGACTTAGGGATCCAAAATTTAGACTGGAAATTTCATGAGAAAGATAAGTTAACATTAATAAGGCTTATGTATTCCAAGAAGAATCTTAATGGAATAGTATTTGGAAGAAGAATAGTAATTTTAGATGGACTATTTAACTATTTAGGTTAAGTATTAAAATTATCCCAAGAAAAATAATTTTTATTAGCTAAATTTATAGTTATTCTGAATAATTAAATACAAAGGGATTCTTTGGAATCCAACAGGAAGGTAGAAAACAGTAAAACTTTAATTATGGATTCAAGTATTAAATTTGAGAAGTGCCTTTCCTATCCCATTCCATCAAGATTGAAGCAGAGAAACTTAATAAAGCCTTTTTGAATGTAAATGTTGTTTTAATATAGATCTAATAAATCTATGACCAAATTATAAAACAGATGTCACTTTAGCACAGCTACTTAAAAATATCTGACTTAACTCCACTTCATTTTTCCAGAACATATTCTCAAAAGATCCACCCTTTTGGGCTTCAGATCCCCAATATTTATGTTCTGATAGGTCTACCTGAGAGGTAGATGATTTATCGGCCCTCTTGAACATGAATAGAATTCCTAAGGACATTTATGTTAAATATTTTTAAATGTTAAATTTTGGAACTTAGTGAAAGTACTTTTTCTTCTAACTTTCCTTTGCCATCCTTGTGCTGTTTTCTTATATTATGTTTTTTTAAAACATTTAATAAGATTTTTACATTAGAATAGATTTAGATTTACAGAAAAGTTGTGAAAATAATACAGCGTATCTCATTCCCAGTTTCCCCTATTATTAACATCTTACAGTTGAGTGGCACATTTGTCACAATTAATGAACTGATATTGGCATGTTAGTATTTTTAAAAGTCCATATGTTATCCAGATTTCATTAATTTTTGTCCCGTCATGTCTCCTTAGGCTCTTTTTGGCTGTGACAATTTCTCTGCCTTTCCTTGTTTTTGCTGACCTTGACAGTTTTGAAGAATACTGGTCAGATATTTTGTAGAATGCCCATGAATTGGGATTTGTGTGATGTTTTTCTCATGATTAGATTGGATTTGTGGATTTTGTGGAAAAAATCCACAGAGGAAAGTGCCATTCTTATCACATCATATCAAGGGACATATATCAACATGATTTATTATAACTGACATCACCTGGCTGAGCCAGTGTTTGTCAGATTTCTCTGCCATAAAGTTACTTTTTTTCTCCTTTCTATTTTGTATTCTTTGGAAGGAAGTTATGTGCAACTCACACTTAAAGAGGGAGCATTTAATGGCTTTTTCAAAGATAATATAAGATGTGGCTTCTGGTAAGATGGAGTCAGAATAGGTAGGCAGGAGTCAACTCTCTCACAAAAACATCAGAGGAACAGCAAAATAATCTCAAACTGCCAGAGACATAAATATCAAAATCCTAAGAAGGAAAACACACCAAAACAGAATAAATCCAAATAGACCTACTTCAAGACACCTATTGTTCAGAATGACAAGTACCAGATATAAAGAGAGGATTCTGAAAGCAGCAAGAGAAAAGCAATGCATCACATACAAGGGAACTTCAATAAGACTAAGTGCCTATCTCTCATCAGAAAGCATGTAGGTGATAAGAAAGTGGTATGATGTATTTAAGGTACTGAATGAGAAAAACTGCCAGCCAAAAATTCTGTATCTGGCAAAACTGTCTTTCAAAAATGAGGATGAGTTTAATGTCTTCACAAATAAAAAGTGAAGGTATATGTTACTGAAAGACCAGTGCTATAGCCTGAAAGGAAAAGACAAGGGCAAGAGACTTGGAGAAGATGGTAGAAATGAAGAATATTAGTAAGGGTAACATAAAGGGTAAAAAGACAGCTAATCATAATATATGACAATGGAAAGCCAAAGTATTAAATGGACAAAGCAAGTAATGCCTTGACAGTAATAACATTGAATGTTAATGGTTGAATTCCCAAATCAAAAGATATAGACTGACAGAATGGATTTTTTTAAAAATGGGCCAGCTATATGCTACCTACGAGAGACTCACCTAAGATGTAAGGACAAAACCAGGTTGAAAGCGAAAGTTTGGAAAAAGATATTCTATGCAAATAGTAATCAAAGATCTGGAATAGTGATACTAATATCTATCAAAATAGATTTTAAATACAAAACAGCTATAAGAGCTGAAGAAAGTCATTGTATATTAATGTAAGGAGCAATTTACCAGAGGAAATAATAATAAATATTTATGCACCTAATCTGGGTGCCCCAAGGTATATGAGGCACATACTGGCAAAACTGAAGGGAGAAGGAAGTGGAAGTGACTGAAGCAGTTGAGTGCCCACCTACCACATGGTAGGTCCTGGGTTTGGTTCCTGGTGCCTCCTAAAGAAGACAAGCAAGACAGCGAGCTGTTGCGGGGAGTTGTCACAACAAGATGACTCAATGAGATGATGCAATGAGGAAACATAATGAGAGACACAACAAGCAGGGAGAAGAGGTGGCTCAAGCAATTGGGCACCTCCCTCCCACATGGGAGATCCTGGGTTCGGTTCCTGGTGCCTCCTAAAAAGAAGAGGAGCAGGCAGAGACCACACAATGAACAGACAGTGAGCACAAACAAAGAGGGGAGGTGAGAAATAAATCTTTTAAAAACATATATGAAGGCAGAAATAGATAGATATCTCTACAAAAATATTTGGAGACTTCAATACACCACTCTCAGCATTCAGTAGAACATCTGGCAGAGGATAAATAAGGAAACAGAATGCTTGAATAATATGATAAATGAACTAGACCTAACAGACATTTATAGAGCATTACACCCCAGAACATTGGGATCTAGATTCTTTTCAAGTGCTCATGATCCTCAAGTTCTTTTCAGGTGCTCATGATCCTTCTCCAGGATAGAAAAATATATTTATTTAGACCTGTCCTGGGTCACAGGACAGGTCTCAATAAATATAAAATGATTGAAATTATACAAGCATTTTCTCTGATCATAATGGAATGAAGCTGCAAATAATAACAGAAAAGGAAAATTCACAAATATAGGGAGAATAAACAGCACACTCTTAAAAAATCAGTGGGTCAAAGAAGAAATTGTGAGAGAAATCAGTAAATATCTTGAGACAAATGAAAATGAGAACACAACATATCAAAACTTATGGGATACAGCAAAGGCAGTGCTGAGAGGAAAATTTATAGCCCTCCACGATTACATTAAAAAAGAAAGAAAACCAATTAGTATAATAAATAATATTAATAAATTGCAGAGATAAAATCACATGATCCTCTCAATTGATGCAGAAAAGGCATTTGACAAAATACAGCACCCTTTTTTGATAAAAAACACTCCAAAATACAGGAACAGAAGGAAACGTTCTCAAAAAGGTAAAATGCATACATGAAAAACCTACAGCTATCATTGTACTCAATGATGAAAGACTGAAAGCTTCCCTGTTGAGATCAGGAACAAGACCAGGATGCCCACTGTCACCACTGTTCAATGTAGTGCTAGGTTCTAGGTTGAGCAATCCAGCAAGATAAAGAAATAAAGGTGCCCAAATAGGAAAGGAAGAAGTAAAACTCTCACTAATTACGTATTATTTGATCCCATATCTAAAACCCTGAAAACTACACAACAAAACTACTAGAACTAATAGATGAATTCAACAGAGTGGCAGGATACAAGATTAATATGCAAAAATCAGTAGTGTTTCTATACACCACTGCTCAGATGAACAATCTGAGGGGCAAGTCAGAAAATTCCATTTATGATAATGACCAAAAGAATCAAGTATTTAGGAATAAACTTAACCAAGGACATAAAGGGCCTGTATTCAAAAAAATAAAAAACTTTGCTAAAAAAAAAAAAAGTAGACCTAAATAAATGGAAGGACAATCTCTGCGGATTGGAAGAATAAATATTAAGATTCAGTTCTACCCAAACTAATTTACAGATTAAACACAATCCCAATAGCCCTTTTTGCAGAAATGGAAAAGCCAATTATCAAACTTATTTGGAAGGATAAGGGACTCCAAATAGCCAAAAATGTCTTAAAAAAGAAAAATGTAGTTGAAGGACTCTCACTTCTGACTTTAAAGCACATTACTTAGCCACAGTGGTAAAAACAACATGGTACTGGCATAAAGATAGGCACACTGCCCAAGGGAACCAAATTGAGAATCCAGAAATAGACCCTCACATCTGTGGTCAAGTGATTTTTGACAAGACAGTCGAGCCCACCCAACTGTACCAGAACAGTCTATACAACAACTGGTGCTGGGAGAATTGGATATCCATATCCAAAAGAAGGAAAGAGGACCCCTATCTCATACCTTACATAAAAATTAACTCAGAATGGATCCAGGACCTAAATATAAAAGAGGACAAATATGAGAACATTCTCTTGTGAACTATAACAAATGTATAATACTAATACAAAGTGTTAATCGGGTGAGTTGAGGGAAAAATATACCAAATGTAAGATATAAGCTATGGTTAGTAGTAGTATTTTGACTGTGCTTTTTCGTAGTTTGTAACAAATGTTTCACAACAATGCAAGGTGTTGGTGGTGGGGTGATATATGTGAGCCATGTATGATCATATGCATGTTTGTTTTGTAAGTTCACAGCTTTTACTATACACTTATTGTTTATGTATATTCATGTATGAATGATATGCTTCAATTAAATTTTATTTTTAAAAAATGTAAGGCTAAGAAAGGATATAATGGTGATGTCCACACATATATATATAGTCCTTTACAATTTCTACAGCCAATTTATTTATATATGACTGTCACCAACCCTTTGTGATAGGCATGGAAGAAATCATAAAGTAAGAATAATTGATAATGCTTCAAGTAGGTGAAAAGATAAAGGATATTAGATGGAATATTCCTTTTAGAAAAATTTACTAAATGGTAACTGTTTGGCTTCAGGTTTCCCAGACAACTTCATTGTTTTTTATCCTGTATCTTTTCCAACTGTCACTTAGACATATCCATTGAAGTCTTTCCATCACCCCAAAATCAATATTACAAATGAAAACCCGTCATTTTGCCTGTCCTCTCCCTTCTATCACCTCAATGACATCTCCCTCACTCCCTCTCTCTCTGCTCTCTCTCTTCTCCCTCTTTCTCTCTCTCTCACACACAAAATACCCCTCACATCATTCTTAAAACAACTTTTCATCCAAACTTTCCTGAATCTGCCAAATGAACTACACTTTCCTCTGTTATTAGGATGGAATGCATATGAAAGTGTCTAAAAGGCATTCTTTGTTTTTAACTCCCCATACCCAGTTGCTAACTAATCATCTCCTTCTTCAAAATGGTATCCACTTCTATCATTTGCTCTATGAATTGAAGCCGCAGCCCTAATTTTATGCTTAAGTTCCTTCATGCCTTGATTACTGCAAAACTTTTTCAGTTTTCTGCCTATAAGAATTCTTTCTTGCAATCCATCTGGCATGACTTCACATGACTTATTAATTGTCCTTAAATGCCAATTTTATTGCCCATTTTTCTGTTCAAAAACATTCAGTAGCTCTCTGATTCTTAACATCTCTATGTATCTATGGATTCAACCTAACAAGCCTAATCTAAGTTCTGATTACTGCATGACAAGCATCTGGAACTCTACCCAGTCTGATGTAATGGTCTTAAGAGTAAGCTTATACTTCCCCTGCTTTGAATGTTCTCATAATGTCCTCTCCACCTGTCCAGACCCTAACCATCTTTCAAGGGTCAGTAGAAATCCTATCTTTTCATTGAAGTGCCTGATAATCAAATCTTAGGTTCAGAGCAAGTTGAGGGCAGTAGAAGCTGAAATAAAGTTAGGCTATCTAGATCATTTGGTGTTGTCTTTCCAGCGAGGCAAAGCTTCTGGTTTCTTGTTCTTTTGTATTCCCCAAAACACACAGAATAATCACGGGTATATAATGGATTGCACAGTAAATGCTTCTTGTTGATTGATTGTGAAGTTTCTATTCCTCATTAGGGAAGTGGCCATTGAGACTTGGCTGCTTTCCTCTTGCATTTGCCTGCCAGCATTAAACATTAATTGGACTATGCATTCCAATTTTCAAATCTAAGACTTTCTGAAAAATAAATCTTTGTAAAATGCTTTTTAAAAATTTAACTACATTCTGCTGGCTATTTTCCAAGCTTGAGACTTTCTTTTTTTCCTTTGGAAGTTCTCCAGACAAAGTGGACTTAAAATTTTTATTTTAAAATCAGAGATTTATATAGCAATTATGGTTCTGTTGACAATATTGCAAACACTCACAAAAAGGAAGAGTTGAATAGAGAGGTGGTCTTTTTCTGCCAAAAATGGAAAAAATATTTTCAAGAATTAATATATTTTTCCCTCTTGTGGAAAATTTAAAGAATTATTTTTAAGGTCATATTAGAAACAGTTCCAAGTGAATGCAGTAAAGGCCTCCCTGATGAGTTGGAGTGGTTTCCAAATCAATCCCATCAAAAGGAGATCTTACTCAGAAGCTTCAGAACAAACCCTCAGAAATCCTCTGCCCTGTGCTTTCCAACAAGAATGAAACAACAAATTAAAGAGTAAAAATGGCTCTAGAGAGTTGTTTTCTAAAGATTAAAACAACTCAGGGTACTGAACTGAAGGAACTCATTATTTTGATCATCATGTTTTTTTTTTTTTTTTTTAATAAAAGTTTTTAAATGGAATAAAAATTACTTTAGAAAATGCATGGGGATGGGGAAAGTAGTGATTGAGCATAGGCATGGAGCAGTATTCAATCAGCAAAGGGACAGCACCCAGCCCATCTGGTGCTGTAGGGATTGTCCATTCATTCATTATCCATGAACTATCACTGCATTAGCATAGCTGAAAACCATGATACCACTTAACATTACCAAAGATTAGTATAAATTATTAAAGCCAATAGGAAGAGGAATTCTATATTTTAAAAATCACTACACAAAACTAGCTCCCTTGAAGGCAACTCATATTTATTGTATCATCACACTGAAATCAACACATCAATAAGTATTGTTCTCTGAATGGCCTATTTTGCTGAAAAGTTGTAATAAATCTCCCTCTCTCTCTCATCATTATTTTACAAAAGCAAAATATCTATATAGTCAGCCATGCATCCTGCCTTTATAAAACTGAAGTCTTAAAGGCAAAACTATTAAATATATAGATAAAGTCATATACAAAATTTACTATTAAAACTCAATTTCTCATGATCTCCTTTTCCTTTTCCTTTATTCTACCATGCAGTATCTCTATTTAAAGCATTTCGCTTTTCTCTCTGGGAACTGGCCAAATGAAATTAATGCTGCAGCCTTGGTTTGGGAGACCTTCAGGTCACCTGAAGCCTGTCATAAGGGGTGTAGAACTTGCCTGAACAAGCAAAAGCATTCATATGTTTTACTATCATTTGGAATTTCCTTAGGTTGTCAGCATTTGAGGTCAGGAAACACAATTAGGCTTTTAAAAAAAATCAGATCCTTAAACTTTTCAAGAATCACGTTTTCAATTCAATAGCCTCATTTTTCCTTTTGGAAATAAATACATCATAAGGAAGTAAAGAAACTTTTTAAACTTTTAATCCATTTTAAATCTCTCCTCTCTAAGGAAAGAAGAAAAATAATAAAATGGTATAGCACATTTTTAAAAGCAACTTATCAAAGCCAAGGTGTGAATCATAATAAAGATTTAACTGTATTAAATTTGTAACTGAAGAATAACATGCAATTGAAAATCACATAGAATCCCAAACCTACATAATATTTACAGGTGACTTTTATTCTGCATTTAAATTCTTTTACATGTGTCTTTGCAATTAATTTCAGCTAATCTTTTCTACAAACTCAAATTCATCACATACCAGTGAGGTAAATGAGGTCTGAATCTTGAAGGAAGAGGGCTGGCTAGTAGGGATAAAGGGAAGTTGGAGAAGGGAGTGTTATTCACTTATTCTGAATCATTGGGGAATGTTTTCTTTCCTTCTTTCATTCTACTCTCCTTGATTTGAGTCCTGGAATCAGACATCTGGGAACAGATGATTGTCTATATAGGAAATTCTACCTTATATACAAAAAGCTGCTAGAACTAACAAGTGAGTTTTACAAGGTCTCCAAATACAAGTTTAATATGCAAAAATCAGTCATATTGCAATGTATTTGCATCAAACACTTGGAAATTGAAATTAGAAAAACATTTAGAAATAACCAACAATAGGACTCAATAGTGATAAAATGTCAATTTTACCCAATTGATCTACAGACTTAGGTATCTCAATAAAAATTCCAGCAGACATCTTTGTAGTAATTGACAAGCTAATTCTAAAATTTATATGGAAATGAAAAGGACATAGAATACCCAAAACAACCTTGAAAAAGAGAAAGAAGTTGGAGGAATTATATTTCCTGATTTCAAGATTTACTACCAAGTTCTGTAATTAAGACTGTGTGGTATTAGCATGAAGATAAAGAAATCAATGAAGAGAGAAATTCCAAGTTAAAACCTTACAAGGCCAATGGATTTTGTATAAAGGTGCCAAGGTAATTCAGTGGGGAAAGGTTAGTATTATCAACAAATGATACTGGAACATTTGGATGCCATATTCAATAAAACAAACCTCAACTTGTATCTCACATCATATATAAAAATAAACTCAAAATTAATATATAAATAAATAAGAGCTAAGAAGATATTTTATACAAACAGAATTGAAAAATTTAATGACTTTGGGTTTTGTAATTAATGACACAAAAAACATGTATTATAGAAGAAAATAAATTCCACTTAATAAAAAGTAAAAGCTTTGCTCTTCAAAAACATTGTTACAAAAATGAAAATGCAAGCCACAAGCTGGAAGAAATAATGGAAAATCATATCCCATAAAAGGTGTATATCTAGTATATATAAAGAACCTGATTAATAACAGATGACAAACATCTCAATAAAAATGCGCCAAGATTGGAAGGACACATAACCAAAGAAGAGATGTTCATCATTATTAATCATTAAGGAAATGCAAATTAAAACCACAATGATATACTACTAATCACCCACTAGAATAGCTAAAATTATATATGACTGTACCAAGTGTTGGAGGATGTGGAGCAACAGGAGTTCTCAAACACTGTGGTGGGAATCCAGCAAAGTGGTCCATCCAATTAGGGAAATAATATGGATATATCATAACAGGTTAAACATATACCTACCACATGATCCAGCTGTTCTACTCTTAAGTGCTTATCCAAGAATGAATGAAAGCATTTGTCATTACCAATATTATACAATAACACTCATAGCAGCCTACTATGTAGTATCCAAAAACTAGAAATGACCTGACTAGTCATCAATGGATGACTAGGTAAGCAGATTTGGAATATAACTCAGAAATAAAAATAAATTAACTATTGATATTCAGAAAAACATGAATGAATCTCAAATAATTTTTCAGGGTTAATGAAGACAGACAAAGAAAGCATATCTTGTATTATTCCATTTGTATAAAATTCTAGAAAATCCAACTGATCTACAATAAACAAAGCAAATCAGTGATTGGCTGCTAATAGGAGCAAAGAGAGTAGGGAAGGAATGATTACAAGGGGGCAAAAGGTTGGTTTTGGACATAATGGGTATTATCTTGACAATGCTGACATATTAATGACTGTACACCAATATAAAAACTCATAACATATTTTAAATATGTGCAGTTTATTTCAATTGTACTAGTGTCAATTATCTATAAATTTAAAAAAATACCTTGCTTTTAATTTTAATGCCTGATTTAGGTTTAAAATATAAAATTAAAGGTAAACAAACGAAAAAAGAAATAACAATAAACTCTCCTTTCTCCATTACCTAAATTTACATTGATTTATTTAACCATCCTGCTATTGCTACAGTTTTACGTTACCTTCTCTTTTTTTCCTGTTACAGAGAGTACCATGCTTCTACATATATCGAGTGTATGCCTTTAAATATTTACTTAGGTAACTTCCCAGACCTGGGAGTTTGGAGTTAAAGATATCTTTTTAAATATTTTTGATATGCATTATCAAAGGTTGTGATAATCCACATTGCACCCCCAGTGTGGGAGGCCATATTTTCATGTTAATGAATATTTTAGAGAGAGAGAGAGAAAGACCCTATCATCTAAAAGTTCAGACTTTTTAAGGACCAGTGTCTGATAAATTAACAGCATTTTTTTTTTACACGACATGGTGACAATCAGTCATGCTTATGACTAACATGAAAGTGATGAGTGATGCCTTAAAGTCCATGGGTTAGCTATAAATTTTATATGCTTCTGCCTTTACATGAGACAAATAATTGTCTACAGTATTGTTTTTCCATATCTTAGGAAGCCATCCAAATACACATGAAAAACTAATAGCTACAACTATTGAGACAGGAGACAGTCATAAAGGGGATAATACCCTGCATTTGCATATTATTTTACAGTTTTCAAACATTATTTTACATGTGCTATCAGATCCATAAAACCACTGTGAGGTAGACAGAATGGGAACTATTGGTTCCCTCCAATGGATACAAAAACTACAGCAGAGAAGATTGGGAAGTTACTGAGGTCAAATTATATTGACAACAGGAAAGAATGAAGAACTCAGGACTTTCTATCTGGTGATCTTTCTACCATGTGAATTTGCCTCTTCCTGGAAAACATAGCTCCAGTGCATGCCAAACAAATATTCAAATATTGGTTACAAGGATGCCACTAATTCTCTTTAGCTAGAGGGGATATCCATGGAAATGTAGGCATGCATGTATGTGTAGTTTGGGCATGTGAGTGTGTGTGCGTGTGTGTATGTGTAGTACAGAGTTTTGCTGCTGATTGTTCATCTCCTGCCAATGCTGGAAGAAATACGATTGAAACCTCTGACAGTCCATCTTTACATTGTTTCCCCTTCATGGCCAAGGAGTTGGTGGTAGGAGGTGCACCGCTACAGGATTATTACATACATAATTCTAAAACAGACCTGTGTCAAAGCCTAAATTCTCCTCACACACAACACTGCTTCTGTAGGTGACAGTATAATTATAGGCATTTGAACATTGCACATAGCTCTGTGATCTTAGGCAAGTAATATACGCTTAGTTTAATATAATGGAGATATTACCATCCCCTGAGGGGCCCACGTTAATCCCACAAATATTCATTAAAGTTCTATGATGTGCCACTTACTCTGCTACATGCCAGGGGTATAAAGCTAACACATATAAAAGTCTCTGCCCTCCTGGAGCTTAAAATCCAGTGGGGGAGACAGACATTAATCAGCTAATTATGCCAGCAAATATGAAATTGTAGCAAAGCAAAAGTGCTGAGATGTCCGAGGTTTCCCTGAGGAAATTATGCTTAAACTGGGATCTGATGGAGCATAGGAAATAAACAAAGGGAAAAGAGAACATTCTAAGAAGAGAAAAGAATATGAGTGCAGGCAATTGTATGTATTAAATAAAATAATGTATGTCAGGCAATTAATAGTGACTGGCAATAAAGACATTATCAACTTGATAAAGAGAAACAAATTTTAAACGCCATTTGACCTAGATAAACTAAAATTTGATGACCACCTATACTGGACTTAACATCGAACCTACTTCAACATGAAAATAAATGTCTTTGTACAATATATATATTTATATTTATCTCCAGAGAATTATGTTGAGTGAAATAAGTCCACATCCAAAGTTTACATACTATATGATTCCATCTATATAACACTCTTGAAATGATAAAATTATAGAAATGAAGAACAGATCAGTAGTTGCCAGCCGTTAAGAAGAGGTTGGGGCAGGAGAGAAGTGATGCGGTCTTCAGAGAGCAACATGAGGGACCTCATCTCCTGTGCGTAACCATGTGAATGTCAGCGTCCTGGTTGTGATTCTGTACTATAGCTGTGGAGCCTGCTGCCATCGGGGTACACTGGCCAAAGGATATTCAGAATCTATTTCTTATAACTGCATGGGAAGCTACAGTTATCTCAAAAGAAAAAGGTTAATTATTCTATAAGTCATGAATTTGAAGTTAGTCTAGTTTTTTTTTAGTTGTAAGGGTGAATCAGAACTATATCCTGGGGTGGAATCTTAGGTTAAGAAATGAATTTTGATTACTCTTGTGGTATTGGAGGGAAGGAGAGCTCTGAAAGGATGAGACAAAGCTCTGCTGATTATATATATTAGAGCTTAGATACAGTCTTGGGAGCGAATTTACCAATTTTTTTGATAATTAAATTTTGTGGAGTTAATTAACAGAACATCCAACATAATGTTTAAAGATTGCAACAGACTATATTTTGGTTAAAAATACAAAAGAAAATTTACAATGGAGGATGACTTTCTTGGTAGGTGTTTGTTGTTATAATTAAAGCATAAATTTAGTTTAAGCCTCCAGTGGAGAGCAGCTATTAAGAAGGACAGTGCAATATTGTGCAGCGTAAGTAGAAGTACAGCAAGTATATCCTAAAATCCTACCAGCCACTCTCTACATGCAATGGTAAGAAAGCCTCTGGGCTCTATGCTCAATTCTGCCCACTTTGTTTTAGGTATGGTTGACAAATTAGAAGACGCTAGCCAGAAGAGTAAGAACTTATGAGCAAAGGATACAAGCTGGGGTGATTTGATTATTTTCTTGCTTTGAGGAAAAGAAAGTAAAAGGAACTGAGGAGGAAAAGGAGAAGCAGGACAGAAGATTCAGAGTTTAGAAGGGAAAGAAAAATGAAGTCCACATACATTTCACAGATCTGCTTTCTCAGTCAGGGACTTGGAGATATCAGTTTACATTATCCCTGTATTGTGATTCAATACTTTTATTCTCAGGATTCCATAGAAGCGAATTTCCTTTCTATTTCTCTACTTGCCAGAAATTTCCTTCGATATTTGTGCCCTTACAAGAGCAAAAGGGATGTGGTTTCTCACTTAGAGTGTTTTCCTTGCTCAGCCAAACTTGGCACAAAGGAAAGTCATGTTTCCTTGGTTTCCCCACTCATTTTCAATAATGCTAACTTCAGACTTTCTACTGGTTTAAACTTGTGACCTCACTTTGCCCTCCTTTCATTGCTTTTCATAGGAAGTCTCATCTTCTGTATCAAAGAAAAAACAAAGTTTATCTGGCAGTGACACCTTTCACCAAAACTCATAAACAATCTATTGAAGATTCGATGCATACTCTTTCCTGTCCCAAAGTAAGAAATATGGAAGTATTTCCTTCTCAGGGACATCAATTAACTGATGCATCTCTCCCTTCTCTTTTCCTCCCAGTTTTTCCCTTCCTTTCCCTTCCTTCCACTAGGTCTTCCGCTCTTCTGCTCCTCTTCCCCTCCCACTTCCTGTGGTTTCAAAGCTACCGTCCTCTTTCTTACCTCTATATCACAGTGAAACACTGATGGCTTTAGTGTTTGTCACCACTTCCTTATCTCTAATTCAGACTTCATTCTGTCCCCGTCTAGTTTCTGACCTCTCCACTATTGCATGGAAACTGCTGTTGAACAGAGAGCCAAACACTTGCAAAATGCTATTCTTCCCTATTCTCACTCCTTATTTAAATTAATTTTTCAGCAGCATTTAACACTGCTATTAAGTCACCCCTTGGAATGTGACATGATAGTTGTTTTTTTTTTTTTTTTTTTTTTTTTTGAGGTACGGGAAATTGAACCCAGGACCTGGTACATGGGAAGCAGGATCTCAGCCACTGAGCTACATCTGCTCCCCACATGATAATCTTTTGATTCTCCTATTACTTCTATGACTATTCATTTTTCAGGTCTTAAAGGCATTTTCCTCTTCTAGTCAACCCTTAAGTGTTAGTGTTCTTTAGCAATTTTTAAGATCCCTCCTCTCTTCTTAGTGTCTAGAGATCTTATGCTCTCTCACAAATTCATTAACATTTATATACTGATGAGTTTAAAGTGTAAATGTCTCACCTAAACTTTAGACCCCATAACCAAATGGATACATTTACTCATTATTCCAAGGCACTACAAAATCAGTATGTCTAAAATTAAACCTACCATCATTTCCCTATACATACTCCTCTGTTTTTCCCAAATAAGTGAATAGTACGACTCTCCATACAGTTTTAATGTGAGAAGTCTGAACATTATTGTTTCCTCCTTCCTGTCACTCTCGCCCAGCATTTACTATCTTTGTGTTCTATCGTTTTTACCTCCCAGCCCTACTGCCATTCCACTGACACAGGCTGTCATCATCTCTCATTACTGCTCGCATTGCCTAATGGGTCTCCTCAATTTCCAGTCTTGTCTCCTCTAGTCAATTCTCACATTATAGCCTGGTTAATTCTGTATCTCTAGTGGGAGATTCTTATATGGCAATAGCCTACTATGTGCAGAGGAGCATCATTTTTTAATTCACGTACTCATTCAGTTGTCAAATATTTTTTGAGTACCTCCTGTGGGTCAGACACTGTGCCAGGCACCATGCAGTGTGCAGGCAGTGTTTCTGACCCCATGGACTTCAGAAACGCAAATGTTGTTCACCAAAGAGGTCATTCCTATCACCTTATCAAGAATAGCACTCCTCCACTGGGCACTTCTCTTGCTCAATTTCTTGACATATTGTACCTTAATTTTTTTTGTTTGTTTATTGTTTATTTCCCTTCCTCTAGAATAAAAACACTGAGTGCTAGAAACTTAAGTCAAATTTGTTCAGGCCTAAAACAGTGTCTGGTACATGGTATATCCTCTTCCATATTTTTGAATGAAAGAATGAATCCTAGTTTGGGGAAGATAAGAATAAAATTAAAAAATAAACTAGTCGTGGATTTCTGATAACTAGTATGAAGGAAATTAGCAGGATGACTCATAATAAAGCACCTAAAGGAGCAGCCTGCTTTAAACAGATGTTTAGGGAGGTCCTTTTTTAGCTGAGATGTGAATCATGAAAACAGGCCTAGTCATCAGCCATATGAATATCAGGACAAAGAACATCCCAGGAAGGTGGATTTTGTACAAAATTCCTTAAGTGGGAAAGCACTTGTCATATTCAAGCAATAAAAAGAAGTCACTGTTATTAGCATGTAGAGGGTCACTTGAAGGAGTTTGAATTTTATTGTAGTAATTGAGAAAGTTAGTGACAATTGTATTCCTTATCGGTTCACATCTAACGATTAAGTATTTGTTTGTTTCCCCTCCCAAAACTCAGTGAAGGGAAAAAGAATATCTCATTTAATGTGGATGCTCATGGCTCAAGTAGTACCTGGCCAATGGCTAACCCTTAAAAAATAGATCGATTGTATGAAGACCAGGAATCAACCTCAGAAACAGTAACATTCTTTTCCATTGCCAACCTTAATAAACACTTCAGTAGGTCCTGAGCATACTCTCTCAATATTATTATGTCGAACCTGTAAGTATTACTCTTTAAGTGTTTATCAAGGAGCCTTTACATAGTTGAAGACTTCTTATCTAGAACTAATAAGCTTGTCTATTTTGTTTGCCTACTTTTTTTTTCCAAAAAGAAAATCTGGACTAATAGATGGAAATTTACTCTCTTGTGATTTATGAATTTCCTTTCATTGTGAGTGTTCAAGCACAGTCTGACTCAGAATTTATCAGCTATTCAATAGAAAGTATTTATATATTGGAAGGGTTTGGACTACTAGAGAATGCCACATTCCTTGCAAGTCTATGATCTGTATGTTTTATAGGTATTACATACCTTTTGAATAACTCAATCAAAATTATAGTAGTTTAAAAGAAATTGTATATTGCCTTGGTGGCTCCTAACTTAGTGTTTGACCTTGAAAGGAGAGATTGTTGGTTTTTGGTTGCTTTTATGTTATACTTATTGTCAATAAAAATATCAATAATCATTTTGTAAATAAAACAAATATGTACATCCTTACCAATAACAACAACAATTTGGAGATAAAACTGGATGTGAAATAGAAGACATGGAAATCCATTATTAGACCAAATGTTTTGTTATAACTGAATGTATTTTAATACAGCTCAAGTGTTCTGTGTGACTTACTTTTGGATAAGAAGGATTAAAATTTGTTAGGCTATAGTTTTTTGACAGGTCTTATTGAAAAGGAGCTATAAATCAAATTACAGATGGTGATTTTCTCATTTTTTGGTGAAATTTTTTAGAAAGTGTCTGGAAAAAAATAATAGAATTAAACGTAGAATAATCATCAGCTCCAGACTCAAATCCTGTATGCAATCACAATATTTGGTAGTAACAATACTGTTTTATATTGTCTCAGTCCTGAATACAACAGATAAATAGCGTTTTTCTCCCTCCTCCAAGAAGAGCTTTAGGCAATTCTGTACTGATGGCTTCATTGTTAGCTTTGCATCTGTTAAAACTGCTGATTTGTCCCTTGATATTTAGATTATTAAGCGTCTTTTTTCTAGCTTCTTTACTGTTGCTCTTCTTTTTTCTTCTCCCATGTAAATGCTAGTTTTCTAACATCATGTGAAAAAAAGCATGACATTAATCACAGCCTAATGAGTAACCCAACTATTAAAAGAAAAACAATAACAAAAAATACTTGCAGAATAAAAATATACTCAATAGCTAGAACACACCCAAATTTCCATATAAAGTAGGCTTATTTAAATTTTACCTCACAGATTTTCTATTTCCAAGCTAAAAATGTCCACAAGGTTACTGTGGTTTCGTTTATTCCCCTTATCTGAGGCACATTAATGCCTCTGTGAGATACGCTAAAGCTCAATAAAAATGAATCTCATTAGTATTTAAATACAACAATTAATTTATGTTGTTATTTATTGGCCAATTATATTAGAAATTATAGTGTTTAACAGAGGACAATCGGCTTTCCCAGAGCTATAATTTTGCCTGCAGTGGTTTGGAGACAGATACAATCAATGCTCTCAGCAATGTGCCCCCCCCCATCCTCTTCTAAATATATCTAATTTTAAAATAACAAATGTCAACGTGCTAAACTGCACATTCTCAAATTTTTCATTGGAGTATTTAGAGTAATTTTTAATCTTCCTCCTCACTGCTTTCTTCCTTTCCCCTTATCTGTGACTATATATAAAATAACCCAGAGTTTCTTAAAAATTCTACAGCTTAAATATTTTTCATAGTGCATTTGCAAAATATATTGCACTACTTTACTCTTAGGAACTATTATAACAATAAGGATCACTTAGATCATTTTCAAATGTATACACGTTCTTATCACAAATCAATTCTCATTAACTCTAAGTACAACAAAACATTGTATATTGATAAAAATGATGTAATGATGATATCATAATTGTGTCTCTACCTATAGAACTGCTAAACACTCTTTAAGGTCCTGTGCAATTAATTTTTCCCTTATACATCTTCCTCTACTCAATTTCCATAACATTATGTTTATATTTCTCTTATGATCTTTATGCATTCTGTCTTTCAGTATTATTATTTGCAGTTTTCTTTCCACTTCACTGAGGTATGTAGTAATAATGTCACTGAGGTGTGGACCCCATCATATTTACCTTTATGCACTCCATAGTGACTAGCATGACACTCTTAAAGACTGAGCTGTTATCTTTAGGTAAGAGGTCTATGTCCCTAGTCCTGATTCCTTAATTGCCAAAGCACTCTGTTTACACTTCCTTGTTAGGCATTGACTGTAACTTTTTAAAATTTTATTTTCATGTTTAACTCAATACATACACACACCTCTTCATGTAGGCAGTTCTTAATATTGAATAGATACAGCAATTGCAATTCTACCTATAGAAGTCCTAATCACTCTTTAAAATCCTATGCATATTTTAATTCACCCATGCATCCTTTCCTGATTTTCCTAGCCAGGGATAACCTCTTTCTCTGCTCAGCTTCTATAGCATAATGTTTAGATTTCTCTTACAGCATTTAACACAATCTGTCTTTTAGTCTGATTTTAAAACCACCATAAAAGAGGGCTAGTTGTATATTTGGCAATAATTGCCATCATGGTAGAGTGGCTCATATCTTTGAGATTCTGAAGATTTCAAAATAATTTCGTTAAAATATAAAAGTCTTATTGCATAGAGATTTGGTACTTCCAAACTTATTTGTTGCCATTTGAAGAGGTGAACTCGAAGGGGACACATTTCAGGGGGACGTTTCCTCGGGAGAGGGGATCTAGAGTATATGGATGGGATGAAGGGAGCAGGAGACACAGTGTGTGTGTGTTTGGGGATGACCAGGACCATCAGCAGGTCCTCAAAAGGAAGGGAGAAGTGGGTAAAGAAAGGGAAATGGAGAGACGTTCAAGTCGCACTTCATAAGTCAGCACCAACTGGTCCCAATGAGGAAGAGTCTATGCTTTCTGTGTCTACAGATGACCACAGCAGATAATAAGGAACGGGCTTATCTTGCTTTAAGGCATGGACATTTTGGTCGGTCATAAGAAAGGCTTCTTTCTGTGAGTACACACTAAAATGGGAGGTTGGGGGAATTTTTGTTACTTTTGCCTCAGGCCCTACCCTACAACTAATGAGTCAGCATTGGGAGGTGATTAATATGTAAATTAAATTTTGAAAAGTACTAGTTTGGATGACATTTTCGAATCTACTCTGCATGATCATTAAGTGAAGCTGCCTGATAGACTTTTAGATCTGCTTTTTTTGACATCTGCATTTGGGGAAAATCTTTGAAGGTAACCAATAAATAATCACACATGATGTTTTAAATTTTAAAAGTTATATATATAAAGATTCTTTTATTGTTATCATTTCTATAACATTGGATGTTATTTCTGTTATACATATGAGATAATTTAGGCCTGTTGAGATTAAGAATTTGTCCCAAACCACAAGCTAGTAAATTGTAGTTCTGGAATTTATTTTCAGTTTTCCTGGACCCATCTTTCCAGTTACTTCCTTTGTGATTTTTTTTTTTTTTCTTCACTAGGAATGGGAAGACTTACCATAGTAGACATGAAATATGGTGATTTTAGGATGGAAATGGATATTTCATCTTAGGAAGTGACCTGTGACACATCAGTTGTTATTGCTATAACTTGAAATGCACACAATTGTATCTATTCAATTTGTGCGGCAGGCTGTAAAAGTGTTATAAAACTCAATATTTCAAAGTCTGACCATCACACATGGGACAAAGGAAAATATGACTCCAATTATGTTACAAATGAGCATCTTGCAACATGTAAACAGCCCAAAGCACATTACATCACAATGATCTAATAAAAAATAATTAAAACAAGGAAATAACCTGTCATGAGCACCAACATGAACCCAAGAGCCAATAAAAGGGATGTAAATGAGATTCCCCAGAGAGAAATGTGCTGACTTGAGCTTTTACAGTTCATTTACCTGGATGGTGAAGTCTGTAAAGAAGGTAAAATTTAAATGAGAAATTGGTTTAGGGTTCACATTGTTGAAGGTCATTTGCTGACATCTGCACCATCAGTTGTTTTTTGTTTTTAATTTTATGTCATCTGTTTTTCATTCTGTGTACTAGAATGAAAACAAATACCTGCTTGTTCAAGAATATCGATTTGGTAATATGGTTCTGCATATGAAAGGCAGTTGTAAGGATATTAACTGGGCATTTTCTCATTCTTACCATTACAAATGTTCAAGTTGTAAGCAGAGAGCATGTGGGAAAGAATCAAAAGCCTACACTGCTATAGAAATTCCCGAAACAAGAAAATTCCAACACTATGCTGTGGAGGTTACACATTTTTGAATGCACAACTGACAAGTTGTGACTCTTGCAGGTACGTTTTAGAGTAAATCAGCTGGGTTAGTGCTGCGGTTTCCCAGTAATGACAGAAAGGAAAGCCACAAAAATGCAATGAACACAGGTGGCATCATCCAGGTGAATAAATTATTAGAATTATCTTGTTCAAAATAATAGTCATATATTGTGTGTACTCTTTTCTACAAGTCAACAGGGAATCCATAGCACACAATCAGGCTTGGATAAGCCTCTTGATTGGGAGGCAGTGTTGGATGGGCCAGATTGCTTTCCTTGGGTATTACTATTACTATCCCCTAAGTCTTAAAGTCTGAAAATCAGCAGCATTGAGAACTGGAGTTATATGCAATGCTTGTATTTTTCCCTCTTTGGCAAACTGGTAGGGACAGCTGGAGGCAAGTGTTCCAGTTGAAAAGGTGTCCCTTATCTGTGCAGCAATGACTGGCATTTCTAACAGCCAAAATGATAGAAATGGGTACTTTTGAACTGGTATCTACTGTTTCTTGAAATGTGTGAGAAAACTTACTTAAATTATTATCGCATTTTCATATAAAGCCTTTGAAGTAGTTATTATTTCAGGGAAAAGGATTCTGAACGAAGAAGAGTAAAATACAGCTTATGGTACCTACCTGTAAAAAGCAGAACTGAGATTCAAAATGCAGAAAGGGTGTTTGATCCCAAGGTCCGGTGAACTCTCTGTACCTTTAGGCTGAACAAATCTAATTTTAGTGTCAATCTCTACATAAGACATTCTACTGAAAGTATTGTATGTACATTGAGTTACTTTTCTAGATTCTTTTTTCCCTGACCTCTTTGACTTTCAGAATGAATTTGAGAACGGTGAGCCAAAGTTAAAGTACAGACTGTGGACATAGAAGGAAACAAAGCAAATGAACTCATGCAGAGATTGAACTGACAGCCTTTGCATGGTTGTTGTTTGGCTCTTCCCTGGTGCCTCATTTAACACTTTTCAAAGGCTGGTGCCCTCGTTGACTGCTCCCTTTTTCTCCCATTGAGGTGTTCCCACTGAAACTATTGTTGGACTCTTAAGAATCAGTTAAACTGGTCAATTCTTTTTTTCCTACCATCTATAAAAGTAGAACACGGGGTTCGGATGTAGCTCAACTGGTTGGGCATCCGTCTCCCATATGGAGGGACCTGGGTTCGATCCCCGGGACCTCCTGGTTAAAAAAAAAAAAAAAAAAAAAAGGTAGAACAGTGACAATTTCCTTCAGGGGTAATAAGGAGAAGTGAATTGGAAATTAGGAACAAGTTGTATTCTTTAGGAGGAAGATTTGGGGGAAAAGGAACAGTGTTGTATTAGAGTTCTGCAGAGAAACAGAACCAACAGGAGATGCATGTGTGTGTGTGTGTAAATATTAAGATATTTATTAGAGGAATTGACTCACACAAACATGGAGATTGGCAAGTCCGAATTCTGTAGGGCAGGCTGCAGTTGAAAATGTGATGAAGGTGACTGACTGGAATAGAGATAGAAAGTCTTCTTTCTGACTGCTGAAATCTTGTTTTCCCTTTAAAGCCTACAACTGTTTGGATGAGAAGACTTCTCAAATTGTTCAAGGCAATCTCCTTTATTGATTGTAGATGTAGTTAGTCATAGATGCAATTAACTGACTAATGATTTAAATCCATGAAAATCACTCATGGTAAAAATCAAGCTGGTGCTTGCTTGAGCAAAAACTGGGTATTATAACCTAGATAAGTTGACACACGAATTTAACCATTAGAGTCCAACCTTCGTCACGTTGGAACCCATTCATATCTCCTTAAGCCTTACTTAATCTCTAAATAAAGATTATTTATGCAACTAGAAATGAACTAAGACACATTTGAAATCCATCAATTGTAATAAAAAATGTTAAATTCTATAATTTTTAAATAATAAAAGAAAATGAGTTAATGTGGAAGTAATTCACAAATATCCATGCCTGAAACTAAACATGATTTTTAAATAGCCATCCCATACTTATAATACCCCCTCTCTGAGATATGTTATTGTGGGCTAACTATGACAGTTAGAAACTTGCAATAACAAAATTCATATGCATCTTGAGAAAAACTAAAATATGCAGCCCACTGCCAAGGTATATATTAGCCAAATTATAATTTGTTTTTTTGGGAAGAAAATGCCTGTCCTGCTTTAAATATTCAACCATATTTTGTTGTGCCATTATATTTGGTAAAATGTTCATTTAGAATACAGAAACATTCAGAATTTGTTAAGAAAAGTTTATAGAAAGATCACTGATTAGATTTTGAGTTTAATTACAAGATGGAAATCAAGCAAAATAAATAATGGGAATGAGAAGGCTCTATGCTGGTTATGGCAGACACAATGGTTTCCTCTTTAGTGTAACAAAAGAGAATGGAGATCACTGGAAAAGTGGGATACATTTTGCCATGAGAACTAAGTTTTATCAATTGTAACCCATGTAGCTATAAAAGAACTCTCCTGAGAATTAAAGACTCTCTTCTATTTTAAGGAATAGAATAAATATAGCTCTAATTAAGGTCTTGAAATAAGCAGTAATTTATCACACAGAGCATTAAAGAAACAGGAATAGGTAAGCCTAGTGCTTATCTCTAAGGCCATATAAACTAGAATAGCCTGTATCTTCTAAGTTGCTGAGTGCTAAGGAATCCCCAGACCAGCAATTTTACAAGTGTGTTCTGATATATTATCTGGAATGTTATGCTGTCCAAGTCTAAAATTTTCTGGGTCAAATATTAGATCATTGTTTAAAGCAAAAATGTCACGGGGTTTGTAGCATATGTAGAAGAAAATATAAGACAACAAGAATACAAAGGGGGGATAAATGTAAATACATTGCATATTTTGTACAGTAATGTTATATTACTTTACAGTAGTGTTATAAAGTAATAAAAAATGGTAAACTCTGATAAACTGAAAGATGCATATTGTAATCTCTACAGAAACCTCTAAAAAATTTCACAAAGAGTTATAGAAAATGAGTCCATGAAGGAGATAACATGGAATACTAACTACAATGTGTTCCAACAGTAGGAGGCAGAATAAAAGTGATAAATGGAAAAGAAATACCAAGGTGGTAGACTTAAACTCAATATATGAATAATTACATTAAATGTAAATGTAATAAATAGTCCAATTAAAAAATGATGTTCAGAATGAAAAAAAAGCAGGACTCAACTATATGTTTTTATGAAAAATATATTTTAAATATAAAGACACAGGTTGAAAGTAAAAAAGTTGAAAAAACTATACCAAGCAAATACTTAGCATAAGAAAGTGCTGTGGCCATATTTATATCAAAGTAGACATCAAAACAATGAGTATTCTTAGTGATGGGGAGAAACATTACATAATGATAAAAAGGTCTATTTATTAGGAAGACATACTAATCCTATATGGATATCCTCCAAATAGCAGATCCAAAAAACAAGGCGAAAATTTGTTAAAGCTGAAGGGAGAAAAAGATAAATCTGGAATCATGTTTGGATATTTTAACATTTATTTCTCAGTATTTATAAAGCAAGTAGAAATTTAAAAAATAGTAAAGAGATAGAAGGTTTGAACAACATAGTTAACCAAAGTGATCTAATTGTCATTATCAAATGCTAAACCTAGCAATTGCAGAATATACTTAAAAGTGCACACGAAACATTCATCAAGATAGAATTTATGTTGGGCAATTAAATAAGCCTTAAGAAATTTCAAAGGATCAAAATCTTGAAGAATATATTCTCTAACCACACTAATATTAAATTAGACTAAATAAAAATAAAATGTCTAGAAAATTTTCAAATATTTGGAAATTAGACAATATATTTCCAAATACCCCTTGGGTTAAAGAACAATTTATAAGGGAATTTAGAAAAAATACAAGATACTAAATTTTGTGGGATGCAGTTAGAGCAATGATTAGAGGAAAATATACATCTAAAAGCCTATTGTGGTGGCTTGTAGATTTGTGCCCTGGAAAAACATGTTCTTAGAATTAATCTATTCCTGTATGTGTGACCTCTTGTAAATAGGACATTTTGGTGAGGTTGCTTCAGTTAAGGTGTAGACCGACTGAATCAGGATGGGTCTAATCCTATTACTGAAGGCCTCATAGGGAAGGTCACAGAGAGAGAGAGAAAGCAAGAGGGAGAGACAGAAGCTGAAGGTCAAGGAATGCAGAAGAGAAGGGAGAGGCCAGGTGAGGCTTCCATGTACATTGCCATGTACAGAGAAGCCAAGGACCAAGGATCAACAACAGCCAGGCCCAGAATGTCAGTCTTATGAGAGAAAGCATCACCTTGATGATGCCTTGATTTTGGACTTCTCCTAACCTCAAAATCATTAGCCAATAAATTGCCAATGTCTAAGCCAATCCATTGTATGATGTTTGCTTTGGCAAAAATGAAACTAAAACACCTATATTAGAAAAGATTTTGACATTTCGGTGACCTAAGTTTCCACATTAGAATAAAAAGGTAATGCAGACAAATATGCTCATTATGGGAGTCCCAGAAGGAGAAGAAAGAGAGAAAGGGTGCATGATTATGCAAAGAAATAATTACAGAGACCCTCCCAAACTTAGCAAAATGAATATGCACATTCAAGAAGCTCAGAGAACACCAAACAGGATAAACAAAGAAAAATAAAAATGGACCCCATCATATATTGATCACACATTTGAGTGCCAAGGACAGGGAGAGAGTTCTGAAAGCTGTAAAAGAAAAGCAACGCATTATATGCAAGAGAGTGCCAATTAGATTGAGTGCTGATTTTTCATCAGAAACCATAGAGGCAAGAAGGGAGTTAGTTGAAATACTTAAAGTGCAGAAATAAAGTAACTGCCAGTCAAGATGTTATATATGATGAGACTCTCTTTCAAAAATGAGTGAAAGATCATACAATATATGTCCTTTGTGTCTGGCTTATTTTATTCAACATAAGGTCCTTGAGGTTAATCCATGTTGCCATGTGTCATTTCAGCACTGAAGTATGTGTGTGAATGTGGTTGAAAGGGGAAGTTTTGGGTAATATATGTTACTAGAAGGAAAGCTATAGGATAAAGTATTGGATTGTATAACACAGTGACTGAGGATTGTGGTTAATAATACAACTATAAGAATGTTCTTTCAGTATCCATAACAAAAGTATATCACTACTACAGGGTGTTGATAATAGGGTGGTATATATGGAAAAATGCACCTAAGTCAAAATATGGACTGTAGTTAACAGTAATATTTTAACATTCTTTCATTAATTGTAACAAAGGCACCACACCAATGTTGAGTGTCAAAAAGGGGGATGGTGGTTATGGGACTGTTACTTTTTTATTATTAGAAAAATGTTATATGCCACTGAAACAACAAAATTTCCTTGTCAGTTATAGTGTTTTACTCTGAGGCTTCTCTGAAAGTATGTGCAGCCAGCTGCAGATCTAAGCTTCATCTTTGGAAAATAAAAAAAGAACAACTTTACACTAGAAGCAAGGCAAGTATGTAAATTATGTCCTACCTGTCAATTAACATAACACTGGTAAGAAAGGAAAGGTGAGACACAGTCAGGAGTCTCAACAGAGCCTTTTGAACATCTTGAACATTATATAGCTACATACTTCTATGGGATATAATATCCCATAAATAAACATACCTTTTTGCCATACTTATGTTTTCGGGATAGTGGCCCACACAGTAGCTAACAAAATAATAAACTTTCCTCCTGGGGAATTCCTGCTTTCTCAAATAAGAGGGACAAAAGCTCTGGAATATATAAGACTTGCCTATTAAAAGAAAACAGGCTAATAAGCCAAACCTGTGATCTTAATGCTTGCACACATGAACCTTATTCCTGTATTAACACCGAAGAGTTACCTCCTGAAAATCTCCTTGTTACTCCAATGTGGCCTCTCTCTAAGCCCAACTCTGCAAATAAATTCACTACTCCCCCCTTACCACCCCCACCCTGATGTAAGACATGACTCCCAGGGATAAGCCTCCCTGGCACCAAGGGACTATTACCAAGCCGTTAAACACCAGTGTATTTTGAAAAAGACCTTGACCAAAAGGGGGAAATATTATATAAAACAGAATTTTTATGGCTAAGAGCAATTAGGCAAGAAAAATAAAAGGTTTCCAAATTGGAAAGGAAGAAGTATAACTTTCCCTTTCTCCACATGATATGATCCTATATACAGAAAATCCTGAAAAATCCACAACAAAGCTCTTAGAGCTAATAAATGAATTCAGCAATTTGGTGAGTTACAAGACCAACACCCAGAAATCAGTCTCTAAGCACAAGCAATGAACAATTGGAAGAAGATATCAAGAAAAAACTCCATTTACAATTGCAAATAAAAGAATCAAATATCTAGGAATACATCTAATCAAGAATGAAAGGACTTGTGCACAGAAAACCACAAAACATTATTAAAAGAAATTAAAGAGCCTAAATAAATGGAAGGATATTCTGGGTTCATTGATAGGAAGACAAATATCATTAAGATGTCAATCCTATCCAAAGCAATTTACAGATTCAATGAAATCTCAATCAAAATTTCAACAACTTTCTTTGCAGAAATGGAAAAGCCAATCATCAAATTTATATGGAAGCATGAGGGGTCTGAAATATCTAAAGCCATCTTGAAAAAGAAGAATGAAGTTGGAGGACTCATACTTCCTTATCTTAAAACTTATTACAAAGCCACGGTAATCAAAACAGCATGGTACTGGTATGAAGACAGACATATAGATCAGTGAAATTGAATTGAGATATCAGAAATCAACCCTCATATTTATGGCCAACTGAATTTTGTCAAGAGGGCAAAGACCATTCAATTGGGAAAGAACAGTCTCTTCAACAAATGGTGTTGGGAAAACAATATCTCCATTTACCAAACAACAACAACAAAAAACCAAAACTCCTAGAAGAAAATGTAGGGAAGCATCTTCAGGACCTTAGTTTCTTAGACTTCATACCCAAAGCACAAGAAACAAAAAAAAATATAGATAAATGGGACCTCATCAAAATTAAAAGGTTTTGTATCTCAAAGGAATTTATCATGAAAGTAAAATGACAACCTACATAATGGGAAAGACTATGGAAGCCAAATATCCAATAAAGCTGTAATATCCAGAAAATTTAAAGAAACCCTTAAAAAAAGACAACAATTTAAAGCATGGACAAAAGACTTGAACAGACACCTCACCAAAGAAGAAATGCAAATGGCCAGAGAGCATACAAAAAATGCTCAACATCTTATGCCATCAGGAAAATGCAAACCCAAACCATAATGAGATGCCATTTTACACCCATTAGAATGGCTGCTAGTAAAAAAAAAAGAAAGAAAATAACTAATGTTGGAGAGGATGGAGAGAATAGGAACACTCATTCATTGCTGATGGGAATGTAAAATGGTGCAGTTTCTGTGGAAAACAATTTGGTAGTTCCTTAAAAAGCTAAGTATAAAATTACCGTATGACTCTTCATTCATACTACTAGGTATAGAGCTGTGTTAGCCAAAGGGGTGCTTATATAAAGGGTATTTATTAGGGGTAAAACCTTACAATTACAAGGCCTTAGAGAGTCCAATTCAAGGCTGCTTTCTCACCAAAGTCAGTTGCCACGTGTTGAAGTAAGATGGCAGATGATCTTTGCCTGATCTGTCAGGGCTTCCTACATCAGCCTCTGGCAAAGGGCTTATTTCTTTCTGGGCCTGTTCAGCTGCTCAACTGCTCTATTCTCTTCTGCAAACTATCAGGAGAATGGCTCATCTCTCCCCGGGGCTACAGGATCAAACACCACAGAGCTCTTGCATTCTTCTTGTGTATCTTTTTTTAAATTTTTATTTCTATTTTTTTAATTTTATATATTTTATTTTTATTTATTCATAATTTCAAACTTTTAAGAAAATTTTTTTTGTATTCATTATTTTGAAAATCACCATTATTATATCATTTTCCTATTAATGTATTCAGTCATTTGCTGGCTTCTTGAGTGAGGGTCTGTTTATACCAGCCCACCAAGGGGGCAGGGACTCACGTGGTTGATTCAAAGCCCTAATCTTAACAGATAATTTAATCAAGACATGTCAGCTGAATCTAATGCATTCAAAGAGTATCATACCCAGAGGAATAGATTAGTTTACAAACATAATCCTTCTCTTTTTGGGATTCACCAATAATCTCAAACTTCCACAATAACCAAACAAATTGAAAGCAGGGACTCAAACAAGATATTTGCACATTGATGATCACAGCAGCATTATTCTAAACTGCCAAAACATGGAAGCAACCCAATTGTCATTCATCCCATGAATGGATAAAAAAAATGTACATATATATATATATGGAATATTATTCAGCTGTAAAATGGAATGAAGTCCTCATGCATGTGATAACATGGATGAACCTTGAGGACATTATGCTGAGTGAAATAAGCCAGACACAAAAGACAAATATTGTATGATCTCACTGTTATGAACTAATTATAACAAGCAAACTCAGAATCTAGAATATAGGTTGCCAGTGTATAGATTCAAGGTAGAGAATAGGAAGTTGAGGCTTAAAATGCACAGGGTTCCTACTTGGAATGAGGGAAATGTTTTGGTAATAGATGGTCATGATGGTAGCACAATATTTTGAACACAATTAACAGCACCAAACTATACACTTGAATATGATTAAAAGGGGGTAAATGTTAGATTGTATATATAGTAACATTTTTTTAAAACAATCTTTGGAACTAAACTACATAAACAATGAACCCTATATAAAAAGATTTAAATGTAAAGTATTAAGTTTCAGGACAAAGAGAAGAGCAGATGCATCCTTAAAAATCAGTTCTAATAGGGGTAAAGATGAGAAAGTTTAAGAAGTAATTATCCAATTATGTTTAAGAAATTTATCTAAATAAATGTTAAGGTTAATGGAACTTGGCTTGGCTTTTAACTACTGACAAGGTAATATATTTCAATGCTTTCCATGGGCTATATAATAGTGTTGTTGAATGTGCTTACTTCTTTATTCACAATAAAAAACTCTTTCAAGGAAAAAAATGTAGTGCAAATTAAAGTCAAGTAAGTAGAAGAAAGGAAATAATAAAAATTAGAGTGGAAGTCAATGGTAGATAAAATGGAAAAGAGAAAATAAAACCAAAAGGTGTTCTTTAAAAAGATAATTAAAACTGTCAATCTCTAACCAGACTGATGAAAAGAGAAAACTGAATTATCCAAATCAGGAATATGTAATTCATACACTAATACATTCATTAGGAAATAAATTTTCCTGAAAATCTTAAACTGGTTGATAAGACAAGATACAGTAAAGAAATGAATTCATCCCCAATTAATTCCTAGATGTTATGAAATTCTCATCAGCATTTTAGCAATATCTTGCAGGATGTGGAATGTTGAGATAATATTATCTGTGGAATATTTTTAGAAGATTAAATGAGCGGAATTGGCAAAAAAGAAAAATAAAGAATTATTTGGAGTAGTTCCTTCCTCATCAGTTATTAAAACTTTCTATTAAGTACAGAAGTTGGAATGATGTTGTCCTTCTTTGACACAGGCAGACAGCAAAATGGTGCAAAAAGGTAATTCCCAAAAAACCTTAATATGTATAATAATTTAATATATTATAAATATCACTTCAAAATTCAGTGAGGAAAGTTAGATTATTTAACAAGATTATTTAATAAGTTATTTGGCAAAAATAACATCATACCTGTATTAGTCAGCCAAAGGGGTGCTGATGCAAAGTACCAGAAATCTGTTGATTTTTATAAAGGGTATTTATTTGGAGTAAAACTTACAGTTACAAGGCCCTAAAGAGTTCAACTCAAGGTATCATAAGAGGTACTTTCTCACCAAAGTCTGCTGCCATGTGTTGAAGCAAGATGGTGGACTACTACTGCCTGGTCTCTAGGGCCTTCACAGCTGCTCTGTTCTCTTCGGCTCTGAATTATCAGGCAAATGGTTCATCTCTTCCCGGGATTTTGACTACCCGAGCCTTCTCCTTTCTGTCACATGGCAGGACCAAAATGATCAAGTTTTATCCTCTTCCATATCTTCTTCTCTCTTCCTGTCTCTTCTTGAGTGAGTGCCCATTTATATCAGCCCACCTAGGGAGTGGGGACTCAACCCTGAATCATGCCCTATTGACATGGTCAAATCAAAGCCCTAATCTTAACAGATAATTTAATCAAGACATGTCAGCTGAATCTAATGCATTCAAAGGGTATCACACCCAGAGGAATAGATTAGTTTACAAACATAATCTCTCTTTTGGGGATTCATAAGTAATCTCAAACTGCCGCAATAGCAAAACAAATTTCAGATGGAATACATTTTTTAAATATACCTTAAAATATCTAGAATAAAATAGATATTTATTATTACTTAATGAACACATATATAGTGTGACTTTAATTTTTGTCAAAGTCAAAATACATTTGAGTATGAAAATAATTAAATATTACTTTAAAAAAATAAAATAATTGATAATTACTGAGGCAACAGCTATAAACACTTTTCTTATGTAGCACTTCCTGTGAAACAGGCACTTTTAACTCTAACAAATATTAATTCACTTAATCATTAATTATCATTATAGTAAAAGTTTCTAGACCCAAAAGTCATCAAAAATATTTACTAAGAAAATAATAAATTTGTTTACATACAAATTTAAAAATTGAATATTCAAAAAATTGTGTGTCAAAGGAAAACCTGGAAAAGTGTTTGCAAAATAAGAATTGGCATGCACTGTGATGAGGAGACACATAACTGTCAGTGCAAGCAAAATCTGGTTGGTATAATATTTCTGAGTAAAATTTGGCAACATGGATCAAGTGACTTAAAATTTTTCATAGCCTTTCAACCAGCAATGCAACCTTTAGGATTGTGTCCTGAGGAAAACAACAGACATGGGGTCAAAAACTTATGTGTGAAGTTGGTCAAAACAATATCACTTACATCAGACAAAAGGAGAAACCCATCTAATATTCCCATAATAATTGAATAGTCAAACCTCAGTGCGGCTATAGGATTGAAATCTCATATGGCCATGAACAAAGATATTTTCTATATCAAATGACAGGCTGTTCACTTTTTATGGTTAAATTTAAAATTAGGTTATGAAACAAATACAATACATATGAAATATTCAATTTTTTGAGAGAATGAGAGAGAGAAAGAATGTGTGTATATGTGTGTGTTGTGTTCCCTGGGAGTTAGATTATGGACTTTTTCCTTTTCGTTTTGCTCAACTTGGAATGGAGAGGAGTTGAAGTGAACCATATACAATGAGTACCTTCAAGGTATTCTATGCAGAAATCTCAGACTGGGGATAAGCCAGGTCTAACTTCTTCAGCAAGTAAAAGGGGGCTATAAGTGGAAATGTCATACTATAAAAGGCTGGTACAAACTCAGGTTACCAAGTGCTATGCTTGAAATGTCTGTTATGTTGGTTATAGAATGTTGTGGCTGGATTTTCTCTTCAAGGAAAAGAGATTGTTCTATAATTTTGGTCGGTAAGAGCTTATGTCACATCTGGGTGAGATGGGATTTTAATAACGAGAGATTTCTCTATAAGAGATCATAGTTAGTAGTTCTTGATTTTTACCTAAGCAATATTGTGGTTAGAGTTAAGAATGAGGCAGCATGTATAATTCAATGTAAGCACATGTTGGGTAACAATAACTTTATGTCTATGTGACATTTGTAAAAATCAATTTTATAATTCTCCATGTGATACATTCACTCAATTTCCACCCTTTTGTTTTGGTAGCTGACATATTCTTTTGCATTTAGATGTTTGGTAGCTAATAAAGTTAGCTAATTATACAGTGCTACTGTGCCTGCTTTGCTTAAAATCCACTTAGCAATTATCTGCTGGAAAATCATTTTAATTCTCTTTGATGACAATTTCAAATATAACTTCTCTTCTTTTTCCCAACATTGCTATGCAATCCCTTATTAGGAAAGCTAATCTGAAAACTTAAGAAATAGACAGCTTTCTGTTTTCATAACAGCTGCTACTCTAGATGTTTAGACATTCCAAACTCAGGCTTAGCATTGCTTAATACTTCAGACAATTACTAAGAGCAGAGACCTCAAAACTCAGATGCCATGAAGGGCATCTGGTAGCTTTCTAGCTGTTGACAATACAGATAGCAGAGACATGATGTCTGCTAATACGTCTTAATAGGAAATATTACCCCCAAAAAACTATTTGATCAGAAAAATTGAATTATTTTTTTTAATTTACCAGAAAAAGAACGTCATCTCTTTCAGCAGTTTTTATTTTTCTTAAAGAAAAGCATCTGTGAGCTGAATAGGAAAAAATGACAATAAAATTTCTATTGTGGTTAATAAATAAAAAATAGTGTTAAACAAATTTCAATTTATTCATTTCAATTATAAAGAAAGTCAACTTAGAAGGAGGAAAAGTTCAAAGTGTCATTTAAATGTGAATCTGTTAATCAATTTTCTTTATAGAAATCATTTGATCAGATCTGTTGGCCTATTTTGCAAATTCAGGTTAGACTTTTCTCTTTCTCTCACGCTTTATATGAATAAATGGCCAGAGTTGAGAAATGTTCAAAAGGCAGAGAGCAGTTGGGAGAACGTGAATCTAAGGATCTGCTTAAGGCTGCACCAAATTATAATTTAGTTAGTCCCTTGGATTTCAGGATGTTGAAGAAAGGAACATGTCAGTTAGGAACATTTTGTATTCTTTGTTGAGTCTCTGTTAAATGCATTGTGCATTAATGGCTCATTTACCCTATATCAGAATTCATATGACATATTGCTTTTAGAATTCAGTGCTAGAGACATATTTTCTACTTCACTAGAACTAATACCTTTTCTTTTTGTCTAAAAATGTAAATCATGAAGCCCATTGTGTTAACCATTCAGTACTAAATAGGACTAAATATTTCCCCCTTAAACTGCCCTTGCCCTCCCCCTTCTATATTTATATATATTTATAAGTCACATACATAATAAAATTATAAGTACAATAAAAAGAATATAAATACTACTCTTTGCTCTTTTGTCTATTTACTGTATATTTATTTTTGCTGTATAATTCATAGTTTTAGACAGAAAACCTGTAGTTTATAGCATTTTATAACATTTTTTACTCAAGGTTTACCATTAATACACACAAGAACGTGAATGAATCTTGAAGGAATTGTGCTGAGTGAAAAAAGCCAATCCCAAAAGTTTACATACCACATAATTCCATTCATGTAGCATTGCTGAATGACAAAATCATAGATATGAATAACAGATTAGTGGTTGCCAGTAGCCAGAGAAGAATAATTCTCTGCTGGGTGGGTTATGCCTCATTTAAAACTATTTTACTGGTTCCTCTAAGATTTACAAAGTACATATTTAATTAACTACAGTCTAGTTTCAAGTAATATTATCACACTTTACATGTAGTGTAAGAACTTTATATATTATCCATTCCTCTCTTCCATTCTTTTTGCTAATTATTGTGATGAATTTTATTCTTTTATTTGATACAAACACAGAATTCATTGTCAATATTTTGGCTTTAGATAATCATCTCTTAAAATGGCTATCATCCTATTAAAAATGGATTTTATATTCATCTTCACTTTCACCATTTTTTGCACTTTTGTATAGATTCACTCAATACAAATTCAAGGTGTCATATTCCTTCTACCTGATAAATATTATTTAACACATTTATAGTGTTATTCTTGCAATGAATTCTTTCAGTTGTTTTTCTGAAAAAACAATTGCTGTCCTTCAATTTTTAGAGCTGTTTCATTTGATACATAATTTCAGATTGACTTTTATGCTTTTAGTATTTTAAAGATGTCACTCCATAGTTTCATGGCTTGCATAGTTTCTGGTAAGAAGTCTTCTGTGATTCTTCACTTTGTTTCTATCTCTGAAACATTTTTCTTCAGTTGCTTTAAGATTTTTACTTCATCAGGGATTTTTTAACCATTTAAATATAATGTGATTAGCTGTTTTGTTTGCTTTAATTCTGCTTGGCGTTCTTTCAGCTTTTTAGATCTGTGGTCTAATATCTTTTATTATTTGTGGAAAATTGTCAGCCACTATTCCTTTAAATATTTTTTCTTTGTTTTCTGTCTCTTTTCCTCAGATTCCAATTACATTTTATGCTAGAACATTTTATCTTTTCCCATCATTCTTAGATACTATATCCAGGGTTCTTCTATTCCTCTTTCCCTTTATGTGTTTCAGTTTTGATAATTTATATTGAACTTCTTTCAAATGCAAGGGTTCTTTGGTAAGCTGACTTAAATCTACTGATGTACACATTAAGCCTATTATTTATTTCTGTTATGTTTCTTTTTTCTAGCATTCTTATTTGATTCTTATACTTTCCATCTCTCTGCTCAAATTCCTCATATGTTCATGCATATTTACCTATCTTTTCTACTGCAGCCTTTAGCACATTAATAAAATTTTTAAATTCCATGTCTGAGAGTTTAAAATCTGAGTCATATTTAATTCTAATTCTGTTGATTGCTTTTTGATTGGACAGTGTTTTTTCTTTTGTTAAATAAGTCTTATAACTTTTGACTGACAGATAAACAGTACTTGTAAGACAGAATAGACTCAAGTAAATAGGACACAGGACTAGAAATAGGCATACTTTTTCTTCATTGTGGGGGTTTGAGTCAATACCTTCAGGAGTTAAACTCTGATTGGGTTTTATTGTTGATAGATCACAGTTGGCAAACTATCATCTTCAAATTCCTCTAGTGTTGTCTCATGCTTACTGTAGGAGTTCTGTTGTCAGAAGCTTTTCTCAATGTTTCTGTTGCATCCTTAGCATTAGAATTTCCCCTTTGAGACTACCTTAGCCACTCTCCACCCCCAGCCACTCTCTTTCCCTTTCTCTCACCCTCTTCTTGCTATTCCAGTGGTAGTCTTCCTATGTATACTAATCAATTATTGCTTCCCTGGTTGTTGTTAGGGGGATTATTTTGTTTTCATGGTTCAGCTTTGGGTTTTGGCATGCCTACATCCAAAACATTCCTGTTTCTCAGAGTCATAATCCTGCCTCTGTTCATCATGATAGCCAGACTCTGCCTTTTATATTTTATGTAGCTTGCACTAGAGACAGAGCCCCTCTTCTAGTGGTAGGAGATCACTAATGGCTTTTGCCCAGATGGTTTTCTGTCTTACCCCAGGAGTACAGTATTTTTTTCCTGCCTACTTTCCCTGTTATAATGGAAATTAATTTTCACTCTGGAGGCTATAGACTTTTCTGCCCTTCCCTGGACAGCTTAAGAATTTTTTTTGGAAGAGGGGTTGTTTTTCTTTCTTCCTTCCTTCCTCCTTCCCTTCCCTTCCCTTTTTCCTTCCCTTTTTCCTTCCCCTTTTCCTTCCCCTTTTCATTCCCCTTTTCCTTCCCTTCCCTTCCCTTCCCTTCCCTTCCCTTCCCTTCCCTTCCCTTCCTTTTTTTCCAATAGAGAAGATTAGGATCCTGGGGTGGCTGGTTCCTTCCCACTTACCCAGGCCTGCACCACTGAGCAATATTATCTGCATTCTCCTACCCTGTCTCCAATCTTTCTCCCATGCATGTGGGAGAACTTCCTTTGTGTATAGGTCCTGGGGGTTCAATACTTTCATGCTAGCCATGCTCAGTTTTAGAAATCCATTAAAAATATTAGCTGAAATAGTCTTAGCTACTTCTCTGGAATATTTATCTTCCTCCCATACTCTGCTACATGTAAACCAATGCTCATGCCTCCCTTTCTCCTTGGAGGTCCCTGTTTTTCTGTAAATTTCAGGCTGGTTGATTGCTCTGCAACCTCTCTCTGTTAGATTTAAGGTAAGTAATGATTTTGTAGATTATCTGGCTTTTTCATGTTTAAGCAGAAGCCACAAGTCCACTCATTCCACTCTATTTTTATTTTTAAAAATTTTATTGAAGTATATCACTCATACATGAACATACATAAACAATAAGTGTATAGTAAAAGTTGTGAATTTACAAAACAAACATGCATGACATTATAGAGGGTTCCCATACATGACCCCTCATCCAACACCTTGCATTGTTGTGAAACAGTTGTTACAAACTATGCAAGAATGTTGTCAAAATGGAGGTTGTCCTGAGTACCGTTGTGGCAACAGATGTAGGCCATTTAAAATCAGCACATACCACTCAGAACTGTGTGGGAGAGAGTGTGGTCTACGGTGTGAACTGTGGTCTATGGTTGGTGGCAAGGCCCCAGGATGTGTAAGTCCATTGAGGGTGGTGGGCCACACTTGTGGGAGATGTTTGTGTGGGATGTGGCGGGAGGTGTGGGAGGTGGGCAACATGGGAATCCCAGTGGGTTCCGTGTAATATTTTGGGTAATCTAAGCACCTCTTAAAATATATTTATGTATATATATATATAAATAACATTTTTGTAAGCAAATGCACATATATGCATATATATTTATATATCATTTTCCAAATGTTTGTATGTATTGTGAAAATTTTGATTTTTACCCACAATAAAAATATATATATATATTACTACTTACTATAGTCCATATTACATTTGGTGTATTTTTCCCCCAACCCACCCTATTACTTTTTAAAAATATATTTTATTACAGAGGTTGTGAACTTACAAAACAATGTGTAGAATTCCCATACAACCCCCCTTCACCAACACACCACACCGCTGGAATATCTGTTACAGATTATGAGATAATATCATCAGACTATTACTACCAACCATTATCCATAGCATACATCTAGCACAATTTTTCCATATCCCCCCATTGTCAACACGGTGCATCTTTGGCATTGATGCAAGAATATTACAATATTGCTGTTAACCATGTCCATAGGTCACACCAATTATAATTTTCTTATGCTTCTCCACATTCCCACCACCTGCAATAGCGACATACATCTGCTTGAGCTCACAGAAGGACACTTGTACATCTGTACCATCAAGTACAATTCTCATTCACCTCTTGGGTTCACTGTGTTATTCAGTCCCTAGATTATTCTCTATTACTTTCAATTGACATTTACATCCCTAGAATATCCTTTCCAGCCACAATCCCATTTATAAACCAGCTGCTACTCACTATGTGTTACCGTCAACTCTATCCATTTCCACATTTTTACAGTAAAGTTAATTAAAACTTCTACATGCATTAAGCATCAGCAGCCCTTCTCAGCCCTCTTCTTATCTCCTAATAACCTATACTCTAGGTTTTAACTCCATGCGTTTATTCTTCATATTTAGTTCATATTAGTGAGACAGTGCAATATTTATCATTTTGTGTCTGGCTTACTTCACTTAGCATAATGTCTTCAATATTCATCCATATTATCATATGTGTCCCAATTTCATTTCTTCTTACTTCAGCATAGTATTACATCATATGTATATACCATATTTTGTTTATCCATTCATTGGTTGATGGACACTTGGATTGCTTCCATCTTTTGGCAATTGTGAATAATGCCGCTATGAACTTTGGTTTTCAGTTCTTCTTGATGTATGCCTAGTAGAGGAATTGCTGGATCATATGGCAGTTCTATATTTAGCTTCCTGAGAAACCACCAAACTTTTCCACAGAGGCTGCACCTTTTTACATTCTCACCAAGAGTGAAGGAGTGTTCCTATTTCTCCATTTCCTTTCTAGCACTTATTGTTTTCTGTTTTTCTTTTAATAATGTCTATTCTATGCAGTGTGAGATTATCATTTTGATTTGTATTTCTGTATTAGTCAGCCAAAGGGGTGCTGATGCAAAGTACCAGAATTCTGTTGGCTTTTATAAAGGGTATTTATTTGGGGTAGAAGCTTACAGTTACCAAAGCTGTAAAGAGTCCAACTCAAGGTACCATAAGAAGTACTTTCTCACCCAGTCTGTCGCTATGTGTTGATGCATGATGGAGGGCAATGTCTGCGAGGGTTCAGCCTTGCTCCTTCCTCTTAAGGCTGTGGTCCCAGCTTCTGATCTCAGCTGTAGGCTGGCTTAAGGCATGTCACTCTCCCCAGGATTGTTTCTTTCCAGGCTCAGCTGCTCTGGTCTCTCCACTAGGTCAGTTGTAGACTATCAGGCTCATCTCTCTTCCCAGGGCCGTGTCTGTAGAGCACTCTCTCTTCCTGTGTATCTGCTTCTGTGTGTTCTCATTCTGTGTATATTTATTTCCATGTTTTATCCCCAAGGGGGATGGGACTCGATGCTGAGTCGAACTCTAATGATGTGGTTGGGTCAGAGCCCTAATGGTAACATAATTTAATCAGACATCTCAGCTAAATCTAATACAATCAAAGGGTTATCACACCAGAGGAACCGACCAGTTTACAAATATAATCTGTATTTCTTTTTGGAATTCATAAATAATATGAAACTGCTACAATTTTCCTAATAGCTAGAGATATGGAACATTTTTTTCATGTGCTTTTTGACAATTTGTATTTCCTCTTTGGAGAAATGTCTATTTAAATCTTTTGCCCATTGTTTAATTGGATTGCTCTTTTATTGTTGAGTTGTACGATCTCTTTATATAGAATGGAAATCAAACCCTTATTGGATATGTGGTTTCCAAATATTTTCTCCCATTGAACACTCATTTCTTTTTTTTTTTTATTTTTATTTTTATTTTTATTTTTATTTATTTTTTTATTATGGGTAAAAATCAAAATTCTCACAATACATACAAATATTTGCAAAATGATATATAAATATATATGCATATATGTGTATTTGCTTACAAAAATGTTATTTATGTATATATATACATATATTTTAAGAGGTACTTAGATTACCCAAAATATTACACGGAACCCACTGGGATTCCCATGTTGCCCACCTCCCACACCTCCCACCACATCCCACACAAACATCTCCCACAGTATGGCCCACCACCCTCAATGAACTTACAAATCCTGGAGCCTTGCCACCAACCATAGACCACAGTTCACACCGTAGACAACACTCTCTCCCACTCAGTTCTGAGTGGTGTGTGCTGATTTAAAATGGCCTACATCAGTTGCCACAACAGTACTCAGGACAACCTCCAACTCCCAAAGAAGCCCCTGTATTTCAACTGCTCATCCCCTCCCTACCCCAAAAGTGTCGAGTGGCCACTGGCTCCACCTCATTGTTATAATTTCTTGCATTGCTAG